>JBBBDQ010002245.1:955000-1555000 GCA_037127315.1 Ascarosepion bandense
GATTATGCATAAATTTTATCTATGAATACAATGAAAGTGGTATTAAACGGACATGCCTCTCAGAACTACCATACAAACGCAGGTGTCCCCCAAGGCTCCATCTTAGGTCCTACACTCTTCCTGATATATATTAATGATCTCCCTGATTCCATAAGAACCCAAATAGGTTTGTACGCCGATGACACCACAGTTTACTCTCGCCTCCAACAAAAATCTGGTGTAGGCGTCAAAGCTAAACTTGCAGCCGAGATTGAAAAAGACCTCCAATCCATATTGGACTGGGGTAAGAAATGGCTAGTAAATTTTAATGCTTCTAAAACGAAGCTACTGTCAATTAACCATCATCGACAATCTCACCTACCTCCCATTAGCATGGACCAGGCTTGCCTCCCAGAGAGTAAAACACTACGCCTCCTTGGTCTCACACTTTCAGCGGACCTCAAATGGAATGACTATATTGAATCCATTGCTAAATCCGCTGCTATGAAAGTCGGTTCTCTGTGTAGGGCCCGGAAGTTTTTTCCGTCTAAATCTATCCTGCACATTTACAAATCTACCATCCGCCCGTGCATTGAATACTGCTGCCATATCTGGTCGGGTGCCCCTGCTGTTCTCCTCGGGCTTCTCGATAAGGTTCAGAGGAGGGTCTGTAATGTGATAGATACCGACTTGGCAGACCGCCTGCAGTCTCTCTCCCACCGGCGAGACGTGGCTTCGCTGTGTCTCTTCTATAAATATATTCACGGCTTCTGCTCCGATGAACTTAGATCACTGGTGCCCCCTAAATACGAATTTGCACGAGATACTAGATTAGCAACTAGATCCCACCCTTTTACAGTGAAATCGATAAAATGCAGCCGTAACTTCTACTCCAACAGTTTCTTTCCTCGCACTTCCCGACTGTGGAATTCTCTTCCAAACGATTGCTTCCCCGACGGCTACAATCTCCAGGAGTTTAAATGTAAGGTCAATAGACACCTCCTAACACACTAACCTGCTCCCATTCTATCAAACACTCTTCACATCTGCCCGACACTCATCCTCGCTATCCTTACTCATCTGTCACCTTTCTCCTGACATTCCCTATGTCTATCCACTCCTTCTCTTTACCTTCCCCTATGTAGCCCCATGCGCAATAGTGGCAGTGGAATGCCTTGCTTGGGGTGAGATGATTAAAAAAAAAAAAAAAAAAAAAAAAAAAAAAAAATCTAACACTATAGATGATTCAACTGAACAGGAGAAAGAAAACCAAGTTGAAAAGTTAAAAATGTTATCTTTCTTCATTTCCCTATGTCCCCAGCTGCTTGGAGTGGAATTCAATCCAGAGTATTTACAACTTTCTTCTGCATACCAAAATCTTTCCAGATTTCAGCAAACACTTCATCCTGATTTGATGACCAAGAGATTAATTTTTTTTTTTTTTTTTTTTTATAAGCGTTTCACCCCGAGCAAGGCATGTCACTGCCACTACTGCGCAGGGGGCTACGTAAAGTGGAGAAAGGCTGATTAAGTATAGGAAATGACAGAAGGTGGGTGATAGGCGGGTAAGGATACCGAGAATGAGGGTTGGGTAGATGAGAGTGTTCTGAGAATAGTTGGGAGTTAGTGTGATAGGAGGTGTCTATTGACCCTACATTTAAACACCTGGAGATTGTAACTGTCGGGAAAGCAGACTTGTGGAAGGGAGTTCCACAGGCGGGAAGCGCGAGAAAAGCTGTTGGAGTAGAATTTACAGTTACATCTTATTTGTTTAACTGTAAAAGGGTGGGACCTAGTTGCTAATCTAGTATCTCGTGTAAATTCGTGCTTAGGCGGCACCAGTGATCTAAGCTCATCGGAGCAGAAGCCATGAAAGTACTTGAAGAGGCACAGGGAAGCCACATCACGCCGGTGAGAGAGCGGCTGCAGCCGGTCTGCCAAGTCAGTATCAACCACGTTACAGATCCTCCTTTGTATTTTGTCAAGAAGCCCAAGGAGAGCAGCAGGGGCACCCGACCAGATATGGCAGCAATATTCAATACACGGGTGGATGGTAGATTTGTATATGTGCAGAATAGATTCAGGTGGGAAAAATTTCCGGGCCCTGCACAGGGAGCCCACTTTCATAGCAGCAGATTTGGCAATAGATTCAATATAGTCATTCCATTTGAGGTCCACCGAGAGTGTAAGGCCAAGGAGGTGTAGTATTTTACTCTGAGAGGCTAGCCTGTCCCATGCTAATGGGAGGTAGATGCGATTGTCTATGGTGATTAGTTGATAACAGATTTGTTTTAGAGGCATTGAAATTTACCAACCATTTCCTACCCCAGGCCACTACGGATTGGAGGTCCCTTTCAAGTACGGCAGCGAGGTTCATTTTGTCGTCCAGACCTGGTTTCTGATCGATGCGGGAGTAGATTGTTGTGTCATCGGCATACATGCCAACTTGGGATCTAATGGTGTCGGGGAGATCATTAATGTAGATCAGAAAGAGTGTGGGACCTAGGATAGAACCTTGAGGGACGCCCGCGTTCATATGGTAGTTTTGGGAGGCATGCCCATTTAATACCACCTTCAATGTGCGGTTAGAGAGGAAAGACTGGATGAGGTCAAACAGATGTCCAGTTATCCCATAGCTCCGCAGTTTGCACAAGAGGCCAGCATGCCAGACCCTGTCAAATGCTTTGGAGATATCCAAGGCAACGGTTCGGGCTTCACCATTCTTGTCGAGTGCCTGGTATATGTACTCGGTAATGGTAGTTAGCATATCAGCAGTAGACCTGGTGAAGCGAAACCCATACTGTTTGTCAGAGAGAAGCCCGTTGGCCATAAGATGCTGAATCACCTCGGCATTGATAATGGCTTCGAAAACTTTGCCAAAGATTGGAAGGAGACTAATAGGACGGTAATTGGCGGGGTCTGAGGGTTCGCCAGAATTCTTAAATATAGGAACTACGCAGGAGGACTTCCAACAGGCAGGAAGCAGATAGGCAGAGGTTATAGAGTTTAGAGATGCTTAATAACAGTCGTTATATTATCTCAGTACAGATTACACTCGAGTATACAAGTTTTATTGATAGATATAGGAAATGACAAGAGCTAAAATTTCAATGGTTATTCATTTTTCAAAATTCCAAAGTTTTTAGCAAAGAGTTCCTATTTCATCATCATCATTGCAACAGTACTTTCTTAGATTGGACTGGGGATTAATCTTGCACAAAGGTGGGTCTTGCCTGACAGTGGATCTCAGTTTACCTCTCCACATACACTTAACATAGTAAGACTTGTGATAATTAAGGTTTTACAAAGCCCAAAGCTCTTCCTGATATCCAACTTGGACACCCACAATAGTCTAAGTACACAAAGTGTTTCATGACCATTTGTAGGAAGGTTGCTTTTCTAGATTTGTTTGCGTGCATATATATTTTCCCTCTTATCACACTCAGGAGGGGAGATAATCTGTGAGAAAACAGCTAATAATCCTCCCAAATATTTTGCTATCATTTTTGACGCCAGGGATAAACTCATGTAAATATGCTAAACTGTGTCAGATGAGCTAAATTAGAATTCTTTTTGTTTAGCTGCATGAAGTTGACATTCAGCTGGAAATTTCTTAGCAAGAAGCCAAAATCATAGCTTTTACCAGGTCAGCAGAAAAACCAAAAAATTCTTGGTACTTACATTTATAATATGAGCAATGGTTGCCATGGGCCATAAACATTAATGCCACATCATTCATTAAGTTTTCACAGAAAAAAAAATGTTATGCCTGTTATTGCTGTAGTAAACATCTATGGTGGGGAGAATTATTTAAAAATATATGGGTACTTGAATTTCATTTTTTAATGAATTCACCTCCTACCCGATATATTTACCATATTTTCTGGCTTGCAAGAAAGCACACACACATCATATATATATATATATATATATATATATATATATATATACACACGTCCTGGAAAATGTGTGTGCATCTTCCAAAACTAATGTATCAGTCAGCAACATGACATTGATGATATTGATAATGGGGATCATTTATTGTACATGACTGACAGTAGTCATGACTTTGCAGATGATAGTTTAGAGCTTTGTAAATTAATCCAGCAGTGATAAGTTTAAAAACTGGAAGATGGAAGAATGAATTTCTTTGTTTATTTTTAAAATTTTTAGTTTAATTTAATGAAAATAAAACCATCCTTGGACAATGGAAGTTGTCTAGTATAGTTATTAACCAACTAGTATGTCGTCGCCATACAAAGTCGGACAAGTGATTTATGGAAACAATATGTGGTGCCAATATGTGAAGGAGGCATGGCAAATATGTTGTACAAGAATGATTTTTTTTTTCTTAGTAATTTCTTTCAGATATTTAGTTGCGTCTTCCAAGCCAGAAAATATGGTAAATTAAATGTGATCCAGGGATTCATTACAATTTTCAAATAAGACAGGATTTAATAAATATATATTCAATATAAAAAACTTCAAAGAAGGTTGCATATCCAGGGATTTTTTTTTTTACATGATTTTAACATGTAAAATGATAAATATCCTATGTAACCTGTATCTGGGAGAAAAGTTATTTCAACTGCATTAGTGTAAAATTGAATGCTGTAGCCAAGGTAGGCTGGGATTTGATCTTGATTCGTTTCATTCACTTTCTATGCAGATAACTGTTTTGCACATCTGTTATATTTACTTCCAAAATAGGGGAAATAGTCCATAGACTCCAACATGTATATATGATTTTTTTTCATTATGTGTGTATTACTTCATTCCGAAAGTAGTAATGTTTTCATACTTTTCTGTCTTTCGGTGCTGTCATGATTTTTCTGTGCAGTTTTTGCTGAAAACTGCAAATTGGACTTATTGTTAAAGGGTACACAATGCAAAACTTCTACCATTATTGGGCTAGAAATTCCTTTATTCATAAAATTTTAACATTATACCAACATATTTTTTTTTTGTCTTGTAACAAATGTGTCCAAAAACAGGAAAATTTATGTAATTTGAAGAACTGTTCCTCAACTATGCAAGTCCATAAACAATTACACTGGCTACACCCTGACAAGATTGACATGGCACCTGTCCCAAAACAGTTCCATCCAATCTCATTTAAACACACATCAAGATCTTCCAAGACCTACCCATGTAATACTTGTTGATAATACAAACATAATAGCATCATCCACATGCAAAAGAAAATTAAAATAATGGAGGTATTACTAATGAAAAAGAGAAATCCTACACTTAACATGAATTATGAACATGGTAACAATGTGCTTACCATGTTCAGAACTTATACACAAGATTCTACATGCATAAACTTTACACATGAATATTTACAAGTAAAGCAAAATTCTTGATAATGGTTAAAGGTATGGCTGAAAGCACAAGACCTTTGGACAATTCTTACATAATTTGAGTTCTGAAAAGAAAAAAAAATTACGAAAATTATATAAAAAAAAAACTAATGATAATACTTTGTCATTTTTACTGAAACACACAATCTAATGTTATGACCTGGCATCTAAACTTCAGTCTCTTTCACATTGCCATGATATAGCTGCTCTGGGTTTTACCTTAGTACTTTGATCACATGAATTTAAATGTACTCAACTGCCAATTGCATCATTTTACTGTTGAAATAGCTAACAAGTTTTATTCTAATAGTTTTTCTCGCACTTACCAATTGCCATCAATCTTTTCTCATTCCTTTTTCCTCTCGGTAACCCCTTATATAGGGGTGAAATGATGGAGGAGGGGGAAGAAATAGGAAACTAGTCTATCTTTAAGAAATCAAATTTATAAATAAAGAAAAGTAATCGATAAAGAATTGTGATACTATTAGAAAAATTAAACATTTATTTGACAATATACATGTGCAATTTAGTCATCATGAACTTTACACAGTCACTGTGTAGTTTTATGTGATTACAAAATTCAATCCATACAGCTATTTACTACTGAGCTTACTTTAGTCTGGCACAAAGCCCAATAGTAATAAGAGCCTGTCATTTTGAAATCCTTACTTTTTCTTGGCTTCAAAACACTGAAGCTAGTAGCAAATACAGCAGATCCCAGAATAATAAACAGATCAACATGAACAAATGAGGGTAAAGTAATCTGGTCATGTGACTTGAACATGCACCAGGATTATATGGTTTTAATCATGTAAATGTATATAAAGCAACAAACTGGTAACAGTGATGGTGGGTGGGTGAGAGAGAATGGTAAAATAGTGCTTTTTTTTACTGTGTGGTCAGGAATGATTAGACAAAATGCATTATTTAAAATATCATTCCTTGTTCAACTATTCATTCTCTCTACATCTAAATAAAAAGAAAACTTACAATGATATATTTTCACATCCATTACCATTAAAACAAATATCAGTAACCATTCATGAATGTTTTCTGTAATACTTGGTGACATGACTGACAACTATTTAACCCATGAAAATATTCCTGAACAATAGAGGATATATTCAAATATTTTCAAAGAATGAAAAAAAAAAAAAAAAAAATTACAATTTCAGATATCTCAAAATATAGGTGCCTATATTTACAGAAAGTCTTTCTCATAATTGCACAACCACCACCAAGAAATTGTTCATACATTCTAAGCACATTTTTTCCTCATCTCTGAATCAGCATTTTTATTTTTCTCTGAAAAATGTTTCCCCAGAACCTCCATAAATATAAAGCTGGGATCTGCTGATACATGCAATGCAATTGCCTCAAGTGGAATAAAATTTCAGAAGTTGCTCTTGAAGTAGGGTTCTTCCCAAGAAATTTGTCCATTTGGGTCTACTCGTCCCCATTGTATGAGCTTCCAAAAATCCACAAGGATGGGGTACCATTGAAACCAATTTGGTCAATGGTTGGATCAGCCCAACACATGGTACCCAAATGGCTGTCATTTCTTTTGGAACCAGTGTTGCAGCACTTAAGTGGATTTTGTTTAAATGAGACTTTTTCCTTTGTTGAACGCATCTGAAATTTGTCTTCAGGTAAGCTCATGTGTTCTTTTGATGTTTGTTCATTATTCACTTGTGTCCCTCTTTTGGAAAGAAGTTGATATTTGCTGCGATTTGCTTTATCATAGTTCTTTGTCTCCACCTTGTATTCTTAAATCTGTATTTGTGGAGTTGATAAAATTTGATAATCTGTTGAATTTAGTTATGTATCGACAGATTGATGGGATTGCTATGGGCTCCCCTTTGAGTTTAGCACTTGCCAATATTTTTGTTGGCTTTAGAGAAGGCTACATAAGAAATGTGCATTGTGGTACAGTGGATATCGGCTCGGAACAAGAAACCAGGGAGTAGAGTTCGAATTCCAGTTGAATCCATTGTATTCACTTACGTGCAAATACCCTTAGGAAAGGTATTAATCCGTCTCTTCCTTCCAGTTATGGGTGAAATAGCAGGACAGATTCTACCACAGAAAACAATGGCAACCTACTGCGGGATAATCTTCTGCCCAGTCAGTCATGTCTCTTTCGAGACATGATCGCCCAAGTGTGTATCACGTATGGCACTTAACTGACTGACTGACATAAGAAAAAAAAAAGAAAAATTAAGCCCATTGTGCTTCCACAGGTACATGCTGCAGCATAACACTTAAATCTCAATATAATAATAAAGTAAAGATATATTATTAATTAACTCCTAGTATATAACAACAAATTACAGTTACAAATCTTTTCCCTATGAATTTCAACTACAACAAACAATATCAGGGTATTGGAGATTTCAACTATAACATCCTAACATTTGGGGAGTTAGGGAATTTTGAAAAAGAAAATAATTAGAAAAAGTACAAGAAATAATTAGTCCCAGAATATTTAGCCATTAAAAGAAATAATCAAGAAGACTTAATTTCATGTGTTAGAGTGGATTTTTACAATAGGCCAATCTCTCCAAAGACTCCTGTCATAAAATATATTTCTACTCACTCATAAAATAGGGCATTTCTGAAAAGCCATGATAGCTTTCATAGTGAAGAGACATGTTACGCTTTAAAAAAGTTAGAAAGTTTATAGAGTTTCTTCATATATAAGAAGAATGTTTTTTGGAACATGCTGAAATCCTCACAGTATTTAGCATTGTTGAAGCTATTGCTAACATTGTCAATATTTATAAACTACATTTCATTCAATTTCATAAACCAATCGGAATTTGAATAAGCTGATTTGTTTTCAAAAACCTTAATGGTTTAATAATTCCTTTAATTTTATGGAACTTCATGATAAACATTTTTTTTTCTTTTTCACTTTTTAAAAATGAATAAATTTTTAGGATTTCTTACTCTTGGGCATGCAACCTACAACTGGTCTTGTATAAATATTTCTTTCTGGACCCAAATTCAAACTTTTTGAAGCATTTAACCTTGTGATTTGTTTATAGATCTTGTAAACACAGAGCAAACTAGAAAATGATTTCTTGTAAATAAGAAAAGATATGCAAAAAGCAAGATTTTTATTAAATATTTTTTTGTTTTGTTTTTTTAAAATCATTAAATTGTTTTTTTAAAATAGTGAGAGTACTTTGCATATTAAATAAGTTAATTTTTCAAACAAAACAAAATGAAAATCTTTAGTACTAAGCTGTGCACCCTGGTAAAACCAACTGCACTTTATACACCTTTACCTGTTTGAACATCTCCCTAAAATTTGGTTTTGATCAGTCAATGTATGGCTATTTTAGATGGTGACAGTGGATTACAAGAAGTTACAAAATTTTATATGTAGATAGATGTAGATCTCTCTAACATGAACCACTTTTTGTTTTTAGATTAAAATGATCTCATTATGATCAGTTGTAACTTTTTTAATTTTAGTTTCTGCTTGTTCATCAAGATTAAAAGAAAATACCACAGTTAAAAACTCAGATATTAAACAATCAGAATAGAGGATTACGACAGACATTTAAGACCCTTATATTAAATCCTGTAACTTAGGATTAAGATACAAATTACTAAATATATATCCACATAATACTTAAGTGAGATTTGGTAATTTTTTTTTTATTATTTCACTCCAAGCAAGGTAGGACCGCTACTGATGTGCAGAAGGTTACAGTAAGAAAAAAAAAAAAAGGTACAGGCAACGTCAAAGTTAGCAATAAGAGATGGATGGGAATCAAGTAAATAAAAGATGGCAACTGACATTGCATTTTAACCTTTGAAGATTTTAGTTATCAGGGAAGCAATCAAACGGAAGGGAGTTCAACAAACAGAAAGTGCAAGAAAAACTTACAGTAGAAGAGGTGGTTACATTTTTCAATAATAATAAATGGCAAATTAATTTTTTCAAACAATTTAGATACAGGCAGATTTATGCACTCCTGTATTTCAACTAATAAATATAAGAATACTTCAAAGCATCACTGAAAAGTAAGAATTTTGAAGCATTTTCATCTAGACAAGTTCAAAGTGGGCTGAAGTAGAAACAGTTAAAAAGGCAAGTAATTCTAATAGTCATTCTGTCATATAATAAAGTCAATTTATTATAATCTTTGAGTGCAATGCAAAAATTATTTCTTTTTAATAAGCTCAAAAACTAAGTGTAATGTTATCTATAGACTTACAAAAAAAAAAAAAATTCTCTACAGCTACTCAACTAAATTGAAGCTTAAAAGTTTAGTAACATTTCTGTATTAAAAATTCAAATTCAGGAACCTTTTAAATATGAACTTTGTTCTTTTAAAATTGAAAATAATACAAGAGATATCAGATAAATATTGTTAATTACACTTGAAAGAATGGACATCTCACAACTTCACTATAAAATGACATTAGTGGAAACTGAAAAGCAATAAAAGAACACGCAGACTAACATTAAATGTAATTATGCAGACAAAAAACAAAAATTGCTTCACTGTTTAATAGTAATTAACAAAAAGGAAATCGGTTAAAAATCAGTCAAATTATTTTGTGTCAAATTATTATATAATATTATGTCAAATTATAAGAAAAATCAAACAAAAAGATTATCAACTCAAAAGAAATTAATAGATAAAACAGTTCCATCAAGGAAGAGGAGAAAGTTTGAAAGAGGATGAAATCCACCTACCATCTTGTCTTTACCTCATCCAAATAAACCAGGTTCAACTTTATTTTCTCCAAGAGATTTCCATTGAAACTATCCATAAAGTTAATCATCCCCAAGGCCAAATCAGTTTAAGAATGAGACACTATTATCTTTCTGCATCTAGCTGAGCAATCAAACTTTCATATAAAAAAAAAAAAATACTATACCTAAGAATAAGAGAGTATTCATGTAAAAACCAGAAGTTATATCATTTAAAAGTAACCGGACATTATGTGGCCAGGCCAGAACTGGAATGAGCTAATTAGCATGGACTTACTCCTACTAGAGAGAGTGTGTGTGTGTGTGTATATATATATATATATATATATTTTTCATTTTCTGTAATAGATCAATTACACAAAAATCAAATCCAAATGCAAGGCGATCTCACATTTGAAATGAGCCTATAAACAAGCTTCATACAGGTCTAAACAGGTTTTTATTTAAACAAGCAGAATAAATTTAAGTAGTAGCACAATACTACTAGATTATTTTGTAGAAATCATCTGAAAAGATGCAAACATTTTGGGAGCAGTCATTAAATTTATTTAAATTGATACAAAAAGTTACCAGTTTAGTATTCTTAACAATACTATTTATACCATCATTATTCAACCATCAAAGTATTTTCTTTTTGTTTGCTTCAGGCCTTATACAATCTTTCAAGTAAATTACATTGTAAAAGAACAGTTTCAAGTCCTAAAGGCATTTCTTCAAGTATGTGTGTGTGTGTGTATATATATATATATATATATATATATATAGAGAGAGAGAGAGAGAGAGAGAGAGATATCCTCTTTTTTTTTTTAATGTATCAAACAAAACAATTGATAACATTGTGCAGAGAGAACTTTCCACTCAAACTTAAATGCTATCCATGATTTTATTTTTTATGAGCAAGATGATAAATAGCAACCTTGTGATAAAAAAAAAAAATTTAAAAAAAAAGACTTTCTTTATCATTAAGAAAAAAAATAGTTTAAAATGCTGAGAAATGCTTGTTTTTATAAATTTACTAGCAGTATAGCCTGGCGTTGCTCGGGTGTAGTGAAAGCTTTAAAACTAATCCATGGTCCTGGAGCTCAGACTCTTTGGACGTTGGCACAAAAGACTAAAAAACAATAGTTGTTTCCAGTTAAAGCAAAACCATAGACTGAAAGAAAAATGAATGGATGTAAAACAAGTTTGATTTCCTGGTATCGATATCAAATTTTCTGCACTATTGCAAGAAATGCAACCTTGAAACTTCTGAATATCGTTTCTTATGTCTTTGTCTATGAGTGTATCGAATTTGATTAAAATCGGACCACTCCTATAACCCAATTTTTTCAATTATCGATATTTATCGGGGGTACCTCAACACAAATCCTAGCTAAGAACAGTCACTGACGCTAATAGTGCAACTGTGTAAATTTTCAAGAAAATCAGTTCAGCCGTTTCGGAGTCTATAGGTAATGGACACACAAAGTTCCATTTATAAATAAGTTTAGATTAGATATGGAGCCCATTTTCCTAAATTACAAACTTTTCAAAAAGCTTATATACAACAATTACACTGTTTCTCTGCAGGGGCTTCAATTTTTAAGTTCTGATATCTTCCTAAACTCTTAAGTTTTGTTTTTTTAAACTTCATAAATTATCTCATATATACTTGCATTTTCTACATCATTGCCATAAGTTTTGTAAGTGTTCTAATTATTTTTCTTTAAACTCCCTCCAGATTAAACAGGATGTGTATTTTATGTTCTGCCAAGCTTTTGCTAAAACCAAGGTAAAATTATGATTAATTTTTTTAATTTTTACACAAAATTCATAAAGGACATGTCTGCTTAAACAATATAGAGCCAAGTAAAGTGAAGCTCCTAAAATTTTTAGGACTCAATACAATGCTGTAAATGTTTGCCTCAACCTAATATTAATGTGATGTTAGGAGGCCTTTTCCTGTATAAAAATGTAATTGTTTATATAAATAATGTATATATAAAATGAATCAGTACAAGTAGTGAATAAGAAAGAAAAAGATTAATATCGATCACTGACAATAAGGAAGATTAGAAATTGTATCAGAATGAGAGCTTACTTTGTTAAAAAATACATAACTGAAATCTGGAAAGATCTGTTGTCTTCAGGCCTTAGACTTTTAAGGATTCAGGTAATATTTCTTAAAGTCAATAGAAATATACCAAATAAATTTTAATTGAAATGTCCAAGAATAAACAGGTAAACATGCTTGAAATTAAGTGAAAACTAAATACCCACTTCAACCTTTTAATGCCCTCTAAAATCTAGTATTAATTTTTTTTTTCCTTTTTATTCTAAAAAAATAAAGACACAAACATGGTATTATCAGTTTGTACTTCATAGCATTCAACAACTCATTTTGGACAGTAGGCAATAATGGGTTAAATTTTTATTTAGAGACACTTATTTGAGAGAGAATTCATATACATCATTACTCTAAAACAAAAGCCTTAGTCTATTTTGGTCACATTTTTAAATGCATTACAAGTCTCAATAACAAGTCAACTTTTGTTCCAACAAACATTTACATATCCTATGTACTTTTAATAATAAATAAAATCTAATAATCTTTTATCTTTATGGTTTCTTTAATAGGTCTTCCTAGTGTCAGTTTAAACTGACATTTCTCCATACATCAGTCAGTCGAGTGCCATAAGTGATACACATTTGGGTGATCATGTCTCAAAAGATATCACTGACTGGGCAGAAGGTTGCCATTACTTTGTGCAGTAGATTGGTTGCAAAATAAGGCTACAGAACCCAATCTGTCCTGTTATTTGACCCCTAGCTGGAGGGAAGAAATGGATTAATACCTTTCCCAAGTGTATTTGCGCATAAGTGAATGCAACGAATTCAACTGGAATTTGAACTTGGTTCTGATTTCTCATTCCAAGATGATATCCATGGCACCGCAACGCACATTCTAGAGGGCTAGAGTAGAGTAAAATGTATGAATAGATTGCTAGCAGGGCAAACCGTCCAAGCATTGGCGCTAGAATGACAAGGCACATGTGTCATTAAGTTAGATCAAGGCTGACAGCATGCACAAAATTAAAAACTTATGAAAAAAATAAATAAAATAAAATAAAAAATAGACGCAGTTGGAATTTGTGCATTCAGAGCAGTTCACATCAGCATAGGTAAAAAAAAAAAACCAAGATCATTTGCGAAGGTGTTTCCAGTGCCTGTGCTACAGTATCCCAGATTTTCTGCTACATATTAAAAGATGTTTGCCTTGGTTGTGCTTTAACTAATGGTTTATCATATGAAATTAAGGCTCTTTATTGGAGAGAAGAAAAAAAAAAAAAGAAATAAACACTTACTACATACATACATTTGAACCTGTCAAAAGAAAGGCTTCATCTAAAATACAACTATATAGAGTCATAATTGTTTGCAGACAAAAATTAATCAGAATAGTGGGCTAGGGGGAATACAGAACAAAAAAAAAGCAAAAAGGAAGTACTGCCTTGTAAGCAGTTTTTTATTTTTTTAACCAATAAGCTTTTATTTAATCTGCATACATTTTAATAAACTGTTTTCTTTCTTGCTAATATATCACAAAGCAAGCATGGATTACAAAAGGACAATTCAGTTTACTCAGTGTTGTCAACAGAATCCTATATTGATCAGCCAAATGTTTAAAATGAAGCTAAAAGCAACAAACATATGCTGACATGTAAAAAATGTAAAATATCAATGTTTTTCAGAGTTAATCAATCTTAAGAACTAAAAGCTTATCTGAGACTATTGATACTATATACCCCAATCAAAAAAAAAAAAATCCTCTTGTCACTTTGAAATTTCACAATAAGTAAGTTTATTGTAGTGTGTATGTATATATATATATATATATATTATATATATATATATATATGCTCTCATACCCTGATTGAGCACTGTGGAGGAATGGCAGACTTTTGGAGAAAAAAAAAACAAACAAAAAAACAGTAGCGGCACAAGCATTTACGTATTGTTCAGTCAGTAATGAATTAGAACACTCAGCTACTGACGTATGTTACATTGTATATAACACACTAAAAGTCCGCCTTCTACAGAGCGCTCATAGCTCAGTGATGGAATCACCAACTGATGTCAATTCAATTGGGTTTCAATCCTGGCTAGAAGCAATCGGATGTCTAACCATACTGATGAGCTGTGATACAGCGAAATAGATCTGTCTGCAGATGACTGCGTGTGTGTTGAATTGTGATGTTTTTTTTTTGCAACAAAATTATTTTTTCAGTAGTTTTATTGATAAAAAGTATATATTGGCAAGCAGGGTTTTTAATTGTAAAGTGCTCCATATTGGGGTGGAGATAGAACATTGATAGTTTTAGTGCAAAGAATTTGTCACTTTAACTGAGCAGATTCATAGAGACTTAAGTTTCTTGAGGGCACTTATGTCTTCACTCACTGGGGCTTTTCTCTTTTTGCATGAACCTGCTCAGTTAAAATAGCAAATTCTTTGCACTAAAACTATATATATATATATATATATATATATATATATATATTTTCAAATCATTGCCCTTTGCTTACAGTCAAATCATGCTGGAAAAAAAAAAAAGTTCTTGTTCAATTACTAAAGTTAAGCTGTGTCAAGTCAAATCAGTACACTATGATGGTAGACTGCTTGATAACAATGGCTACTGTAAGCAGCCTCCTACAATCCAAAATGTTTGATAAGCTACAAAAACAAATCAATCATTCTCTTCTAGCAATGCATACATTTATATATCTTTCAGGTGTTAAATATTTTTATTAATTCTATTTTCTCCATTTCTTTTATAATGCATCAAAGTAATAGACAACTGTCATGTCATTATGCTTTAAAAGTTCAAACGTTTGCCATTGTGCTGCTAAAATCACTATCATCATCAACAGTGTTTGGGGTTAATGTTAGCTTCAAAACACACTTAGTACCCTTAAAAAGTTTCTGGTGATCTGGATCTCCAAAATGAGTGGTTTTGGTAGCAAGGAAGAATTAAAAGCAACCATAGAATCCCATTAAAAAAAATAAATATATGCATGCAGGTACAAACTAATAAAAATCAAGAAAATGCAAAGTGAGTACCCCCAACACACAAGTGATGATTCATAGCTTGATTGACACTTAAGGTTCTGTATAACAAAAAAAAAATTTCCTTCACTGTATGTTTATCACTTTTCTATATGATAGTCAGAATTTTCTTTTTTAGTGGGAAGCAACAAACTTGACTTTTTCTGAAAGCAAATCTTTACTTCATAAATATTCTATGGTGTTACTATAATAGAGTAACCCCTAACAGCCTTTTACAGCTTCAGACCATCATAGCAATCAAGGCACACCCTATTCAACCAACCTGTTCTCTAACAATAACCACACTTTACATAAATATACTTGCCATCAGGTTAGGACAAATATGGTCAAAAACAACTTCCAAGAATTTCCCTATGATTCTATTTTTTTTTATCATGATTGTAATGATGCAGCAATGGATTTATTCTAACATTTCCTATTGGATTAAAGGAAAGTTTAAAGTTTTTCACACAATTTTTTGTTATCTAAATTGTTACTATAATTCATCAGAAACACGAGTTTATAAAAATAAAAAAGAATATGGAAGAGAAATTAACTGAAGAAATATGAGGTACTTAGGTTAATGATTCTCAAAGAAAAGAAATTTTAGCCAGACGAATTGGAAAGAATTACTTTTAACTATTCCCAGAACATGACATGCAGGTACAGTTCTTTCTTGCCACTGTTTGAGCGCAAAGCCAACTACACCCACATAAATGTTTTCAAATCTCTCCGACATTTTTTCTTTAAAATTTATCTAGTTGTTGGCAATTCGTGTCAAGAGAAGTTCAATGTCATAAAAATTAAGTATGAAGTCATTTATTGCAGAGATAATCTGCTATTATCAAGAAAGGATTAGTGTAGAACAGAAAGACTAATCACAATGATTGCCATCTGTAAGAAAATAGTTTAACTGTTTTTACTGCTATTAGATTATTTAAGAGTTGTATATGAAAAATTTAATAATCAAGAATAAAATTTTTAAAAATTCTCAGCAAGACAAGTGTTAATAATTCACAGCCTTAAGGTTTTTTCAATCTCAAAATAAAATTCTTGACTAAATTACATTGAACAGAGGCTCATCCCTTGTTTCCTGTTTAGGATGCAGTTTCCGGTTTTCTCTTTTCCAATCTTCTCACTCCTATGTAGCCCCCTGTGCATCAGTGGCATTACCGCCTTGCTTGGGGTGATATGATTAAAAAAAAAAACAAAAAAACTTTAGTTGAAACAAATAATCCTATACACTAATAATACATAAATGAATAAAATGTACAAACATTTAATCTTTATAGTTCAGTTTCTTTAAACTCCTATTCTTCTGGTGTCCATTTAAATTATAAACAACTTTAAAAGTGAAAATTTCAGAATTTTCATCTGAAATCAAAAATATAAAATTAATGGTTACAATATACAGGGGGTGGGGATTCACTTTAAATTGATGCCATGAGTATATAGGTTCAAATATTTGAATTGCTCATTTGTCTTTTAATGTAAGTGGTTTAATATTCTTAAATCTTATTTTATTAATTATTGAAACTAATAACCTCATCTTTTAATCATATTTCAACCAACATTCTCTCTGTGAATCCCCTCACCACCAGTCCTTCACATTGATGCCCAATAAATAGTCAATCACTTTATTTTAAACTGGGCTCTGTCCACATTGTGCTTGATTGATTACAAAGCCGGTCTGGGTTGAAAAATGCCGAAAATCCACTGCATTGATTACCTAGACAGAGCTGGGAGCCACAATAAACAAAGAAATCATTGTAAAATTAACAAGTTAATATACATTCTGTTCAGTACAGTATTTGGCTAGAGTTTTAGCAGACAACTATAATTCCAACCCACATCTTCTACAGGATGTAACATTAAGTTGGTTGGTCTGGCACCCAGCTGAAATCAGTTTCTTCTAAGGCAGGCAGTAACATGACAATGCATCTCTAGCGTTAACTTGCTCTGTACCGGTCCAACTCTACTATACTCAACTGTTTATATTGATTCCTGGGAGTAGTTGTGATGCACTTAGTGTTTTCAAATAAAGGATCCTCCTTTTGGTCACCAGATCAACCTTATCTCCATCTTTCTTATGCAAGTGCTTCCCATTATTAGAAAAGTGTGGAATTTTCTTTCAACTTTCCCCAAAATCCACCAGGGCACTTTTTCATTGGTCATCTGGTCAACCCTATCTCTTTCTCTCCTGTGTGTAAGTGCCCCTCACCATATAGTACTAGTGTTAGTCACTTTCATATTTGGGGAGTAAACATATTTATTTAGGTAAACTGATAAAGTTGTTTTGTATCTTTTCTATACATGTAAACAAAATACTATTTGGAATTCACAAAATTCCTGCATTTTAAAAATCACAATCATTGTTACAAAATATGAATTTTTATAATAACCTATGCTCTTGTCAGTAATGTTGGTATTAATCCTTGACCACTGGCAATAACATTTTACCAATTTCCAAAGTACAGCATATAAATTAGAGTAAAATACTGTGTCATTTGAGCTCACTTAATATTTTGCAAAACAAGCATTTGAACTTTATATTTTTATAGCAAAAAAGATTATCTCAAATTTTCCCATTAGATTTCTTGTGTGTATGTATACACACATGCAGAAAAGAAAAATGTCACTTTCTAATTTTAAGCATATTTAAGAAAAAGGCCAGTCCTTGCAACGTTGGTTATGTCTGCAAATTATACCAAGAAGAGAAGTTAGTCATAGTATTATTTCCAGAATGAGAAAGGTTGCTAAATGAAAGGTCCTAAGTAATGTCCAGATCAAAGCACCTCAGAAAATATATTTTAGAATCCTACAAACCCAGATAAAACTTTTTGCGCTTCTTGACCAGCTCCTCACTTATTTTAAAGTTTCAATTATGCATTCTGAAAGTTTCAATTATGTTCTAAAATGCGTTTGATGATCCGTTAGTATATAAAACACCTGAAGATACCAAAAGGTTGAAACCAAGGTTGCATAATGGACTGACTTCCAAATTTTATATATAATAATTATTAACCAGTTATTAGTAATAATTAAATCAAACCAGTATACAGTTGTATTAAAGAGTGCTAAATACATGTAAAATGTAGAGTTTTTATATATTTTAATTTGGAAGTCAGTCAATTACACAAAAAAAAAAAAAAAAAAAAAAAAAATCACACTTGGGGTGTACTGAAGGAATTTTTAGAAGTCTATGGTCTACATTCAATCACTGGTCTACATTCAATCTAGAAAGCCTTCAAATTTGTAATAAACTGGCAAAACACAAATGGAAATTGAAAGAAAAAAAAATGGCAAAGACCCTGATTTATATATATATATATATATATATATATATATATATAAAAAGAACAGATCTTACAACAGTGGTGATGTCTACAAATTGTGCCAAGAAAAATTAGCCATAACATTTATTTCCTGAACAAGAATGGTTACTAAATTAAAAATCCAATGTCCAGAAGTAAACATATCAGAAAGTATATTTTATGATTATACAAACCTGGATAAAGGTATTTACAATTCTTGAAAACCTTTCTTATTTTGAAAAATTTCCATTATTTTAAACTTCCAATCATGCAGTCTGAAAAATCCCTGTTGTATGTTTGATTTAAAAAAAAAAAAAAAAAAGAGAATCAGTTGATATAAAATGCCTGAAGATACAGAAAAGTTGTAATGAAAATCTATTATGTAGTATTTGGGCAGCAATCTTTTATTCAGGTTTCATTGAAAATGACAAAGTATTAAGATTTATATATATATATATATTTTTTTTTTTACCCAAAGCTTCTTTGTCACCAGACAAAAAAAAAAAAAAAAAAAAAAAAAAAAAGGTCATTCCCTCCGTCCTTTTCAAATTTCAGTCAGTTAAGTGCCAGATGTGATACAAACTTTCTTAGGTGATCAGGTCTCAAAAGAGACATAACTGACTGGACAGAAGATTTTCCAGCAGTAAGCTGCTATTACTTTCTGCAGTAGACTGGTTGCCAACCAAGGCTACAGAATCCAATCTGTCCCATTATTGGATCCACAGATGGAAGAAGTGACAAATTAATACCTTTCCTAAGGGTATTGCTGCATGAGTTAATGCAATGAATTCAACTGGAATTCGAACTTGGCTCTCGATTTCTCGTTCCAAGCCAATATCCACTGCACTACAATCCAAGATTCAGTTAAGGGCCATACATGATACATGCATTGGGTGATCATGTCTCAAAAAAAAAAAAAAAAAAAAAAAAAAATGTCTGACTAGGCAGAAGATTATCCCGCAGTAGGTTGCTATTGCTTTCTGCAGTAGACTGGTTGCCAACCAAGGTTATAGAACTCAATCTGTCCTATTATTTAACCCATAACTGGAGGGAAAAGATGAATTAATACCTTTCCCAAAGATATTTGTGCATAAGTGAATGCAAGGAATCAACTGGAATTCAAACACTTTAGGCATATCAAGTTCATTCAGTGCAGCACTGGAATTTACTCAAATTGAAGATGTAATCAATTTTTACGTTTTTGCTACAAAAATTTAGTTTCTTAGTGCAGAGAATTTTTAAATTGAAATGTAAAGTAGTTATAAAGTTGATTGGCAAGCTAAAACCTTAAAATATTATGGATTCAAATGCAGCAACTTTTTTTTTTAATTTATATGAATTGCCAGAATTTGTTACAGGGATTTCTAAAAACAAGAATAAGGCTGATAGGAATGACAGATCTGACCTGATATACTAATGATTTTACAGTGTTTTTATTTCAAATTTTATTTGTATTTTTTTAATGTACAATATTTTTACCTTAAAATTTGATGTCAGTATCTGCATGTATCCGATACTTTGAAAGTATAATACATATGCCATTTGTAAACATAAAGAGTCAGTTCATTTGAATGTGTAATTTATAATAGGATGGATTTCAAATGTGAAATTCACTTGACCAAACAGTGCTCAATGTAATCAGCATTAGTAATCACGTAATTGAGACTTTAATTTTCACTATATACTTAGCAATCTGGCATATGCTGTCAAATATGTCACTAAAAACCGGAATATTAGGCCAACAAAGTTTGCAGCTTTTGAGCTCTTGTGATTAGAACCAATAGTCTAATAATTTTGAAGTATTAGACTAGATTTTTTTATTCACTAAAAAGATTCATTTTCAAAATAAGCATGTAAAAAAAAAAAAAAAAAAAAAAAAAAAAAAAAAAAAAAAAAAAAAAATATATATATATATATATATACATATATATAAGTAGCTTGTATATCTAAAGTATAATTTATTATAAATATTCATTGATCTATTATATTGAGCACACTATATCTGTGTGTGTGTGCTTACGGTCATATCATGTTGAATACACCGGTTCTCGCTCGATCACCGAAGTTAAGCAACATTGAGCCTGGTCAGCACTTGGGAATACCAGGTGCTGTAAGCGTTATTGACGGATGTGCGTTGTGGTGCAGTGGATGTCGGCTCGGGAGGGGGGGGGGTCACTGAGTCGAGTTCCAATTCCAGTCGAACACTTTGCATTCACTTACGCACCAATTGTTATCAGCAGTTCCAAAAAGTGTGGATGGTGCTACACAAGCCTTCACCACTTTAAACAATTCTTAGTGTGGTAGTCTAATATTAGACACTCATACGTCGAAATCAACAGGAAAGTCCATAATATATATATATATATATATATATATATATATATATATATAGTCAAGATGAAAGTCATATCAGATTATAATCTGAGAAAGTCATTACAAATTCTTTGGCTATTTTCTTTCCTCACAAAATACCAAGATGTAATGCAAGTCTACATACAAATCAACTGTATATATGTATCAACAGCCTGAACAAAATTTAACAATCTGATAAAAAGAGAAAGATATTTTAATATTTATTTATAAAATAGGTCACCTACTTGTGATATGCAAATAAAGAGATGAACCCTCAGAGATGAGAAAAAAATTAGCCTGAATAGTGAAAAACAGCTGTAAATTTAATGACTAAACAAAACATACATTGAAAACCCAAATCTTATTTTGAGTAACAAAAGCTTCGCATGAAGAACATTCAAAAAGAATGAGAAAATTCTAGCAATTCCTCCAAAACATAATCCTTAAAAATAAAGATCATGATGGCCATTACAACATGCAGATGCTTTTCACTTGGCAGTATTCATGACTTTTGGTCAGTCATTGTCTGGCCTCTATCACTTAGAAAAAAAAAATAAAAGTCATCTGAAAGAAAAAAAAAAAAAAATCTTAACCTGAATTTTTCTACTTTTTTTATATTAAAAATAATTTCCTGATTTTTTTAACTTAGATAATTTTTTTTTTTCTCCTCTTAATTAAAGGAAGCATTTCTAGCACTATTTCAAGAACTTCATCAAAAGAAAGAAAAACAGGTAGATATTATTAAAACAATGTTACCTTATCATTGACTTACTGGAATCAATGGCTGTCTACACTGATATTCAGACGGCCTAGACAAGGTTGATCAAACTACTTTTATCCACATAGGAGCAACAACTTTTGCTGCATTGCTGATTGAAAATTGTCTTTTACAAAAAAGAGTCCAACAATGAACTATACTTGATGAATATTGTTTCTTTTTTTTTTTTTATTGTCTGATAATACTAATAAATTGCAAATAAAAAAAAATAAAAAATAAAAAAAAGATATTAACCAAGTTAAAACGAAGGCAGTCCCTTATCCAACAGAGAAAGAATCAAAAATATTAAAAATGGAAGCAAACAGAATCTTAAAACTTGTATCAATGTAGCATAGAATTGCAAAGATGGAAACAAGAATTTAGTTTCATTATTCTTCAACTAACAAGTTTTCCAATTACATAAGTAAATGTACACCACATATTTTCACTCCTGTTTGCAACATGTATAGGAAATAATGTAATCTTCAAATTTCTTTCATGATGTGTTGTCTTATTATTTTTCAAGTATTTCATACTAAATTCTGTTTACAACAAAAATACCATTGCATTATTCAAGAAGGCGGCAAGGAATCAAGCAGGCCTCTAATAATATTTAAACTTACACCTTTCCTTATCCTTTGGAATCTGTGTGGCAAAATCTTATAAAGTCATGAAGCATTTTGTAGCCGAATCAATAAGACATTGCTAAGATGAAATGTTTCCAAGAGATACATTCACATGTTGCAAGAGGCTTTTACTTTACAGATTCCCCACCCCAGTTGAGAACCCCTGATTTTGACTGTTCTTAACACATTCTCTTATCTAACAAAACTGGAAATGTTACTTAGTTTTAATAATTATATACCTGATATCCAGTAAGTCAGTGATAAGGTAACATTGTTTTAATATCTACCTGTTTTTCTTTCTTTTGATGAAGTTCTTCAAATAGAATGCTAGAAATGCTTCCATTTAATTAAAAGGAGAAAAAAAAATTTATCTAAGTAAAAATCAGTAAAAATTATTTTTAATATAAAAAAAAGTAGAAAAATTCAGGTGTCGAAAGACAGTAAAATGAATCTTGTATGGATTTACCCTGACCTTTTTATTTTTTGTTCAGCATTTTGTTTATTGAACTATGATTCAGTTTATCTAATAATAATTACTATACATGTACCTATCCATGGGCAGATTCTATCTTAAATTGCAGAAGTTCATTATAATGTATTAACCATCATTAAAAAAAAAAAATCATCACTTGATCCAAGAATATTAATTCCATCAGAATCATTGGTGCAAACCAATTAAGTATATAAATTCTATTTTACCTTTAGAAAATTTTGCAGAAACATAAATAAAATGGTATTATTAGTTATATTAAAAATTAGTACAGTATACAATTCTTTTTACTCAAAAACTTAAATGTCAACTGTACCATTTATTTTTTATTCCTATTCCTGACTTCTCCAGGCTATTAGTGCAAAGTGAACATTGATTATTGCAATCAAGAGTTGAAAATACCAACATGTCTACAATTTTACCAATTCTGGTTCATGGTAGCCTTTAGAATTTTTTTTTTTTTAATTCAGTTCATATCAGAGCACTGCCACCTATAGCATAGTCATCCTCAAGTAACCTTTATAGACTGATTTTCATACTCAAGATTGTACAGTTAAGTCAACCATAAGAACACATGCAAGAAACAATTGCTATAGTGATTTATAGTTATGTAGAATATGAACATAATATGCAACACTAGTCTAAAATGAATGCAGGTCACTGTTAAGAGTTTTCACAAATAAGTAGACATGTAAATCTTATATTATTCAAATAGATTTCCCTTTTCTCTCTAGCATGAACCAGTCACCAAGAAATAAGATTTATCTCTTATAAATATTCTTTGTACGAGTGTTAAATACTCTAATATTTTCTTTGTTCCTGACATGGTAATAGTCTGAAGACATTAAAAAATAAAAAACTAATTTCCTTTTACACAAATTTGGGCTTGTAAGGTATTACTGCAAAGTTATTTTACAATAAAAACCATTTGCTGATGCTAACAAAAATAAATTCAAGTTTTCTTTGAACAACTAGACTTTATATTTACTGTGTTCTTAATGTAATTTTAAAAATATTTCAGCCGATTCATTCTTCAGCCTAAATCAGGTGCATAAACATCAAGAACAAGTAGGGAATTGTATTGTTTGGACCACATTTGAAATCTAAATGGCTCTTCAAAGTTATAAAGTTTATATAATTTCGTGAAGAGTCTTTGATTCAGAGCAAATTTTTGGTAAGTCTGACTCTGAAAATTAAGAATCCATGACTGAAATTCTTTAAAAATATTCTGCTTTTAACTAATATAGTCACTAAAAATTATCACACTTAAGTTTTCATAAACTTAAGAGTGAAACAATTTTTTTTAAAACCAAAATCTTATAAAATATTTTTAAAACATTTGTGAATAAATCTTGAAAATTTGGTTAAATCCAATTTTTGCAAGAATTTCCAAATTAATGTCTTTCACTGCAAAGAAAGACTAAAATTTTACAATGCTAAAATATCCATTGATGCAAGAAAAACAAGATTTTTAATCAATCTCAAATGTTCTAAAAAAGGAGTAAAAAAAAAAAAAATTTTTGATCCTTACTCTTAATAGATTTTGATGATACAACTGTTTCTATTTTCTTCCTAATTTTTGATACCTAAGTTTTAAAATGAATTTTTAAACATGTAAAAGCTTTCTTGACACTTTCTTTTTAGCTTTAATTGAAACCTAAAGGATTAAATTTACTCTTTCCAGCAAGCAAAATACTGTAGTATTTTTTTTTTAAATAGAAATTATATTAAAGGGAATAATTATTTTTCTAAAATAGCTGAGTTATAGGCTCTTTTGCTGTCCACCATCATTACCTGATCACTATTACAATACATGTTTATTGCTGTCCTAAAAATATGAGAAAACAATTTAAGAAAATGACTAGTGAACACTATTTCTAATTTTTTTTTTAAGTACTCACTAATCTTACAAATGTTGGAAATATTCTCCATAATCTAATTTTAGGAATGTTGACTAAGTTTTACTAGTCATCACCATTTTTTGATAATGTTGTGGTTGTGCATGTTGACCATACTTTGAAAAAAAGAAAAAAAGAGGGGGCGTTATATTTTATACACAAAAGAATATAAAAAATTTAAATCTTAGTGCAAAAAAGGATTTAGATTTTCAAATTTTTTTTATTAATAATATAGTTTTCACTTAATAACATCACCTAAGTGAATTTAATGCAGAATCTTAAGGGATTTATATAAAATTATTAATTAAAATTTAAAAATGAAAACAATATAGTGTCCTTGATCTCACTGAAAAGCTTTTCTAAATCTTTTTGTATTTTTATGATTCGGAGCAGATTTTAGAGAAATTAAGTCGTTTGAAAAAATTGGTTCCTACTTTTTTAGCAATTTCGTGAAAAAACTTTAAAAACTTAAAAGGAAAGGCCAAATTAATTTTCGGTTATTTTATTCATTTTTTTTTAGAACATCGAAAAGGATATTTGTGCGAAAGTGAATGTCTTGCTGGATTCATAATCTAAACTTTAAAAAGTTTATATTATGAATCCAGCAGGAGGACATATTGGGCCCTTTAACCGTAATTGACAGCCAGTCTAAAGGTCAACTGAATTCAAACACTATAAGCATGGCGAGGCACCTAAAAACTATTGAAAATTTACTTTTACTACATTTTACAATTAATTACGACGCCAAGTTGTTGACGAATCTTGTCAGACTTCGACTAAAAAATTAAAAAATACTCGATTCAACAAGTGCGACAAGGGAAATAGACAAGGAAGAAAATGTTCCGAATGTTTGTTGAGAATATTAAAAAAAGAAAATAGTTTCAGTCTAAACGTCAATCAACCAATTACCAAATCAAAGTTTAAAAATAAAATTTCAAAATTCCTGTCATTTTTGTAATTTTGTTCTACTTTTCCATTTTTAAACTTAAAGCATATTTTTGTCTTCTAAAATTTAAGTGTCGAAGAAGACTTATTGCCTGATTGATCAAGACAAAAATAAAACTGTCAGTGATTTTTTTTTTTTGTAAGTTGATAAAAGAACAAAGCTGACTTTATATACCTTCTAGGGGATCCTTACGACGACTGCTGGTCTATGATGGAAAATTATTCGAAGTCAGAAATAAATTTGGACCTTAGTGACTAATTTTTTTAGTAAAATAAAAAATTAGTTTTTAATGAATCTACGCACAGTAATGAACATGCATTCTGCTTCATTACTTTTTTGCAGTATACCTTTTTTTTTTTGTTTCTTTTTTGCTTTTTTTTTTTTGAAAAATTAATTTTTATTTATCTTACAACAAAATAGAAATTAGGACTTGCAACTAGTATAGTCTAATACATTACCTGCTTATTTTCATGCAAGTTAAAAAAATCTAATTTCTAAAAAAAAAGAAAAAAGTTTTCAACCCACCTATTTTTTTTTTTAGACAGAATTCCAGATAGTGAAAGAAAAAAAAAATAACATTACAAAAACTACAATAACATTTATTTTAGAATCTCATTCGAGAATCTGCTTCTTGTGAAATTTTCCCCCGAAGTCATTCGTAACGTAAAAAACAAAAGAATAAGATCAAATACATCAATGTGAGAAAATAATGCTACAAATAAAAAAAAAAAGTGTGACTTTTGGACCCTTTAAGTAATTAAGAATCAATAAAAAATTAATTAAAGCTAATTCATTTTTAAGATTTTCATTAAAATTAGTGGAATTTTTTTAAAGCGCGTACGAGGTGAGAGAAAAATTCAACGAATGACAAACAAAAAAGTAAAACGTTTTCAACGAACAGAAAATTACACCTAGAAATGTTTTATAGTTACATTCTTTTTTAAGTGATAGGTTATTTTCTTCTAAGTACAACAAACTACACTTCGATGCCCTTGGAAATGTAATTCAAAATAAATCACAGAACATCTTTTGACCAGAGAATGGTTGGTATCTTGAGTTTGCTCTCCCAATGGCCAAAAGTTCAAGTAAAATAGATTTACCGTAATTTCCAAGCAAACTTCAAACCGAAAAAACAATTTAGAGAGAGATTTTTTTAGTTTTGAATGTTTCCATGACCCAACACACCCTTCGTCGGGGCTGACGCGCACGCACACAAAATGAATACGTGATCAGATAGATAGCTTATTTGGGGCAGACCCGCCAAACAGGGACGTAAGAAAAATTGAAATGTCTGTGAAAAGAGCAATATAATTTATTAAATTAAGCTAAATACCAATTTAGAGAAAGCCTGCAAAAACATATCCAAGGTTACTAACACACACAAAAAGAAAAAAAAGTACCAAGAAAACAAACCATGCTAGCTAAGTAAAAGGTTTTCTAACAGTTCACAGTTAGATACATCCAAGTAGTTCGTTACTTCAAATTGGCGATCTCAGAGCCCGGGACGATTGTCTCCCACCCCCAAACGCACTAGGAGCGCAAAGAAACAAATTTGACGAGTGGATATGGTGTGCAATGATTCCACGGACAGGTTTCAAATGTTAAAAATAGAAGTAACGAGTGCCCGGAAATATTTCCAGTTGAATCCATTGAAAAAGGTTAACTTAAATATCTGCTGAATCAAGAGGAAAAAAAACCAAAGTGTTTCTCCACGTGTCACTAACTGGAAATCATATCGGGGGGAGGAGAAAATGTTTAAAAACCATAAAATGAACGGTCATTATTTCAAAAAGGCATTTTTTAAATTAAGAAATTTATGTTTGGAGGAGGGAGGTGAAGAATTAACGAACGGATTAAAAAATTTTCAGACAAAAACGAATGGACATTTCGGTTTAATTCAAAAGAAAAAAAAAACTAAAAATTTGTTTCTCTCAAGAACGATTAAAGAAGAAAAGAGAAAGATTAAAAAATAAGCATGAAAGAAATATTTTCAGTTTACTAATAACAGTTAGCACCACTAATTCCTGACCATATCTCCTCAGTATTGTATTAAAAAAAAAAATAAAATAAAATAATATCCTGAGCTCTTCAACAAAAAAAAAATCAGAATGAAAAAAGTAGTGATATTTCTAATTTTAAATTCGGCGGGGGTGGACACTGCCAATTCCACGTACATAAAGAATTTATTTAAAAAGAAAATATTTTAACTTAAGATAAAATATTTAACATTTTATAAAAAGTTTCGCGAATCAATTGCTGAAAGATTTGAGAAATCGATGCAATGCATTTTTATTTTTTTTTAAATTTTTTTAAATTTTGCACACCCACAATAATTGAACAACTCCCTTTTTCCGATCTCCCACAAAAACAAAAGGGAAAACTAACTTACTAAAAAATACATTTGGATTTTAAAACGTTATGGTATGGTATGCTTCCTAGTTCAGTAAGGAATTTGCTATAAAAATGTTACCTCTTCATTTTCATGTATCAATTTCTAATCAAATATTTAATTTATAAACTCAAAAAAATTTCAAAAAAAAAAAAAATCAAATTTTTGGGATTTTTTCTTTTTCATCTGAAATCGAACTAAAAACGCAATCAATTGTAAGAGAACAGATCGTTTTTTAAACTCTTATAAGGTGTCTGAGAATTTCTTTAACCATGATAATCATTAAATAGAAATTTAGAGACAATCAACACTCCTAACAATTACGGATGTTGTTAATTTTTAAACTAGAAATGGTCGTGATGAGGTGAAAATGACTAGAGCACATGCTTTTCTTTTTAGAATTTTTATTTTAAACACATGCACTTTTTATTTTAACAGTTCCTGTATCGCATAATGTTCCTTTAAATAAATTAGGAAACTTTTTTAAGCATTTTTAAAAAGAAAACGGAAAAATTAATAAAAAAAAAAAAATGCACACATAAAAATTGAATCAATAGCATAAAAAGGCATGTAGACGTAACTTTCTTTCATCAAGGGTCTCAAAAGATATTTCACAAGATTTTTATTCTGAATTTAGAAATGGCAACAAAAAGGAGTCATCTTTAAAGTCAAACTGGTGTTTGCTCATTAGTGAGAAAATAAGGTGCGTAATCTTTAAGTAGCAAGTGCTTTTTTTATTTATTTATTTTTTTTGCTGCAACTAAGTACCTACACCATTTTTTTTCGTAAATGTGTGTCCCTAAGAAATTCAAGTGGCCAGTTAAGTTAATTAGCACATGACGATGATGAGAGAGGCCCTACTCACCTGGGATTTGTACGTAAAACGACGAAAAAGCGAACAAGTAAATAACTGCCGTGCACCAAAGAAAGGCATCCCTAGTTGTTCTGACCAACGCCATCTTCACTCTCTCCCTCGGTATTACAAAGTAACTGCTGTTTTAGCATTAATATAAATAAATAAAATATTTAGAAAGAAGCAACAAACAGTTATAGTAAAACAGAGAGATAAATATACGGAGACAGTTGGAGGAAGGAGAATCGACTAAATAAATAGAGGAGGGGGGCGGTGGTAGAACAAAGGGGAAAGTACTCTGCAAGCATCCGGACGTTTCAGGCTTTAAAATTTTTTTTTTTTTTTTCGATTATGATGATGAGTGTGAGTGTAGCCTATATAATCTGGATTATACAATAATAAAATAACATTATCCTCAGAAGCAAAAAGACAATTTGTGGAAGGTTTCAGAAACCTTTTATTTAAATCAATAATTTGTACTAAATATTTAACAGTGTTAAGCTTCTTATATTTTAAAATTATAACAATTCATAGAACAGATTACTTTTATGTGATGTGGTAATTGTTGAAAAAAAAGAAATAAAAATTTTGAAATGACAATATATTTGTTATAATTACAGAAATGTGTAATACCATAAGTTAACAATAAAAGAAAATGACAATGTTAAAATTTATATGTAGTATGATAAGTTTTGAATTCAGACTGATTGCTAATGCAAGATTGCTAACAAAGTCCACTTTGATCGACCATCTAACCCCCAGCTAGAAGAGATAAATTCATACCTTCCTCAAGTGCAAAAGTGAATGCAATAAATTCAACTGGAATTTGAAATTTTTTACATGCTTATTGAGTATGACAAGCATTTGATACTATGACTGACAAATGTGAAATTTCTCTCCACCATAATGTAGCTTCCCTCTGCTTTTTCTGTAAATATTTTGATGGTAATTATTCTGATGAGCCTTACTTTTTGGTATCGAGACTTTAGGAATCTAAATGCAATCTCAGAATGAGAAATCTGAGAGCTATGTTCAAATTCCAATTGAATTTGTTGTATTCACTTATGTGCAAATACTCTTGGGAAAGGTATTAATCCATTCATTCTCTCTCCAGCTACGGGTTAAATAGCAGGGCAGATTGGCTTCTATAGCCTTGGTTGGCAACCAGTCTACTGCAGAAAGTATTGGCAACCTATTGCAGGAAAAACCTCTGCCCAGTCAGTTATGTCTCTTTTGAGACATAATCAGCCAAGCATGCATGTATTACGTATGGCACTTAACTGACTGATTGAGTAGATTGATAGCTAAGTCTTATCATTTTACTATTGAAATTGCTAAATGTAACTGTAAGTTCTATGCTAACAGTTTCTTCTCTTGCACTTCTCAATTATGGAACTATCCTCTGACTTATTGATTTTTAGTCAGCTTTAATCTTCAGAAATTTAAACACAATGTCAATTGTTATCATCTGTCTTTTTAATTCCTGTTCTTTTATTTTCTTCCCTTAATAATGTTTTCTTTTTCTCATTTTCTCTCACACTCAGTAATCTCCTTGCATCTTAGTGGCTTTATTGCCTTGTTTTGGGTGAAATGATTAAAAAAAGAAAAGCCTTTGTCTCTAGAATTTTAAGAAGTTCTTTATATTCTATTTTTTCGAATACATTTATGTTTTTGGGTTTTTTGTTTTGTTTTTTTATTGCCTTTCTGTTGTTTGTTCTGCCAAAATTCTTACTATGAAACCAGCATTTCTTGTTCCTATTTTCTATTAAGCCATGACTTTTACTAGAGTCCACAACTTCAATGGCAACAATTTTTATCCTAGTGTTCATTCAAAGTATCCTAATGTTTTTTATGCATGACACATCAAACTGTCTTAATTTTAAATGATTTTATATAATTTCAGTTTATCTATTTGTTTCCAAAAGTTCTTCAGAATCAGCATTTCATAGCTGCTGCTATCAATTTCTATTTTTAAATTTACCCCATTCAATTTAATTTTTATGAAGGTATTTTCTTTTTTATTCTTCTGTATTGAAAAAATACGTTTTTAAGTGTCTTCTATTTTTTTTACTTATTTTATAATTTTCTTTTTTAATTTTTGCATACCAGTTGAAAATAATTTTTTTTTTTACAATCTTTACATATCTGTTCCCATGCTGGACATTTTCCTCTGTTTGATTCATGCTCATAGTTATGATATTTGCATTTTGGTTTTCTTTTCTTTATCACGTATGCATTCAAAATTTCTGGTTTATTTTTTCCTTATTAATTTTGTCAATCAACAATTCAATACATGCCCCTAATGACATTTGGCTTAAGTACAACTCTTCTAACATTTTAAACACTAAATTATTTGGACTATTGTCCTCATCGTTGTTTTCATTTTTACAACGTTTCGGACGTTGTACGGTCAAGCCTTCTTCAGGTGCTAGAAATTTCAAACCGAACCCTTTAGATAACAAATATGAGGACAATAGTCTGAATAGTAATGTAAATAGTACCTCATCTCAGAAGTATAGACAAACATTTTAAACCTATGTCAAGTATTGCACATACCTTCTATCAGTCTTAGTTGAATCAATTCCTCTTCAATAGACATTTTCTTGTCCTAAATATTGAAATTCACAAAATCTGCTGACATCTTGCAGACAGTGTTTTAATCACAAGATCTTGATTCATTTGGCAATAGCCAACCTTTTCCTTGGTCGAATATTCTTTAAAATAATCTCTTTGATTTGGTTAAATGTTAATTTTTCCACCTCTGTTAATTAAGTCATCAATGGAATCTTATAACCAGCTGTTGGCAGAAACAAATCTGTTAATTAATTTTCACCTTTATTGTATTGTAGATTCTTTGTTCTAAGAAGGGCTACAAAACACCTTATCCATGTTTAACCAAAGTCTTGATCTTCTACATGTAACAAAGGTCCTATCAATGATGACATATTCTTATGATATTCCAAGTAGGAATTGCAGTTGTATGCAGTCAGTATTAGTTCTACAATCCAAGTATCATAGTGAACTTTTCTGCTAGTCAGTCATGAAACATTTCTTGTACTACTGGGAACAGTAAAAGAAACTTTACAGTCCAAGTGCCATGGTATTTAATCATCTCGCCATGGTGATGTAATGTAGCACAAGGTTGGTTTAGTGTGGAACACCTGAGCAAATACACCCGGCCCAGGGTCCAAAATTGCCCAGCCCCAGCAATCATCAGTTGTGCTGGCATCAGTATTACTACTGACTCCCCACTTTTGTGCAATAAGTGGGTACTGCTGTGGACAGCTGTTCCCCAGAGACTGGATATCTCTTAATATTTTCTTCAGTTGCATTCTGTCTGCATAACAGAGACACAACTGAGTTGCACTCTGCCCAAAGACAGAGATGCAATTAAGAGATGATGACACTACAAATAGGACATGTACCATGGTATTTTCTCATCCCCCCATGCAGACATGATGTGAAACAAGGTCATTTTCATATAAGGAAGCCAAGTCCATTCTCCTGTGCCAGGGCCTGAATTTGCCCAGCACTGACAATGCCAGTTACCCTGGCATCATTATTAATCCTGATTTTCTCTCTTTAGTGCAATGAGGAGGACATACTCTCAGGCAGTTGTTCCCCTGGATGAGCACCTCTCAATATTTTTCAGTTGCACTCTAGCCACATACACAGACATAACTGAGCTGCACTCTGCAAGAGAGGATAACAGTACGAGTAGGACATGTACCATGGTATTTTCTCATCCCCCATGCAGACATGATGTGACAGAAGGTCAGTTTAAAAATTATTTTCGGGTTCAGAGAGGCCTTAAAATTATGTTAATATTTCTTCTTTTTATTTCTGCTTTTAAGTTCTACTGAAACAGCTTCTTCCCATGAACCACTACTCTGTGGAATCGAATCTCAAGAGAACGTTTCCTAATCACTAAAATTTTAATCTGTTTAAGTTTAAGACTAACCATTATCTTGCCCTTCTATCTATACAAACTGCCTTCTAACATAACACCCAACCTCAAGTATCCCCTGAGTCTTCTACTGGGTGAAGCTTGCTGTAAAATATATATACTCCAATATAACTTAAAAAATAAAAATTATATTTTACTAAAATAAATGACCCACACAATACTTAATTGTCTTTCTTACTACAATATACCTAAGTATTTTTTTTTTTAATCGTATCACCCCGAGCAAGGCGGTAACGCCACTGATGTGCAGGGGGCTATGTGAGAGTGAAAAGATTTGCACAAGAGAAAGCCGGAAACCACATCCTAAACAGGGAACAAGGGATGAGCCTCTTAACCTGTTCAATAGATGTGGGTGAAGTGTGAACCAGGCGATAGATAGATCTATCTACTCCAATTGAAAAAAAAAAAAAACAAAGTGAGAAGATTGGAAAAGAGAAAGCCAGAAACCACATCCTAAACAGAGAACAAGGGATGAGCCTCTTAACCTATTCAATAGACGTGGGTGGAGTGTGAACTGGGTGATAGATAGATCTATCTACTCCAATTAAATACTATAATTATTTAATCTTAATTCTAAACTAAACATTCCAGCCCCTTTACTCATAAATTGTAAAAAATTAAAAAATAAATAAAATACAACCTGCTTTTAAAAATTATTGTCTGCCCATTTAAAAAAAACTTTGGTCCCACTATGTATCTTATCCAGACAAAATTAAAAAGTGACATGTCTAGACACCAGGCCATCCTGCTTCCTTTTGCAACCCAGATCCATAGTTACTAAATTCTCATTTTTGATTGAACAATATTGACACACCTAAAAGTATTTTCTCCAACTACCACTCCCTAATTTTCTAAACAACTATAAATTCATTTTATATTTTCAAAATAAATAATTTTCACCATTTATTTTAACATATCACTTGAAGAAGAACAGTATTATCCTGAAACATGGAAATTTTTGTGTAGTGATATTATGCTTTTATAAACCATTATCATTATAACAAAATTACAATATTAAGCTCTACTCTGTGTTGAGCACTTTTGATAAAAGTAAATGCTTGAACAGTGGGTTTTAATCTATGTCTTCTTGCACTTTCTTATAATATATATATATATATATATATATATATATATATAGTGATACTCCACGTATACTGTCTTAATATAGGAAAAACGACTAAAAAGTTGTAAGTTTAAAAATGTATTTTTTGACAGTATTTGTTTATTTCTATTATTATATTGATATTTCAGACCGTCCTTGGTCCTTCATCAGAAACAAATGATTTTAAAATTTAAATTAGAAATGTATTTCGTGAGAGCGTTCGTGGAGAGATTGTTTACATCACGTGACGCAGAAAGCGACGGATTTTTTAAAAATATTTGTAAACATAAACCTATCTTTAATAATACTTATAAATTTTGTTTTAGAGAAATTTTTTTAATTGTATCTAAAAAATGTTTAACTATTGAAATATTTATAAAGATTCAAAACACTTAAGTCCCTATTTAACCCTAGCCTGTGTGCATTTAATTTTAAAATTCAGTATTTTTTTTTCTTTCTGTGTGAGTGTGTAGAACTAAAATCAGAGTCTATTAGTAAACATTTGCAATTTTCTAATGTGTGTCCCGGTTGATTGAAGTGAGGGACTTAGGTGTTTTGAATCTTTATAAATATTTCAATAGTTAAACATTTTTTAGATACAATTAAAAAATTTTCTCTAAAACAAAATTTATAAGTATTATTAAAGATAGGTTTACATTTACAGTCAGTCAGTTAAGTGCCATACGTGATACACACTTGGGCAATCATGTCTCAAAAGAGACATGACTGACTGGACAGAAGATTATCCCGCAGTAGGTTGCCATTGCTTTCTGCGGTAGACTGGTTGCCGACCAAGGCTATAGAACCCAATCTGTCCTGTTATTTAACCCATAACTGGAAGGAATAGATTCCCAAGGGTATTTGCGCGTAAGTGAATGCAGTGAATTCAACTGTAGTTCAAACTCAGCTCTCTAATTTCTCGTTCCGAGTCGATATCCACTGCGCCGCAACGCACATCTGTTTACAAATATTTTTAAAAAATCTGTCGCTTTCTGCGTCATGTGATGTAAACGCTCTCGCGAAATACATTTCTAATTTAAATTTTAAAATCATTTGTTTCTGATGAAGGACCGAGGACAGTCTGAAATATCAATATAATAATAGAAATAAACAAATACTGTCAAAAAAATACATTTTTAAACTTACAACTTTTTAGCAGTTTTTCCTATATATATATATATATATATATATATATATATATACAGTACTGTGAAAAAGTATTAGGACAAGATCTATTTTATCTTTCATGAGGCATATTGACAGAAAATAAACAATTTAATTAAATTAAATTTATTTGCTTTACTCAACAAATGCTTTAACAACAAAAAAAATACTTGTTACAAAATAAATTTAATAATTTAGTATAATAACCTTTTGCTTTGATCACAGCCTTCATTCTGTCAGGCATTGACATCACAAGCTTCTTCAATGTATTTAATGGTAACTTCTGCAAAGCAGGTTGTATTTGTTCCCAAAGTGTGTCTTGTGAAGTAGCATTAGATTTATTAATTTGAGAGGGAGGAATAAGAAAAAAAGTCAGTAATGTCTAAGGATAATAGAATAATGAGTAGTTTTAAAATAACTTGTTTAATAGAAAATAGGAAAAATTAAATATAACTTCCTTTTAATACATTTCTTTTACACTTAGTTTTAAATAATTAATATTTATTAGAAATTTACTTGGTTTTTCAGTCTGTATTTGAATTTCAATGAGGTTTTTAGGAAAATCACCCCTGTCCTAATATTTTTGCACACTACTGGTAGTGTGCAAAAGTGTTAAGACAAAGATGATTTTAAACTTTATTTTGATGCCTCATAAAAGTTAAAATAGTTCTTGTCCTAATACTTTTGCGCAGTACTGTATATATATATCAGTTAAGTGCCATACATGATACAAACTTGGGTGATCATGCTTTGAAAGAAAGAGACATGACTGACTGGGCAGAATATTTTCCTGCAGAAAGTTGCCATTGCTTTCTGTGGTAAACTGGTTGCTAATCAGGGCTATAGAACCCAAGATATCCTGCCATTTAACCCATAGCTATAGGGAGAAGAAGCAGATGATTATTTTTCCCAAGGTTATTTGCTTATAAGTGAATGCAACAAATTCAACTGGAATTCAAACACAGCTCGCCATTTCGAATTTCAATTACATTAGTAATCAGAGAGTTGAGTTCGATATACACATTATTTCATAATATATATATATATATATATATATATATATATATATATATATGTCCACACAAGCATACATATATATGAATATGTAAATATATATTATATTATTTATTGGTATAGGCAGCAGAAATAACTCCCACATATATCTCCCAGAAATACATCGCACGTAATGGAAAGTCATTAGTAGCAAGGGTATCTTCATCAAACTAATATGCCACCATCATTTGGGAGGTATGAGGAAGGTATTTCTGACACACCTTCTATATACATGTTTCATTATATCAAATATACTGATTAAAATTGACTGTATTTATGAGGGAAGAGTGCTCAGTATTGAAGATAAAGTGTTTATTGATATAAGCAGTGTGGCCATTGGTATCAACACTGTCAATCTCATTCTTCATTCTTAATTGTTATTATTCATTTTTCAACTGGTATTTCTTTTATCTTAACTAGAAAGTTTTCTTCTTAAGAATCCTATCCAAATCAAATTCCATTAGTTGTTCATGAGAATATTAATCCTGAGTTATTTTTGATTACTGCCTAAAAGACCTCAAGCAGAACTCATAAATAGAAAAGGATTTGGAAAAAAGTCAGTTCTCTGTACAAATCCAGTAAGTACCTGGTAATTCTTGCTATGTTCTACCTTTACAAGAATCAGATCAGGCTGAAAATGGAATACTGCTTCAATGTATGGGCAGGAGCTACTCAGTCTTCCCTTTCAAGTTTTGATAGAAATAAAAAGTGGCTACACAGTCTTGTGGGAGTTTAATTGTTTTCTACCTTAGAACCTTTTTTCCCTACAGACAAAACATTGTAGGCTTCTCTATACTCTATTGCTATTTCCATGGAAAATGTTCAAACATGATACATTCCTTAGTTCTCTAAACTCTAACCCACCCAACCAAGACTTGCAACACTGAGTCTTGCAAGACAAACAACTCTCATTCCCTTTGTATTCCATTAGTAAGAAAGAAGATCTACTTGAAAAGCTTCTTCTCAAAATGTCATGGCTTTTATCTCTTTTCTTCACTCCCTGAAAAAAAAGGTAAATGTATCTTTATGAAACTGCCTGACGATTGCTAATGTATAAAAATTAAAATCTTGCAAGAAGAAGACACCAGAATTTAATAAACTAATTTATAAGTATATTTATAAAACTGTGTTATACATCAGGCACTTTAGTTATTTTTATATATATATATTTTGCACAGCATCTTAAATTTATGCAGACATGCACAAATACTGTTTAAAATTTGCTATATTTATGAAAGAAGAGTGTTTAATATTAGACATAGAGAGTTTTATGGTCAGAAACTCACATGAAGTATGAAACTGATAATCACCATGCAGTGTTGATTCTTAAGTTCACACCGCACTGAGAGCCATACATTGATGCAATTTAAATCTAGTGTAATTAGGCAGAAATTGTCCATTCGAGATTTCTATAACAAGATAATTTTTTTAATTAATATCTAACTAGTATAATCAATAGTATATTGGATATTTGATATGGTATGATTAATGGGTTTTAAAGTGTGGTGATATCTGTCTATATTTCTGAGATGAGGTATTGTAACTATTTACACTATTTACATACAGAAGTGGAAATGGGTAACCTGGAAAAAACCTTATTACTCTTGTTAATGTTGTGGAGTTTAATTCTTTCTCTAATATAGCAAAAGTAAATTCAAGTAAAAAAGTATACATTGAGTTTGGGTAAATAAATGTATAATTTATTTACATATATACAAAACTAGTAAATTCTATTTGTTGAGATTCCAATCAGTATAATTTCTGTTTGAAATAAACAAGAATATTTTATTTACTGGAAATAGTAAAGTTAATAATTTAGCTTTCAATTAAAGCTAAAATGAAAGCATTAAGAAAGCTTTGCCCAGTCTTCACTTTCTAGTCTCAATAAAATCAAAAAGCATCTTTTCATCTTTCTTAGTATTGTAGAGTAAATAATACACCCTAGTGACTGAAATGAATCCCGTCTAGACACTTAAGGAAATCCAAGTAGTCTTGAAAAAAGCTTGTTGGAATTAGGATTCAGAGTATTTCTTACAGATGCCATGACGAGTGCCTATATTAGAACTGCTAGAAACTGAGTTATAACAGTGGTAACAAGAATTGAGACTCATGCGGAGTGTAACAAAAGTGACAAGGAATCAGAATTCATGCAAGTTTTATGGAATCCACCTCGCAAAGTTTAATTAAAAAAGCAGACATGAGAATTTACATATCGCACTTGTCATGAGACCAGATAAAAATATTTACATTAGCACAAAACTTACTCCTGAATGATAAGACATACTTGTTTAGCACAGATACTGGATTGTGAAAAACATAAAATTTAAAGCTCGTATAAATCTTTGCTGCTTGGCTAATAAACCAAAGGCATGCGAGAATGCGTCAAAACATGTTTAATTCTGCCAAAACTTACAAGCATTCTTGATCCATTTTGCCAGTATTTAAGAAGAAAACTCAGGAAGAAATTTCACTTTGGGCAGGAAGCAAACATTCATGCAAGGTGCCATGTAACAAACAAGCACAATTGCACACTGTTTCCCATGCAGCATGAAGCTGAATCCAAATGAGAAATTTACTTTTCTACCCTCTCTCATTCACTACTTCAATTTCAATTCTTATTCACACAATCACTTATTCGCTCACTTAATATTCAGTGAGAATTCGAACGTCAACCGTGTGCCACTGAAATCCATACAACTATGACTTGCTGAATTTTGCAAAGTAACTCTTAACACGATCTCAAAATTACAACGCATATGGGATACATATTTTTTTTATTAAAATAAGCACAGGAAAACACAATAGAACAATCTAGAAAAATTGGATCAAAACAGCAGTAGAATTTAGATTACATTTTTATATTTCTCAACCAATCAGCTAAAAACTTACAATAAGAACATTCTAGAAAAATAGGCTTGGAAGTAAATTAACACAAAAATATTTAGGCCCCAAACAAAAGAGTAAAATAATAAATCTGATTGGTCAGTAAATGTTTTCACACCCTAATGTTAGGAAGATTAGTTGATCCCCTATTAATGTATATAATACACACAGTTAGAAAGAAAGGTCAGTCACCAAGTCAGTCACCAAGCAGTAACCAAGCAGGCCATTAAGTCCGCATGACACCGTATACTTTGCCGGCCATGTCATTTCTTCCATGCCAAAAGTTTGTGACCTCGCTCCAAGGACCTTAAAAGAAAAGCCTACGAAACTTTCTTTGAGCAACTGAAAAGCACCAAATGTAAGTAGGAAAGGCTTATTTACAGACTCTGATAATGCAAACATATACACGTTTTTGGACAAAAATTAACTTCTTGCCAAGTTTATATTTCTCAAAAAGGCAATTTTAGAATCATGTATTTTGTTGGTTTCTACATACCATTTTATTTTGTCACATAATAAATTGTTTGTTGTTGAATGTCCGTTGTAATTTATTCCTTCATTTTGCGCGATTGCAAAATTAGAGTGTTGTATTTGTGGGGGAAATAATCAACATACAACCCAGCAAATACCAAATCCCCCACACACATTCATTCACTCATACAATTAATATATTTATTTACTCACTCACACAATTATATTAATTTTTTCAACAATCATTCAACATTTTCTACACACAACTTTTAACTCGCTTTCATGCAACCTTTTTTCTGACAAATTGTTTTGTGTACATGCTTTTTTATTGAACATAAAAAAGAGAAATAATTTATTCTTACATTAATTCATGAACAATTTTAAACTCACAATTATTTTATGTACTCACTCTCTCAACAGACAATTTCAACTTCATATTTTGTACATGTTATGAATATACAGTAGCAGCCATAATAAAGAATGGAAACAACAAAAACATAAATATGTGTATTACTTAAAAAGTCATACATGATTAGCAATGAAATTTTTACCAAATAAAGATTAGGGTGTAATGCATAAATATTATACAGTTACAAAAATTTACATAATGTTTTTTTTTAAAATAAAGATTAAATGGAACAAAGGAAATAAACTACTGGACAAAAGTTAAGGAACAATTTTGTTAATACTTGATTGTGAACAAAACATCAACGAAATTTAATATTTGGTAAACATCCCCTTATTTTCAATGACTTCTCTGCATCGTCAACCACATGATCTAAGTAAGTTCATGCTAAAATCAGCAGTAATTCCCTCCCAAGTAATCTTTCAATAACTCCCATAGGTGATCCTGGTTTTTCAGGTTTCTTTTCTGTGCCCTTTCTCCAATTATCTTCCAAACATTTTCTATTGGATTCAGGTCGGGGCTGTGGGCTGGCCACTTCATTAGGGTGATTCATTCTTCTTCAAATAAAGCCATAACCTTCTGAGCATTGTGGCAAGGTGCATTGTCCTGCATGAAAATAGGAGATTCATAAAGATTATGGTGTAATCTTGGTACCACGTGCTGCTGAAGAAGCCTTTTGTAAATCTCAGCATTGATATTGCCATGTACGCGGATGATAGGGCCAACTCCTGCAGATGAAATCATTCCCCACACTATCACACTGCCACCACCAAACTTAACGGTTTTCTTGACACATTGAAAAGACAGTCTTTCACCTGTTCTACGGTGTACGTAAGTTTTGCCCTCAGAACCAAATATAGTAAACTTGGACTCGTCACTGAAATGAACTGTATCCCATTGTGTGTCAGTCCAAACAACATGTTTTCCTGCATACTTCAGGCATGTCCTTTGGTTTCGTTTTGAAATGAGATACTTCGAAGCTGAAATACGGGCATGCAATCCTGCATTTTTTAACCTGCAAGCAACCGTTTTCCTTGAGATCTTATTATCTGTGTCTTCATTGAATTTATGGGCAACTGATGTAGCAGTTTCAAAATGATTTTGTAAATACTCTAAGAATTCTTTGATCTTCTCTTTGCGATGTTTTTGGAGGTCTGCCGGTTTTTGGTTTTGCATCTAACATTTTATCGGTTTTATACCTGCTAATTACACAATGAACAATATTTATGAACAATATACAATAGACGTATGAACAATATCAGAAATTTCTGAAATTGACTTTTTTCTTGATAATTAGCAATAACAAGTTTTTTTTCTTCAAAAGAGAGTGTTTTTTTTGGGTTTTTTTAATCATATCACCCCGAGCAAGGCGGTAACGCCACTGATGTGCAGGGGGCTACACAAGAGTGAAAAGATTTGGAAAAGAGAAAGCCGGAAACCACATCCTAAACAGGGAACAAGGGATGAGCCTCTACACCTGTACAATAGATGTGGGTGGAGTGTGAACTGGGCTATAGTTTAGTCTATCTACTCCAATTGAAAAAAGAAAAAAGAAAAAAGAAAAAGAAAAGTGAAAAGATTGGAGAAGAGAAAGCAGGAAACCACATCCTAAACAGGGAACAAGGGATGAGCCTCTACACCTGTACAATAGACGTGGGTGGAGTGTGAACCGAGCGATAGTTTAGTAGAATTTGCCATATTGCTTAAAAATAATGTCCTAATAATAAATGAACTTTTACTTATTGTTGAAAAGCTCCATCGAGTTTTTAACAATGTGAATTAAAAGTTTATGCAAATTATTAACATTGTTTCTTAACTTTTGTCCAGTAGCTGATTTCATTTGTTCCATTTAATCTTTATTTAAAAAAAACATGATGTAAATTTTTGTAACTTTGTATAATATTTATGCATTACACCCTAATCTTTATTTGGTAAAAATTTCATTGCTAATCACGCATGACTTTTTAAGTAATACACATATTTATGTTTTTGTTGTTTCCGTTCCTTATATTATGGCCGCTACTGTAAATATTACTTTTTTTTGTTGTTACCAAAATCCAGAAATTTTTTTATTCATTATTATTTCATTCATTTTCTTCGTTGTTATTCACCTTAGCCATAAAATTTAAAACAAATGGCATATTAGGCCGTGTTCCACTACAGTTGTAACAGAAGTGACAAGGAATCGAAACCCATGCAAGTTATAACTGGAGTGAAGAGGATATCCAAAACTCATATTACAAGTAAAAAAATAGTTGTTGTTTTGGTGCACAGGATATAAGTGATGACAAGAATTTGAATCCCATTTTCTAAACTGTGATGGGACAGTGGAGACACTGGATCACACTTTCTTTTATGGCAGTGTTATAATCCCATTGAACATGTTTGTTGAAAATATGGCTCACATGTTGTGTGGAAGGTTTTTTGAATTTGGCAAAATGATGGGTGAGTCTTGCACATCTGTATTGAGTAAGAGGGGCTGATTTAGAGTGGCATTTTGATACCAGTTAGGCATTAGGATATTCCTTTAACATGATTGAATGTTGGTAACCCAATTTAAAATTAGTTTAGGGTTGTTTATTGTCTTTCGTTTTTTCTTTCAAAGTTTACTTAGTGAGGGAATAAAGGCCTCTTTTATTTCTCTCACAACTTTCTTTAGTTTAATTTCCCACCTTTCCTCCCCCATTAGTTGTCCAGAGATGTTAGTTCTTTGGTGGATGCGGGACGACTTTCATATTTCGGTTGTGTCTTTTTCGGATTTGTTGATGTGTTTGGATGAGTGTGTTTTTGAGTGAGTGGTTGGACGAATGAATGTTTTATATTATTAATATTCCGCATTGATTTCATCCAGTATATATTGCTCTTACCACAATTAAAAACTATGGGTTTTTTTATTACTAACACTATTTTATTTAGTTTCTGGTAAATAATTTATCATATTGTGAATATACATTGGGTTTACATTTTTAAATTTTTGTTTTATTCCCCCTCCCCCACCCAGGCAAGAATTATGGGGACAAGTTAGGACTTCATAGAGATTCTGAGGTATTATGGTGGATGTTATTAGAATGGTAAGTAAGAATGTGTTGTTTTGCTGTAAGGAATAATGTGGTATTATTGGGTCAGTGATTGTGGCTAGCTAAGTTTAATTATAAAAGAGAAAGACCATTTTTTCTGTAGCCCTCCTTTTGACTTTGTGCCAATTTTTTGTATTATTCTTACAAAATAAATATATATCATTTTTGGAGTCAGTCTTCAGAGTATTTCTTACAAATACCTAAGCAAGTCTTTATATTATAACCAATAGAAACCGAGTTATAACAATTAGTTACAAATTATTTTCCACCCTACAACCTCTTTCTCACAGACAAAATGTCGCAAACCTCACACTGATCTATCACCATTCAATGGAAAGTGTTTAAACAAACTGCATTCCTTAGTTCTAACAGTTCTAACCTTCATGGCTATGAACATCTATGCCATGCACATTCTAGCGAACTACCTTCGTTCCATTAGTGAGAAATAAAATGAATTCAAGCAACTTCAAATTAATAAATTAATATTTTGTCAAAGCATCTCCCCAGAAGATGCTTTCCTGATCACTACAATTTTAACTTTTCCAGTCTAGAATTAACTGTTATCTTCCTCACATATCCCCATAAACTGTGATTTTTGTGGCTCTTGGGCCTTGTTCAGAGTGAAAATCATTGTAAAAAAGGCAAAAAAAGTAAATTGTATAAATTCATCAAATGGGAACAAGAATTCAAAATTTCAAAATCTCAGTTTGCTATTAATTACTAAATTTGTTTATTTTTATTTCTTAATAAGTTTTTTTTTATTGATTAAAATAAATAATATTATTATCAACTCAAACTGAAAATGTGCATTTTAAAATTATATAATCAGAAAAACACTGTTGAAATTTTCAGTACACCTACTGAAAAGAAAGCTCTTGGAGAATTTAATACACACAAGGTATACTGAAGTGAGTAACCTACCCAATGTAAATGGATGATAAAAACAAAGACTTGGAGAGATAGTAAGGTGATAAATATTGCTTCAAACTACAAAGAAGAGTAAAATATGGAGAGCCATGTTTGGCAATATTTTGAAGGGACACAGCACATAAAAGAAGAAGGTATATATTTGGTTCACGTAACCAGAGTAGTTATTTAATTGGGCCAAAGTGCTCTTTTTCTGTTTTGTCCCAATTAACTGAAATCTTTTTTATACCAAACTAACAACTTGAAGTTTTGTACAGTCAACTGAATACTGTTGCTTCTTTATCTTTTTTTAAACTTCAGTGGAAATATTTTTAATTTATTATTTAGCATATTTGTGAACAATTAAATTTAGTTTTTGCTTGTAATCAAGCTTAACTTAAGTCAGTGGCATACTTAGTATTTGTACAGAACAAATTGGTCATGTGCTGTTGCTCAAAACAACATTCCAAAGGAAGATTACAGTTATGGATAATTGGTTTGTTGTTTTGTTTAAAATGCTGGCAAAATAAAATAAAATAAAACAGACAACAAAATAAAGAAAAACATATTTTTAAAATAATTATTGCAAAAACGGCTTTTTTTTTCAACAAATTATAATTTTAGGATAAAATGGTATTACATGATCAAAATATATGCCATAACCCTTCAGGGTGTGGACAGTCATGGCTCTCCACATGTTCTTGTCTTTTGTAGTTCTGAGTAATATTTTCTCTTTCATTATCCCCTTGTTTCTGTTCTGTCAATCATTTACACAAGCTTGTAATATAAGCCATAAACTGCTTTTCTCTGTCTCTCTTGCGTTCATTATGTTCTTCAGTGTCAAATTCTCCAAGCCCTCTTTTCTCAGTATTTGTTCTAAAGACTAAATTTGTTTCTTTTTTATTCTAAGTATAAATATCCTTTTTGTTTCCATTTTCCCTAAAACATTGTCATTGATCACATCTTTCTGTAGAACCACATTTCTGTTGCTTCAAGTCTCTTCTTCATCTTGGAGAAGATTGTCCATCATTCACTGCTATATAGGAGGACTGATATTACACAACAGTTCGGTTCTCTTTTCTTTGTTTCTCATTATGTGCCCTAGAAATTTCCACTATCTTTTCCTGATGTTAAGTAGAAGTGTCCTTTTTGTTGCCATTGTCTCGAAAGCTTTGTTATTTGCTTACATGTTTAGTCCATGGTATTCTCAGCATCTTTCTGTAGAACCACAATTCTTTGTTTCAGATTTATTCTTCATTTGTAAAGATTGTCCAGCATTCAATGCCATATAGTAGAACTGATATTACAAGTTCAGTACTCTTTGTTTCTAATGAAATTTTCTTGTTTCTTAATACATTGCTTAGATTATATAAGACACTTTTCACAATTACAACGTGCTTTGAATTTTGGCACCACATTTTCTGTACCCTGTTAAAACATTGTCTAAATAGTTAAATGTAAATTGAATTTAGAAAGAAATCTTATAAGAGAAATGAGAAGAAAAATGGTACATGTGGAATGAGAAGGAAAGTGCCACAAATAGAATGGGCAGAAAAGATAGAACAAGTGGAATGGGAGGAAAAAATGGCACAAGTGAAAAGAGAGGAAAAACAGCACAAGTACAATGGGAGGTGGAATGGTACAAGTAATTTTGCATGCTATTTCATCATACTAATTCACCTAAAATGCTGCACCTCCCCATCCTTTGCATTCAGAGGTAGATTGCCACATCCTTTCCCCTCTAGGTCTGCCAATGATGATTTTTCATTATGGCCATTTAGACAAAAGACAATATCTTCTAAGAGAGTTTACTGTGACTGTCATTCATGTATTTTCTTACAATAAAATGTTAGAGTAGACATATTGTGATGGATAATATTTCAGATTTAAGTAAAAGTAAGTCAATATGCAAAAAGACTTAAAATACCAGATCTGAACCAATGTCTCACTTTACCTGGAAATGAAGAAATTAAAAGATTTCGATTCAAATACCGTTGGTTTGATTTTTTCTATAGTTAAAACATGACTTTGAAGCCGTTGTGGAATTCAGCATGGTATGAATATTAGAGAGCCAGGTTCAAATTCCAGTTGAATTCATTGCATTCACTTATGCACAAATACCCTTGGAAAATGTATTAATCCATCTCTTCTCCCTCCAGCTATGGGTTGAATAGCAGGAAAGAATGGGTTCTATAGCCTTGTTTGGAAATTTTCAGGAATATCTTTGGGAAAATCTTCTGCCTAGCTAGTCATGTCTTGAATGAGACACATAATCACTTAACCGTGTGTTACATATAGCACTTACCTGACTGACTGATGAATATAAAAATATGAACTTGCCTATGTTATATAAATTACTAATAATGGAATCATCTATGAGACTCCCATTGCTGGGAATGAGTTGAGCTGGTTAGTAAATTTACCTTTTATTTTCTGTAAAACTTATTTTCCCTGTGGAAGGTAACTGTGAAATCAATTGACCAAAACATTAAGCAGCAATAGAAAGGATTAGTTCTTTGATAAAAAGGATTAGTTCTTCGATAGAGGATTAGTTCTCTGAATGATCAGTTTTTAGGAACTTTATTTGTATATCTTTTTCTTTTATGTTCCATAACCATTCAGGATGCAGACAAGCATGGCGCTTGCTATCTTTTGTTGCTCTTAACAATGTTTGTCTTTTTACAATTCCTCCCACTATCTGTCCATTCCTCCCACTATCTGTCCATTGAAACAACCGCATTAGCTTATAAGCTATTGGTAGCTCAGATTTTTTTAATTTTGTTGCTCACATCTTACAAATGACTGTATACTGCCTTCTTAAAACTGACAGCTAAATCTTTATTCACATTCTTGTATCAGAGATTAATTATAAATATATACTTGGAAAATATCACAACTAAATAATATAATTCAATAATGCTTTTATTTGTACTCTTTATACTTCTTAGAACAGAAAAATAGTTAAACTCAATATATAACTATATATACATATTATTATATATATTTGTAATGAAAAACATGTGAAAAGTGAAGAAAATAAATGATCTTCAAATGCATCTCTACAATTCGAATTAATTTTTTTTATTAAGTGGCTTGAAAACGCTGGTATTTCGGAGACCTCAATGCCCATCACTCTGAGTGGCTTGAAAACGCCGTTACTGATCCAGCGGGTATTCACGCCATGAACTTCGCTATTTCCCAATCCCTCACGCAAGTGGTGGACTTCCCCACTCGCTTCCCAAGCACTCCCTCGGGTCATTCCTCACTACTAGATATATGTTTCACCTCTGCGCCTGACGCCTGTCAAGTCTCGCAGCTTTGCCCTCTCGGCAACTCCGACCACGCTGTAGTCTCTCTCAGTATTTCTTTCCAATCTCGCTCCCCACAGGAGCCCCCTACCTATAGGACCTCCTACCTCTACCAAAAAGCTGACTGGGATGCCTTTCACAATTTCCTCTGCGACGTCCCTTGGGGAAAAGTGTTCGACCTATCAGTTGATGACTGTGCCTCTGAGGTCTCGTCATGGGTGAAAGCTGGCATTGATGCCTTCATACCCACCAGGAAGTATTGCTTAAAACCTCATTCCTCTCCGTGGTTCTCTCCGGCCTGCTCAGCTACCATTGCCCACAGGAACCATTACTTCTGTCTATTCCGGAGACAGTCATCTGATTACAATAGGCACCTGTTCATATCTACTCGCAATGAGTGCAAGAGAACCCTAAATGACGCCAAATGGTTGTTTGCTGAGAGAATGCGACAGCGCATAGCTGACCACAAGTTTGGCTCCAAGGACTATTGGAGGATTTGCAAACGAGTGCTCAACAATAGGAAATCCTCAATGCCTCCTTTAATCCATGAGTTTGAGGTTCTCACGTCATCTGTGGACAAAGCTGAGTGCTTTGCCCGCAGATTCTCATCCAACTCCACATTTGACTCGTCCGGAGTACACCCACCCGACTTCCCTAATAGAACTGAGGCCAAACTGCACGATGTATATATTACCCCGACAGTAGTATCCCGAGTAATTTCAAAACTCGACCCCCATAAGGCGTGTGGAGACGATGGTATCCCGGTGATAGTCCTTAAGAGGTGTGCTCCTGAACTTTCCCCTGTCCTCTCTAAACTATTTAACTACTGCCTTTCTGCTTCCTGCTTTCCTCCATGCTGGAAGTTCTCTTCAGTCGTTCCTGTATTTAAGAATTGTGGTGAACCCTCGGACCCATCCAAATATCGCCCTATCAGTCTTCTACCGATATTCAGGAAAGTATTCGAGGCCATAACAATGCTGAAATAGTTCATCATCTCACTGCCCACAAACTCTTCTCTGATAGGCAATATGGATTCCGCTTTGCCATGTCCACAGCTGACCTGCTAACAACCGTAACGGAGTACATGCTACAGGCCCTTGATAAGTCTGATGAGGTTCGCGCAGTCACTCTGGACATCTCCAAGGCTTTTGACAGCGTTTGGCACTCTGGCCTCTTATGCAAACTATGGGGTTACGGTATTACCAGTCACCTGCTTGACCTAATCCAGTCATTCTTAAATAACCGCAAAATGAAGGTCGTTTTGAATGGGTGTGTCTCTTCGTCCTACAGCACGAATGCTAGTATCCCACAGGGCTCTATTCTGGACCTGACGCTCTTCCTTATTTTCATCAACGACCTCCCTGATGAGATCAAGTCCTAAGTAGGCATCTACGCAGATGACACTACAATATACTCCCGTACCAGTAAGAAACCTGTCGTGGCGGACAGACATAATCTCGCTGCTGACTTTGAACGGGATCTACACTCTGTGGTGAACTGGGGCAAGAAGTGGCTTGTCATCTTCAATGTGTCCAAGACCAAGCTCTTGTCTGTCAACCATTGCAGGCAACCTCTCCTGCCTCCCATAAGCATGGACCAAGTGATTCTTCTGGAGAGCAATACACTATGCCTCCTCGGACTTACCATGTCCTCAGACCTCAAATGGAACCACTATATTGAATCAATAGCAAAATCTACTGCTAAGAAGGTTGGGTCACTATGTCGATCCAGGATGTTTTTTCCGCCTAAATCCATCCTGTATATATACAAGTCAACCATCCATCCGTGCATGGAGTACTGCTGCCATTTATGGTCAGGCGCCCCTGCCATTCTCCTCAGTGTTCTTGACAAGCTCCAAAGGAGAGTCTATAACATGATAGGTACTAATCTGGCGGTTCAACTGCAGCCACTTCCCCATCATCAAAATGTGGCCTCCCTTTGTCTGTTCTATAAGTACTTTCATGGCTTCTACTCAGACAAACTTAAGTCACTGATGCCTCCTCAACAGGTGTTTACTCATGCAACCAGACTGGCAACTAGGTCCCACCCATTCACAGTCAGGTTAGCCAAATGCAGACAACAATTCTACTCCTGCAGCTTCTTCTCTCGCACTTCCCACCTGTGGAACTCACTCCCGTATTCTTGCTTTCCTGACAGCTACAACCTCCAGAAATTTAAATGCAAAGTCAATAGTCATCTACTAACCATTGGACTCTAGCTCTCTCCCCACCCCCATATAACCTTCCCTTTCTCTCCACCTATGCATCTGTCATTGCACCTGCTTTCTCAGCTTTCTATTGCTCCTTTCTAACCAGTTTGTACTCCTCACTCTTTTCTAATTAATCTTTTTACAGTTATGTAGCCCCCTGCACATCAGTGGCATTTCCGCCTTGCTCGGGGTGAAATGATTAAAAAAAAAAGTATAAAAGCAAACTTTGTTTTCTTTCAAGTTGAAAAAAATGAGTTAAAAATTCATTACGAAGTTTAATGAAAAATATTTTGTTTTTCTTTTTTTACATGACAATGAATTTTGTTAGTATGAGCGAAAAGGTGTATGCAACTACTTAATGCAAGAATCACGTATTTGCATTGTTTTATGAATGCACATAATTTTCCAGCAGTCAATCAGAACTATATTGTTACTACTGCTAATATTTATTTGTTTACATATCTTCATTTATATGCTTTTTGTGTTGTATAATTTAAGAATGCAGAAGGATATTGCAAGAATACTTAAGTACAATAATTATATAAAAGATGAGTAATTAGTGTCATGTACAAAATTTCTGGTTAATGATTTACCAAGAAACTGAAAACTAACTTTGTGAATTCATGCAACAATATTTATAAGAAAAAATAGGATCAAGGAAGATAAAAGTAGATTTACTAAACTCAGAAGCTTATTGGGCAATAAATATGCTTCTCAACTTTTTTTTTAATCATTTCACCCCAAACAAGGCAGGACTGTTACTAGTATGCAGAGGGTTATAGTGAGAGTAAAGACTGGGAACAGGTGGTACTGAAGAAATGATAAAAGATAAATGTGATTCAAAAGAATAGAAGATGGCAATTGGCATAGCATTTAAATTTTTGGAGATTGTAGCTATCAGGGAAACAAGTAATTGGAAGAGAGTTCCAGAGGTGGGAAGTATGAGAAAAGAAACTGTTGGAGTAGAAGAGATGGTTACATTTAGCTATTTCAATGGTAAAAGAGTGGAACCCAGATGCCAATCTAATAGCATGCTTGAGTTCATGTTGTCTGGCACCAGATAAAAAAGTTTATCAGAACAATTGCCATGAAAATATTTGTACAAAAGACAGGGAATCCACATCATATCAGTCAAGAAGTCAAGATGCCAAGTCAGGACCAATTACATTGCAGATACTACTTTGGATTTTATTGAGAACTTTGAGATAAATAACAGGAGCACCCAACCAGATATGGTAGCAGTATTCAATGCACAGATGAATGGTAGATTTATAAATGTAGAAGATGATGAATTTTGATGAGAAAAACTTTCTGGTCCAATACAATGGCCCAATCTTTCTAGCAGTAGATATAGCTATTGATTCAATGTAGTTGTTCTACTTCAAGTCAGTTATAAAAATTGAGGCCAAGGAAGCACAGTGTGTTGCTCTTCAAGAGACTATCATCAGCCATGCTGATGGCAAGCAGGAAAGTTTCTCTATGGTGCGTAAAGGAGAGTAGTTTCGTTTTTTAAGCATTAAAATTTATAAGCCATTTCCTGCCTCAGTTAACCACTGATTGGTCGTCTGTTTCAAGAGAAGCAGCCAGGTTTACTTTATCATCCTAAGCAGATTTGTTATTGAGACTGGAGTAAATGGTAGTGTTATCTGCCTATTTGGGAACAGATGACATCAGGAAAATCAGTGAAGATTAGAAACAGTGTAGAATCTAGGTTGGAGTCTTGAAGGACACACATGTTTGTGTGAAAGCATCTGGAAGCTTGCTTGTTCAAAATGAACTTCATTTCACAATTTAATAAGAATGATTGGATTATATCTATTTTTAGGAGGCAAAATATTTTAATCATTTTCTGGGGTGATCTCACAAATTTTGTAGCAGATAAAATACATGCAACCATCTAAAATTTGATGGTGTTTGGGATAATGTCTCTGATTGGTAAATAAATTCTAAAGTGTAACTTTGAATTTAGAGCCTATGTCTTGCACAAAAATGAGTCAATTACTGCATGATTATATATATATATATATATATATATATATATATATATATATATATATATGCATGTGTGTATATATTTATGTTTTCATTCAGAAATGAGTTATTTCTGCAACCTAGGTTTCAACCTTTTGGTATCTTCAAGCAATTTACAATAACCGATTTTACTATTTTTCAAACACTCAAACAGGGATTTTTTATGGTTATGAGACTGGAATTTTCAAACAACCAAAAAATTTTAAAGATTAAGGATTATTTAAGGATCTTAGAACACTTTCATCTATGTTTGTATGATCCTAGTAAGTATTTATGGGTATGGTTATATTTGGACATAATTTCTGATCTTCATTTAGTAATATTTTTCTTTCTGGGAACAACATGAAAGCGAATTTTTTCTCTTGACACAATCTGCATATGTTAAAATGCACATACAGAAAGGTTGAAATGTAAGTTGCAGAAATAACCCATTTCCAAATGAATATATATATATATATATATATATATATATATGCGCATCGCTCATTCACTAATGAATTAGAGCACTCTAGCTATTGGGCGTGTATAGTGAGAATATACATGCTAAAAAGTCTGCCTTCTTCTACCATGTGCCCATGGCCCAGAGGTAGAATCGCCGACTGACGCCACTGCGGTCGGGTTTCAATCCTGGGTTAGAAGCAATCGGAGTCTAACCATACTGATGAGCTGCAATACAGCGAAACAGATCTGTCTGCGGATGACTATTTACGCTCTCACACCCTTGATTGAGCACTCTGGAAGAATGGTAGACTTTGAAAAACAGTAGCTACCCTGGCATGTGCGTATCGCTCATTCACTAATGAATTAGAGCACTCTGGCTATTGGGCGTGTGTAGTGATAATATACATGCTAAAAAGTCTACCTTCTTCTACCGTGTGCCCATGGCCCAGCGGTAGAATCGCCGACTGACACCACTGCGGTCAGGTTTCAATCCTGGGTTAGAAGCAGTCAGAGTCTAACCGTACTGATGAGCTGTGATACAGTGAAACAAATCTGTCTGCAGATGACTATATATATATAAGTTCTACAATATAATTTTATTGAATATTTTGTGGAAGCCACCTTGCAAAGTTTATTAAAAAAGTAAATACGACAATTTACAGATCGCACTCGCCATGAGTCCAGATAAAAAAATTTACATTAGCACAAAACTTACTTCAGAACAATGACTTATATTTGTTTAGCACAGACACTGGACTGAAAAGCATAAAGCTTGAAGCTCCCGTAAATTATCTTGAACAATGACTTATATTTGTTTAGCACAGACACTGGACTGAAAAGCATAAAGCTTGAAGCTCCCGTAAATTATCTTGAACAATGACTTATATTTGTTTAGCACAGACACTGGACTGAAAAGCATAAAGCTTGAAGCTCCCGTAAATTATCACTGATTGGCTAATAAATCAAAGGCATGTGAGAACATGTTTCAATCTACCAAAACTTACGATGTGTTCTGGAGCCTGCCTAGTTCGTATTTAAGAAAAAAACTTAGCAGAAAAACTTCACTTTGAGCCAGGAAGCAGATGTCCATACAAGTCACCATGAAACAGACAAGCACAATCACCCACTTCATTTTTCATGCAACACAAACCTGAATCCTCAAGTAAGAAGTTCACTTTGCAACTCTATTTCACTCACTTACTTCAATTTCAACTTTTAAAAGTAAGTAATGATTTTGTATTTATTTATTTTTAAGAAATTTCTTTGATTGGATTTTAACTAAGTTAAAACTTAGTTAACTCACCACCTGTAACTTTTTTAATTGGAGTAGATAAATCAAACTATCGCCCGGTTCACACTCCACCCACATCCATTGAACAGGTCAAGAAGCTCATCCCTTGTTCCCTGTTTAGGATGTGGTTTCAGGCTTTCTCTTTTCCAATCTTTTCACTCTTTTATTTATTTATTTATTTTTTTCAATTGGAGTAGATAGACTAAACTATTGCCCGGTTCACACTCTACCCATGTCTATTGAATAGGTGTAGAGGCTCATCCCTTGTTCCCTGTTTAGGATGTGGTTTCCGGCTTTCTCTTTTCCAATCTTTTCACTCTTTTATTTATTTATTTATTTATTTTTTTCAATTGGAGTAGATAGACTAAACTATTGCCCGGTTCACACTCCACCCATGTCTATTGAACAGGTGTAGAGGCTCATCCCTTGTTCCCTGTTTAGGATGTGGTTTCCGGCTTTCTCTTTTCCAATCTTTTCACTCTTTTATTTATTTATTTATTTATTTATTTTCAATTGGAGTAGATAGACTAAACTATCGCCCGGTTCACGCTCCACCCATGTCTATTGAACAGGTGTAGAGGCTCATCCCTTGTTCCCTGTTTAGGATGTGGTTTCCGGCTTTCTCTTTTCCAATCTTTTCACTCTTACGTAGCCCCCTGTGCTTCAGTGGCATTACCGTTTTGCTCGGGGTGATACGATTAAAAAAAAAAAAACTTAATATTAATCCTCAGTGAGAATTTGAACATCAACCTATTGCCACAGAAATCCATGCAAATACAAACAGTTAAATTTTGTTAAGTAACTCTTAACACACAAATCAAAATTGCAACTCACACACTCATTTTAATTCACTCAAAGGAACAAACATTCAACATTTTCTGCAGACACCTTTGAACTAACTTTTAAGAATCCTATTTCAACAAACTGTTTTGCATTCTCTCAACGTGCAATCTCAATTTTTTTTTTTTTTTATAAGCGTTTCACCCCTAGCAAGGCATGTCACTGCCACTACTGCGCAGGGGGCTACGTAGAGTGGAAAAAGGATGATTAAATATAGGAAATGTCAGAGGGTGGGTGATAGGCGGGTAAGGATACTGAGAATGAGGGTTGGGTAGATGAGAGTGTTCTGAGAATAGTTGGGAGTTAGGGTGATAGGAGGTGTCTATTGACCTTACATTTAAACACCTGGAGATTGTAACTGTCAGGAAAGCAGACTTGTGGAAGGGAGTTCCACAGGCGGGAAGCATGAGAAAAGAAGCTGTTGGAGTAGAATTTACGGTTACATCTTATTTGTTTAACTGTAAAAGGGTGGGACCTAGTTGCTAATCTAGTATCTCGTGTAAATTTGTGCTTAGGCGGCACCAGTGATCTAAGCTCATCGGAGCAGAAGCCATGAAAGTACTTGTAGAAGAGGCACAGGGAAGCCACATCACGCCGGTGTGAGAGCGGCTGCAGCCGGTCTGCCAAGTCAGTATCAACCATGTTACAGATCCTCCTTTGTATTTTGTCAAGAAGCCCAAGGAGAGCAGCAGGGGCACCCGACCAGATATGGCAGCAATATTCAATACACGGGCGGAAGGTAGATTTGTATATGTGCAGAATAGATTCAGGTGGGAAAAACTTCCAGGCCCTGCACAGGGAGCCGACTTTCAAAGCAGCAGATTTGGCAATGGATTCAATATAGTCATTCCATTTGAGGTCCGCCGAAAGTGTAAGGCCAAGGAGGCGTAGTATTTTATTCTCTGGGAGGCTAGCCTGTCCCATGCTAATGGGAGGTAGATGCGATTGTCTATGGTGGTTAGTTGATAACAGATTTGTTTTAGAGGCATTGAAATTTACCAGCCATTTCCTACCCCAGGCCACTACGGATTGGAGGTCCCTTTCAAGTACGGCAGCGAGGTTCACTTTGTCGTCCAGACCTGGTTTCTGATCGATGTGAGAGTAGATTGTTGTGTTGTCGGCATACATGCCAACTTGGGATCTAATGGTGTCGGGGAGATCATTAATGAATATCAGAAAGAGCGTGGGACCTAGGATAGAACCTTGAGGGACGCCCGCGTTCGTATGGTAGTTTTGGGAGGTGTGCCCATTTAGTACCACCTTCAATGTGCGGTTAGAGAGGAAAGACTGGATGAGGTCAAACAGATGTCCAGTTATCCCATAGCTCCGCAGTTTGCACAAGAGGCCAGCATGCCAGACCCTGTCGAATGCTTTGGAGATATCCAAGGCAACGGTTTGGGCTTCACCATTCTTGTCGAGTGCCCAGTAGATGTACTCGGTAATGGTCGTTAGCATATCAGCAGTAGACCTGGTGAAGCGAAACCCGTACTGTTTGTCAGAGAGAAGCCTGTTGGCCATGAGATGCTGAATCACCTTGGCGTTGATAATGGCTTCGAAAACTTTGCCAAAGATTGGAAGGAGACTAATAGGACGGTAATTGGCGGGGTCTGAGGGTTCGCCAGAATTCTTAAACTCTACATTTTTTATATTTTGTGGATATAAATTTTATCTTGTCTTTTGTTACCAATTACCAGGATTTTATTCATTCATTATTTGTTTGTGTATTTGTTGTTCATCACCTTTAGCCATAAAATTTAAAACAAGTGGGATATCAGGCAGTGTCCTACTACAACATTTTAATACAAGTGTGTACTGGTCTAATTTAATTATGATGATCTAATCAGTATCTCATTTCAAAAGTAAACGAGATACTGATTAGACCATCAGACAGTTGTTCAAAAGAGTGCTAAATGCACAAACAAATGTACTGAATATACAGAGCCAACAATATGTCAAAGAATGAAATGTTCACCACTTACTTGCTTCCCAGGTATCAACCAGACTGCTATTGAGACTGCAATTAAGTGAATATTTTGTTCTATATATATATATATATATATATATTTATTATAAATTATATTTTAGAACATGTACAGAATTTTTTTTATATATATATAAAAAAAATTCTGTACATGTTCTAAAATATAATTTATAATAAATATTCACAGCTCTATATATTATATGTCAAGCACTGTTTTAAATTAATGTTTTGGACGTTGTAAAAAAATTTTTCTTTGTTCTGTATTCACTCGTATATATATATATATATATATATATATATATATAGTGACGGGAGTTAATAAATATACACATGAGGGAACACATATGTATAGTATTATTATTCAGGTGTTAATAAAACAGTGCTCAATGTATGAAGAGAGCCATTTTATATATATATCAATAAATATACATATTGTCCTAGTTCAATGGCATGACACGGGGTTTCATGCTTTAGGCAATCATCAGGTGCATATTTCAAATATGAGTCACTTGATGATTGCATAACACTTTTTGGTCTCATGAACTGAGCTGCTGCTCCCTCATACATAGAAAAACAACGGGAGAATCCTCCATGTAAATCTAACATAGCAATTACAGATAGGCGTCCTAATTTCATTTGCAACAGCAAAAATGTATTTTTGTCTATTTCTGAAAATAGAGAGAATTAAACTAAAAAAAAAAAAGAAATCCCCAGGAAGCCAATTAGTTGGGAATATTTACAATTTACTTCACTTCATCTACAGTCAGTTTTATTCTATGTACCTTATTGGTTGTATTCATTGCTGTGTTAAACCTCTTCAAAAGAAAGTAAAACGTAATTTTAAACAGATATATTTTTCCCTTTATTGACTGGTCAGTCAGATTTAAACTCCACACACTGCCTCGAGATTGTTCTTTACCTGAAATTATCCCACTTTTATTATGCAAATCTATTTTGGTATAATTTCATTAACCTGTTGCTCACTTAGCAGAATGTTAAATATTACAATAAGCTATTGAGGAATTATTATATAAAGATATATTGAAAGGATTTTTTATCCAAAATTATTTTTTATTACTAGGATAAACATTATAAAAAAAGAAAACTAAACATAATTTTTAGTGGGTATTTATGTTTGAGTTGCACCCCTGCAATTTTTATTTTATTTTATTAAACAGTGAAATTATTAACTGAATATAGAAAGAAAAATTTTGTCTCTGATGAGAATCTTTTAATAAGACTTTTCAAATTTAGGCCGGTTATTATTAATCTCACAATTTAAGAATAAAAAACAAAAAACAACAGGGATAGCAACTTAAACACATGGACCCAATAAACACATGGACCCAATAAAAACAAGAAATAAAGAAAGTGAATGTGTAAGCGTGACATTGAGATCTGAAGGTGGATTGGCATCACCAAAGATGCATTCCAGAAGCTGAGAAGAGTATTAAGAGACAGGAAAATTTTGCTAGAAACAAAGAAGAGAATACTGGATTACTATGTGATGTTTCAGTATTTATATTTCTGAGGTGATAGTATTTACACTATTTACATTATTCGGACTATGATGAGGACAATAGTCTGAATAATGTAGTGTATGTGATGTTTGTTCTTCAATATGTCCGTGAATGCTGGACAATCTCATCAAGGATGGAGAAGAGACTTGAAGCAACCGAAATGTGGTTCTAGAGAAGGATGCTGTGGATACCATGGACCAAGCATGTGAGCAATGATGAGTTTTTGGAGAGGATGGAAATGAAAAGGAAGCTAATACTTAACATCAGGAAAAGACAACTGAAGTTATTGGGACATGTAATGAGGAAGGAGGGCTTGGAGAATCTAATCCTCAAAAGTCAGATAGAGTGAAAGAGAGACAGTGGAAAGCAGTGCTTAACATAATTGACAAGCTTGGGCAAGTAGATAGTGAAGTGGGGTTTGGGTAGGTTAACAGGAGAAAGCGTGAAAAGAGCCTCCAGGTTTGAGAAATGTGAAAGGCCATGGTCACCTACATTCTGAAAAAAACACAGCACATAGAAGAAGAAGATATAAAAACAGTTCCTTTGTAGCAGACAAAGTATGTTACCTTTTTTGTTCATATCTAAGTGTTTAGATGACACAGCAATTCCATAGTTTTCATATATAACCCCAAAATATATCTGCATTAAATGGTATAATTCATTAATTGATTATCTTAATGAGCTAAGTGTAATAACAATACAAATTGTAGTCTTGCATGGATATGTTTGGATCCATCTACCCAGGTTTTTTGTTGCTCTCTAAGTGCTGGGATGTCAAACATTTAACAATAATGCATTTTTTAAATCAAATTTAAAAAAAGATTACTTTCTGAAGGAAAAATATTAGGTTGTTACAAAAATAATAGCTGATTTCAGAAACATAATTTTATTCTTAAAAAATTAACTCTAGATATGTTGAAATTAGTACAACCCTTAAGCATCTATTCACCTCTGCCATCGATCGAAGAGATTATTTACTTCACCTGAGCAATGGTCTGTACAACTTGTACATTAAGGACTCAGATAGCCATACATTGTCATGTGCTGACACATTTTTGTTTAACTGGATGTTGACTGTTTGATGACCAAAGTAGAATAACAGATTTGAGTTCTGTGCATGTGATCGATACATATCTTCCGATAACAAAACAATTATTTTTCATTACTCATTTAGTGAGTGGATGTTAAAAAAATATATTGACCAATAGAAAAAGGAATTGCTTACTGACTGAAGAGATAACCAGTGAAAGAAGAGAAACTGAGAAAAAGTTAGAAGTCGATGCAAACTTTAGTCTTGTTATAAAAAACCCCGTATGAATGAAACATTAGACAGAGGGGAGAAACAGAGTCATACATTGACATAGCTTCGGGGTTGAGTGATGAACTTCCCCTTACCAGCAATGCTGCTGTTGACACAGGACATCAGCTGACAGAAACTGACACTCTTTTGCCTTCTCTTTCTCTTTTCTTTCTTCCTTTCCCTTCACAGCAGCACTGGGTAGCACTTTATGTTTTGTACATATGTAAATAAATTATACATTTTTTTACCTAAAGTGAGATGTATTTTTTTTCCCGAATTTATGATTGCTGAGGTAAAGAAGTGATTAAACCTACAACAATAATAACAACAACTACAGTTCTGCTTTCCAGGTCACCTCTTCTTTTGCTTCCGCATCAACATCAACAGAGAATCAAATCAACAACAGAGACTCACCAACAACCTACACAAATCCATTCAATTTCATTAAGTATCAACTGTAGCAATATGGAAATTTTTAACAATTCTAAAAATAATGCCTTAGAAAAAAGTAAACTCAAGACTAGTTTAGAATTCTCCATTAAAAACAGGGTAGGCAGAAATAAGCAGAAATCACATAAACATAACACCATTTGATTTAACCCACTCTTCAGTTGTAATGTTCAAACTAACATTTGTAAACTCAGCCAAAACTTAATTCACAAACATTTCTATCATTCACCCACACTACAAAAACTCTTCAACATAAACAATGTTTAAGCCAGTTAAAGTTGTGTTAAGGACATAGATAAAAATATATTTCACAACATAATATTATGAAATCAAATAAATAATAGGCCCACATAAACAACAGCAGTCATTCTCCTAATAACAACACTGACCCTTCTAAAAAAAATTGCAACTGCCAAAAAAATAAAACCTTCCCACTGAATGGCCAATGTATGACTGATAGAACTCAAATTCATTCAGATGAATCTGCACCAACTTCCCCAGCGTAGATTCTTTCCTCCATAATAACTCACCTGATATATTAGCCCTATGTGAAACTAATCTTAACCCTTTTAACCCCTCATCTGAGTTCTACGTTCCTGGCTACCTTCCCCTCTTCAGGAAGGACTCCAATGTTCATATGCATGGGCTTGGTGTCTATGTCAGCGAACACCTTCCCTTAGCTAGGGTGTCATCTTTTGAATCCCCAGATCATTCTTTCATGTGCTTCCGCCTCTCACTTCTCAGCTCGATTAGCTATCTCTTCTTTCTCTACCGCTCTCCTTCCTCCCCTGACTGTTCGTTACTTGACATCATTTCTGACAATATTGACAAAGCCATTTCTTCCCATCCCTCTGCCCATGTATTTGTGTTTGGTGACTTTAACGCCCACCACACCAAGTGGCTGAAGAACGCTGTCACTGATCCTGCTGGTGTCCACACCATGAACTTTTCAATCACCCAATCCCTTACGCAAGTAGTGGGCTTCCCCATGCGTTTCTTCGACAACCCTAACGGAAGGGACTCACTTATAGACCTCTGCTTCACTTCCATCCCAGACTCTTGCACTACCAGACAAATCTGCCCACTTGGAAACTCTGACCACACTGTAGTGTCCATCAATATTTCACTCCAATCCCGCCCGACCCATGAAACCCAGACAAGTAGAATATCCTACTGCTATCAAAGAGCAGACTGGGATTCGTTCCAAGACTTCCTCTGTGACATCCCTTGGAACAACGTCTTTAGTCTTCCCATCGAAAAATGTGCATCCGAGGTCTCCTCCTGGGTTAAGGCTGGCATCGATGCCTTCATCCCTGCTAGGAAATTCCAGCTTAAATCTCATTCATCTCCATGGTTCTCACCCGCTTGCTCGGCTGCCATTGCCCATCGGAATCATTTCTTCCGACTCTATCGTAACTATGCGTCGGACTAAAACAGGTGCCTTTTCACTTCAGCTCATAATAAGTGTAAAAGGATAATTAATGAAGCTAAGATGTTGTTTGCTGCCAGAATGAAGCAACACATAGCATGCTCTAAATTCGGCTCTAAAGACTACTGGCGACTCTGTAAAAGAGTACTTAACAAGAGCAAGTCCACAATACCCCCACTAATCAACAAATTTGAGGTCCTCACGTCCCCAGCAGATAAGGCTGAATGTTTTGCCCGCAGATTCTCGAACAATTCAAGTCTGGACTCATCTGGAGTTTTTACACCCGACTTCTCACCTAGAACCGAGGCACAACTGAATGATGTCCACATTACACCTTCGCTTGTCTCTAAGATAATCTTAAAACTTGACCCTCACAAAGCAAGTGGTGGTGACGGAATCCCAACCATAGTCTTAAAGAAATGTGCCCCTGAACTCTCCTCTGTCCTTTCTAAGCTCTACAACCTCTGCCTATCTGCTTCCTGCTTTCCTGCCTGTTGGAAATCTTCCTCTGTAGTTCCTATATTTAAAAACACTGGAGAACCCTCTGACCCTGCAAATTACCGCCCTATCAGCCTTCTTCTGATCTTTGGCAAAGTGTTCGAAGCCATTATCAATGCCGAGGTGGTTCAGCATCTCACAGCACACAGGCTCCACTCAGACAAGCAATATGGTTTCCGCTTCACCAGGTCTACTGCTGATATGCTAACGACCATCACCGAGTATATATACCAGGCACTCGACAGGAATGGTGAAGCCCAAACCGTTGCATTAGATATATCTAAGGCGTTCGACAGAGTTTGGCATGCTGGCCTTCTATGTAAACTGCGGAGCTATGGTATAACTGGACATTTGTTTGAACTAATCCAGTCATTCCTCTCTAACCGCACAATGAAGTGGGTATTAAATGGACATGCCTCTCAGAACTGCCATACAAACGCAGGTGTCCCCCAAGGCTCCATCTTAGGTCCTACACTCTTCCTGATATATATTAATGATCTCCCTGATTCCATAAGAGCCCAAATAGGTTTGTACGCCGATGACACCACAGTTTACTCTTGCCTCCAACAAAAATTTGGCGTCAAAGCTAACCTCGCAGCCGAGATTGAAAAAGACCTCCAATCCATATTGGACTGGGGTAAGAAATGGCTAGTAAATTTTAATGCTTCTAAAATGAAGCTACTCTCAATTAACCATCATCGACAATCTCACCTACCTCCCATTAGCATGGACCAGGCTTGCCTCCCAGAGAGTAAAACATTACGCCTCCTTGGTCTCACACTTTCAGCGGACCTCAAATGGAATGACTATATCGAACCCATTGCTAAATCCGCTGCTATGAAAGTCGGTTCTCTGTGTAGGGCTCCGGAAGTTTTTTCCGTCTAAATCTATCCTGCACATTTACAAATCTACCATCCGCCCGTGCATTGAAAACTGCTGCCATATCTGGTCGGGTGCCCCTGCTGTTCTCCTCGGGCTTCTCGATAAGGTTCAGAGGAGGGTCTGTAATGTGATAGATACCGACTTGGCAGACCGCCTGCAGTCTCTCTCCCACCGGCGCGACGTGGCTTCCCTGTGTCTCTTCTATAAATACTTTCACGGCTTCTGCTCCGATGAACTTAGATCACTGGTGCCCCCTAAATACGAATTTGCACGAGATACTAGATTAGCAACTAGATCCCACCCTTTTACAGTGAAACCGATAAAATGCAGCTGTAACTTCTACTCCAACAGTTTCTTTCCTTGCACTTCCCGACTGTGGAATTCTCTTCCAAATGATTGCTTCCCCGACAGCTATAATCTCCAGGAGTTTAAATGTAAGGTCAATAGACACCTCCTAACACACTAACCTGCTCCCATTCTATCAAGCATTCTTCCCATCTGCCTAACCCTCATCCTTGGTATCCTTACTCATCTGTCACCTTCCTCCTGACATTCCCTATGTCCAACCACTCCTTCTATTTACCTTCCCCTATGTAGCCCCATGCGCAATAGTGGCAGTGGAATGCCTTGCTTGGGGTGAGATGATTAAAAAAAAAAAATAAATATGATAATGATGTTAAATTTTAATTTAGAAGCAATTCCAACAGGTGGAAGATAAGATTTAACAATCACATGTTATCTTTAAATAACAGTAAATACATCAAAAGTACAGCTTTATCCATATATTAATTACTGGAAATTAAAAAACAATAACAAGAACCCAATTATTACCTGGAATATCGTAGCTAAATCTAAACCTTACAATGGAAAAGGAGATACAGGTAACTTTAATTTACTTAATAATAATCTTTCTTCTCATGTTTGTTATCTTTACTTCCTATTACAAATGCTGATCTATTTATTGCCTTAAGAATTGCACTTGAAAATTACTGTTAGTAGTTTAGCCATGTACTAGCTTATATTTATATTTACATTTGTTATTATTTTTTATTATTTATTATTTTTTCTTCTTATTTTTTTTTTTTTTTTTTTTTTTTTATAAGCGTTTCACCCCGAGCAAGGCATGTCACTGCCACTACTGTGCAGGGGGCTACGTAGAGAGGAGAAAGGCTGGTTAAATATAGGACATAACAGAGGGTGGGTGATAGGCGGGTGAGGATACCGAGAATGAGGGTTGGGTAGATGAGAGTGTTGTGAGAATAGTTGGGAGTTAGTGTGATAGGAGGTGTCTATTGACCCTACATTTAAACACCTGGAGATTGTAACTGTCGGGAAAGCAGACTTGTGGAAGGGAGTTCCACAGGCGGGAAGCGCGAGAAAAGAAGCTGTTGGAGTAGAATTTACGGTTACATCTTATTTGTTTAACTGTAAAAGGGTGGGACCTAGTTGCTAATCTAGTATCTCGTGTAAATTTGTGCTTGGGCGGCACCAGTGATCTAAGCTCATCGGAGCAGAAGCCATGAAAGTACTTGTAGAAGAGGCACAGGGAAGCTACATCACGCCGGTGTGAGAGCGGCTGCAGCCGGTCTGCCAAGTTAGTATCAACCACGTTACAGATCCTCCTTTGTATTTTGTCAAGAAGCCCAAGGAGAGCAGCAGGGGCACCCGACCAGATATGGCAGCAATATTCAATACACGGGCGGATGGTAGATTTGTATATGTGCAGAATAGTTTCAGGTGGGAAAAATTTCCAGGCCCTGCACAGAGAGCCGACTTTCATAGCAGCAGATTTGGCAATGGATTCAATATAGTCATTCCATTTGAGGTCCGCCGAGAGTGTAAGGCCAAGGAGGCGTAGTATTTTACTCTCTGGGAGGCTAGCCTGTCCCATGCTAATGGGAGGTAGATGCGATAGTCTATGGTGGTTAGTTGATAACAGCTTTGTTTTGGAGGCATTGAAATTTACCAACCATTTCCTACCCCAGGTCACTACGGATTGGAGGTCCCTTTCCAGTGCGGCAGCGAGGTTCACTTTGTCGTCCAGACCTGGTTTCTGATCGATGCGGGAGTAGATTGTTGTGTCGTCGGCATACATGCCAACTTGGGATCTAATGGTGTCGGGGAGATCATTAATGTAAATCAGAAATAGCGTGGGACCTAGGATAGAACCTTGAGGGACGCCCGCGTTCGTCTGGTAGTTTTGGGAGGCATGCCCATTTAATACCACCTTTAATGTGCGGTTAGAGAGGAAGGACTGGATGAGGTCAGACAGATGTCCAGTTATCCCATAGCTCCGCAGTTTGCACAAGAGGCCAGCATGCCAGACCCTGTCGAATGCTTTGGAGATATCCAAGGCAACGGTTCGGGCTTCACCATTCTTGTCGAGTGCCTGGTATATGTACTCGGTAATGGTCGTTAGCATATCAGCAGTAGACCTGGTGAAGCGAAACCCATACTGTTTGTCAGAGAGAAGCCCGTTGGTCATAAGGTGCTGAATCACCTCGGCGTTGATAATGGCTTCGAAAACTTTGCCAAAGATTGGAAGGAGACTAATAGGACGGTAATTGGCGGGGTCTGAGGGTTCGCCAGAATTCTTAAATATAGGTACTATGCAGGAGGACTTCCAACAGGCAGGAAAGCAGGAAGCAGATAGGCAGAGGTTATAGAGTTTAGAGAGGACAGAGGAGAGTTCTGGGGCACATTTCTTCAGTACTATGACTGGGATTCCGTCACCGCCGCTCGCTTTGTGTGGGTCAAGTTGCGCAATTATCTTGGCGACCAGCGAGGGCGAGATGAGGACGTTATTTAGTTGAGCCTTAGTTCTGGGTGGGAAGTCTGGTGTAGTGTATATTTATTATTATTATTTTATTGTTATTTTTTATTATTTTGTTACATATTTAATATTCTATATTTATTATTTTTATAATATATTTATTTATTTTATGTTTATTTTATCTAAATTTATTAATTTATATTTATATTATTTTATTTTATTTTATTATAATTTAATTTTAATTTAATATTATTTTATTTTTACATTTTCTAATTTAAAATTTTAAATTCTGAATTTTTTATTTTAATTTTAATTTATTTTATTTTATCTTTTTAATTTATTATATTAGGTCTAATGAATTTATATCTTCATGTTATGTTTTTTAAATATCCTCTTTATCCAGACCCTCGATGAGTCAGGTGAGGCTTGTGCAGTTGCTCTGGACATCTCCAAGGCTTTTGACAGGATCTGGCACTCTGGCCTCCTTTGCAAGCTCTGGGGTTATGGCATTACCGGATACCTGCTTGACCTAATCCAGTCTTTTTTAAACAACCGCAAAATGAAGGTCGTTTTGAATGGGCATGCCTCTTCATCCTACAGCACGAATGCCGGTGTCCCCCAGGGCTCTATCCTGGGCCCTACGCTCTTCCTTATTTTCATCAACGACCTCCCAGATGAGATCAAGTCCCAAGTAGGCATCTACGAAGATGACACCACAATATACTCCCACACCAGTAAGAAACCTGGCATGGTGGACAGACATAATCTCGCTTCTGACCTTGACCGGGATCTACACTCTGTGGTGAATTGGGGCAAGAAGTGGCTTGTCAACTTCAATGTGTCCAAGACCAAGCTGTTGTCTGTCAACTATCACAGGCAACCTCTCCTGTCTCCCATAAGCATGGACCAAGTGATTCTCCCTGAGTGCAATACACTGTGCCTCCTCGGCCTTACCCTCTCTTCTGATCTCAAGTGGAACTGCTACATCGAATCCATAGCTAAATCCACTGCTAATAAGGTTGGGTCACTGTGTCAATCCAGGACGTTCTTTCCGCCTGAATACATCCTGCATATATACAAGTCTACCATTCGACCCTGCATGGAGTACTGCTGCCATTTATGGTCAGGCACCCCTGCCGCTCACCTCAGTGTTCTCGACAGGCTCCAAAGGAGAGTTAGCAATGTCATAGGTGTTGACTTGATGGCTCGACTACAGCCACTTCCCCACCGACGAAATGTGGCCTCCCTTTGTCTGTTCTATAAGTACTTTCATGGCTTCTACTCAGACAAACTTAAGTCACTGGTGCCTCCTCAACAGGTGTTTACTCGTGCAACCAGAATGGCAACTGGGTCCCACCCATTCACAGTTAGGTTAGCCAAATGCAGACGACAATTCTACTCCTGCAGCTTCTTCTCTCGCACTGTGGAACTTGCTCCCATATTCTTGCTTTCCTGATGGCTACAGCCTCCAAAAATTTAAATGCAATGTCAATACTCATCTACTAACCACTCGACTCTAGCTCTTCCCTCACCCCATATATCCTTCTCTTTCTCTCCCCGCTTGCAATTGTCATCACACCTGCATTTTCATCTTTCTATTGCTTCTTCCTAATTGGTTTGTAATCCTCTTCTCCCTCCTCTAATTAATTTTCTTTCAGTTATGTAGCCCCCCGCACATCAGTGGCATTTACACCTTGCCTGGGGTGAAATGATTAAAAAAAAAAATTTTACATTTTAGGAATAACTTTTCTGTTTGTGTGTGTCATTTCATCATTTTTTTGTAGTGCCAAAAGATTTAACTTGAAAAACTGTTATCGATGTCTATATCTGTCTGCAATTCACTTTTGCCCAAAATTTAAAATTTCTCTCTCTTAGCCATTTTCATTGTCCCTCCCCTTTCTTCCCCTCTACATTTTCTCATTTTTTCTTCTTCACTTTCCGCTTCTTCTATATCTTTCCTTTTCCTCTTTCTTTTCTTTTTCTTTATAGCAGTACAATTCTTTTTTTATGCCAAAAGATTTGAGCCTAAGCACTGCAACTGATGTCAATATCTGTCTGCAATTTGCTTCTGAACAAAATTAAAAATTTCTCCTTCTTAGTCGTTTCCATTGGCTCTTCCATCTCTACATTTTCTCACTTATTTCCCTCCTCACATTCTATTGTTTGTGTATCTTTCCTTTTACTCTTTTTTTTTTCTTTTCTTGATTTCTCATCTTATTTTCTTATCTTTTATTCCCTCTTTCTTTCCCTTTTTACATATCTTTTTACCTTGTATGGAAAAAAAATTCCCCAAAATTAAAAGAAGTGCTGTTCTTAAAAAAGTTTTTTAATAAAATGTTTATTTCCATCAATGTTAACTACCTGATGAGACATATATATATATATATATATATATATATATATATATATATATATATATATATTCCATTTGTAAACGAGTTATTATGTAACCTAGGTTTCTACCATGAGTGGTGTATTCAGGCAATTTGGAAATAACCTAAAGACACCATTCATGCTAGAAACCTAGGTCGTGTAATAACACATTTACAAATGGAAAATATTCAAAAGTTCTACAATATAATTGTATTAAAAACTTTTTAATACAAATGTGCACTGGTCTAACCTTATTATGACCAGAAACTAAGTAATTAAACAATATATATATATATATATATGTATATATATATATATGAAAAACTACTAAAAAGTTGTAAAAAACTACTAAAAAGATGGATTTTGTTTGACACTATTTATTTATTTCTGTTATTATATATATATATATATTTGATATTTCAGACTAGCCTTGGCCTTTCATCAGAAACAAATGATTTTAAAATTTATTATGTTAGAACATGTGCAAACTACAAATTTCTACAAACTACAAAATTGTACATTTTTTTCAACATTGAAAGAGCAGTGTCTTATCAGGTAGTTAATAATGATTAGCCATTATTGTTAATTACTTGATGAGACATTGTTCTTTCAATGTTGAAACAAAATGTACAATTTTGTAGTAGTTTGTAGTTTGCGTGTGTTTTAATGTAATAATTAATAAAAAATATTCATTGCTTTAATTTTATATTGAGCTGTTTTAAATTAATGTTTTGAACATTGCAATTATTTCTTATTCATTTGTATATATATATACACACACACACACACACACACACACACAAACACACACACACACAATTACATGTTACATTATATTATCAATACTACTTAACTGTAGAATTTTATTTCAAATACTATAATTCTGGTCTGAAGTTCAAAGATTCACTCAATTCTGAAGAATTATTCTAAACTAGACTTCAAAGCCACAAAGACTGCTTGCAGAATTATGGAAGTGGAAGCAAATGAAACAATATCCGACTCAATTTCCCAAAACTGGTTTATGTAATTTAATGGTGAACTACCTTTAGAATAAAGCACAAAAGCGAATGACAATCAGTTGTGAATTTCCCTTCAGGGTGGCGTATTTTTTATTATCAGCTGTTAATAACCATGTATTCTTGTGAAAGAACTTATTAAATATTAAAATATCAATTTTTGTCATTCATTCATCAATATATAAACTATTTCCGCAAAGTAAAGTAAATCTAAGGGAAGCTACTCCTCATTATTTATTTTAGAGTTATGTTTCTTGTTCCTTTTAATAGAATGTCAATTACTTTGAACAAGAGTAAAATAAAAGTTATTACCTAATTTTTTATGAAAAACTTGCTTGGATGAATAACACAATCTATTCTAATTAGAAACTAATACTGTAATATTATCCCTTTTTAGATTTTAAAATATAAACAATTAACGCTTCTTTTGACACATGAGTCCAGTGAATAAAAGCTTTGGTTGAAGTAATCCAGTGACTTGACCCATAAAGTTGTGAGTTCAATACCTGGCCACAGCAGAGGTGAACAAAAACTTGGATAGTTGAGTTAACAAATAGCTGAAACTGAGATATTCAGTGGAATAAGTACAACCTACCCGAGTGGAGTAAATAGCTGGTTTGCTTCAAAATTTGAATGTATATCACCTGAAGAAGACCAGAGTGTACAAAGAACAAAATTTTGTGAATTATTATCTGTTTCTTATTAAATAAGAAAATTTTGTGAATTATTATCTGTTTATTATTAAATTTTTAATCATTATTATTATTAAAAATATTTATTATTATTATTGTTATTATTGTCATTAATAATAACAATAATAATATTATATTTTTATTTAAAATTATATTATTTTTATCATTAATATTGTTATCATACTACTATATTCTAAAGATTAATACTAATATTATTCTCGTGAAACCAAAACGATAATATTTATAAGACAAATATATTATTATTGCTGTCAAGGTTAATATAAAAATCTAACAGTTCAGTCTATCTACTTCAAATACAGCCCCTAAAATTACTGCCCTGTATTTGAAAATATTTAACATAAAGTTTAATTCAAAGACATCTTATTGTCTGGTTTGTAAATGCAACATTCTAACCATGATATCTGCATTCGAAAATTAACATTGTATATCTGATTCCCTCTTTTAATAACAAAATATTTTCCTTCTTCCCCTTCCCACAACTATTCCTTTTGTCTGGATAAATCTTTCTAACCCATTCATTTTTGTAAAAGAATTTGGTTTCATGAGTTGAATATTTTTAAAATATTCATGAAATAAATTATCACCAATGGATTTATAAATTTGTCCAATTTATTTTCATTATAATACTCTGTTAATTTCTAACATTGAATTCTAATCGGATTATGATCCCCCTTGGATACTGCTTAATTATATATATCTATATGTAGAATTAATATAAGTAAAAAGTTTATCACTTAGCTGATAGCTGTTACCTTCAGCATCCTGATTCCAGAGTTTCATAGACAGACCCTTCAGAAAGGACACCATCTACTCATCAGGGTGTATCAACAATAGATAGATAGAGTAGTTCTAGCCTAGTTAGTCGCATTCACTCTTATATTAAATTCAAAAAGTATCGTCAAAGCAATAAAAAGAACCGGATGACCGATAGAAGACAATCACAGAGAAATTCCAAGATAAGGACGGCACTTCTAAGATAGATTTAACGGGTTAATGTGGAAAACTCTAGAAAATCATTTCAAGTTGGTGGCGAGCACTTGATTTATTTATTTATTTATCTGTTTATCCATTTATACACCTGCTGATGTGTAAAACCGCCAGTCCCACAAACATTTCAACCGGGTGGTCAACATTTGATTTATTTTATTTTATGTCATGTAACTCCAGAATGAACTCTTCCTAACAGTATATATATATATATATATATATATATATATATATATATATATATATATACTACGCCTCTTAAGAAAGAGAGTCGAGTTGTTATTTTCGGACCTTAATCTGGTCCATAACAGTGGTGACGAAGATATTGAAGAAACGAATTCTACGCGGAAGACAAAAGAAAAAACCTTTTTGGACACCAGCCATAACAGCGGTGATGAAGATATAAAGAAACAGATTCTACCTGTTGGTCATAACAGTAATCGAATTCTATGCAGGAAAAAAAAATTTCTCACCAAGTTTCCAGAACAACGGGCGACAAAAGACCTAAAGTCTACACTGAGAAAAAAGGAAAAATCTTTTACTCAAGTACACAACTCTAGCTACAAAGTTCTTAAGGAATGATTTTTCACGCATAAAAGCGACCAGTATTCACAGCAGTGGTTTTCGAAAACCGTAAACGCAAAATACAGAAGAGCTAAAACAGGGTAATCGGCGCAACAAAAAGGGAAAACATCTGTAGGTTGATTTTTTGTTTTAAAGTGATTTTTTGTTTTTCTTCCTGATGCAAAGAAGAAATAAATAAGTCATTATTTTTACCGAACAAGAAAAAGGATTTTTTTTTTTTTTGACCGCCGTAACTATAAATCTTATGTACGTGAATAATATATTGTGAAAAATAAAGAAAGGGAAAAAAAAGTGAGTTTATTTTTCTCCTCTCCTCGTGGCAACAGATAGCTTGTGTTATGGTTAAATTATGTTGTAAACATGGAGGACTTTAAGACAGATATGTTGGAACTAATGAAAATGCAATTCGAGCAGCAACAAAAAAAATGAGGAAAGACAGATTAGCCTTGAAAAGAAACAATCAGAAATTCAACAGAAAAATGAAGAAAAGCAACTCGTACTACAAGAATTACTACTACGAGCAGTGACAAATAAAGGGTAAAATTCTGTCAAAGAATCGGCATTCTCGCAAAATGCTCTATGGAGCTCAATTGAAGACTTGACTTATGCACCGAACGAAGACAAAACCTTCGCAGCTTACTTCAGAAGATATGAAGATTTATACGAGATTGATTGCGGGAATTGTTCAGACGCAAAAAAAGTGCGTCTGCTGCTTAGAAAACTAGGGTCAAGCAAACACACTAAATTCGTAGATTACATCCTACCGAGGAAAACGAATGAGTTGACTTTCGGGGAAGCTATGAAACGTTTAATGGAATTATTCAGTTCGAAAACTTCGCTATTCCACAAAAGGTGGAAATGTTTAAATTTAACAAAAAGGATATCAAAGACTATATAACATTCGCTTCCGTAGTAAACAATCACTGCGATGACTTTAAGTTATCTAAACTCAGCACTGACAATTTTAAATGTTTGATATTCGTCCAAGGCCTGGTTCCGACTAAAGACACGGAGATCAGATGGAGAATTCTAATAAAACTTGAGAGTGAACCAGAATTGACACTACAAAAATTAACTGAGGACTGTCAGAGATGTATGAGCGTAAAAAAGGACTCGAAAGATATTGAAGAGTCTGGCATCGCTCACATACGGAAAGTACAACGAAAAACACGTTTTTCACCCCACAAAAAAAAAAATCAACTACTTGACTATAAAAGGTCAAATGAAACCTCAGAAGAAACCACCACTCAGTCTATGCTATCGCTGTGGAACTCTGCATCGGTACAAAGATTGTCCATACCGCTATAAGACCTGTCTGTCGTGCAATAAAGTGGGACATAAAAATTCGCACTGTAGAACAAAAAAGAAAACAAAAGCCGAGTGAGAGTCACTAGAACTGGCCAAGCGGACGGGATAAATATACGAAATTACGTCCGAGTGGAAATGTTAAACAAAAAAAAAAAAAAATCAGATTACAATTGGATTCTGGGTCCGATTTTACCATTATTAGCCTACAAACATGGAAGAAATTAAACAAACTGACCATGTTGAGAACAGATAAAATAGCCAGGTCGGTAAGAAGAAGAAAAATCAAATTTGAGGGGGAGATTATCACAAATGTGACGTTCAACGTGATGACCAAGAAATTAAAGATGTTTGCTCTAAAAAATACGGAAAATTTGTTTGGAACTGACTGGATGCAGAAATTTGACCTCTGGGATTTACCGAGAAATACGTTCTGCCAAAAAGTGGAAAGTTTATCGACCGAGGCAGAGAAATTGAAGGAGAAATTTCCCCGACATATTTTCAACCGGCGGCGAATATCGAACTAAAAGAAAATGTACAACCCATTTTCAAGAAAAAAAGAAATGTACTTTTTGCATCGTTAGAAAAGATAGACAAACAGTTGGATAGACTCGTGGAAACCGGTATATTGGCAAAGGTAGAATATAGTCAATGGGCCGCACCTACGGTTTGCATGAAAAAGAAATCGGGAGAGATACGAGTCTGCGCAACGATTAAAGATTATCACTATCCTCTCCCTAGTCCAGAGGAAGTATTCACAAAGTTAAACGGAGGAAAATTTCTCAAAGATAAACTTGAGCGAAGTATACCTACAAATACCAGTAGATTCGGAAAACTCGAGGTTGTTGTGCATAGACACTCATAGAGGGTTATATAAGTTCCAGGAATTAGCATTAGGGATCAAGGTCGCCCTGGCAATATTTCAGCAAATAATGGACACTGTGCTAGGCGGTCTGGATTTCACAATCGCATACCTTGATGACATCCTGATAAATAGCAAAAATATTGAACAACACAGGGAACACGTTCAAGAGGTCTTCACGCGGATACAAAATTATGGCTTTAAGGTAAAGGAAAATAAATGTGACTTCTTTATGAAGGAGATAAAATACCTGGGCCATATTATTAACAAAGAAGGAAGAAGACCAGACCCAGAAAGAGCCATGGCAATAAAAAAACATGCTGGCTCCAAAAAATACAGCTGAGTTACAAAGCTTTTTGGGCTTAGTAAATTATTATCAAGAGTTTAACTTGCACAAATTACGCACACGCCTAAACGAACTGTTGAAGAAGGAAAAAGTTTGGGAATGGTCATCTGAATGTTAGAAAATTTTCGACAAAATCATTAAGACTCTAACAGCATATTTATTTTTAACGCATTATGATCCAAATTTGGAAATAATAGTCGCGAGTGACGCGAGTTTCTATAGTGTTGGGGCATGTATACTTCATAAAATGCCGGATGGGACACTAAAACCCATCGCGCATGCGTCGAGAATGTTAGTACCAGCCAAAAAAATTACTCGCAAATCGAAAAGGAAGCGTTGGGGATTATTTTTGCGGTTACGAGTTTCCACAGATATATTTCCAGCAGATTCTTTACCTTACAGACGGACCACAAGCCGTTACTGACAATATTTGGATAAAAAATACCTACCTGTCTACACTGCTAATAGATTACTAAGATGGGGGACGATTCTAATAAATTATAACTTCAAGTATCTTCCATCAAACAAAATCGGGCATGCAGACGGTCTTTCGAGACTAGTATCAAAGAAAATGGAGCCATTTGAAGATTCCGTGGTTGCAATATGAGAGACATATTAGAACATCATTATGCAGTACAAAATTCGAGACCTCCCCGTCACATTACAGGAAATAAGACGAATTTTAAAAACAAAAATTGCAGGAAAAGATAAGCATATCCCAGACTGTTTTTCGTTATGTGATAATGTTCTGCCATATAATGAAAGAGTAGTAATCCCGAAAATGCTCAAAGGAGAATCCTCAAGGATTTCCACAGGGGCTACCCAGGAAAGAACAGGATGAAATACTTAATGCGAAGTTTTGTGCACTGGCCAAACATGGATCAAAATATTGTATATATGATGGACAAATGCAAGGGCTGTTCCTTAGCAGCCAAGGCACCTCCAATCACTCATAAGCCATGGCCTAAGACAGATCGACCGTGGTCGAGAATCCATGTTGATTTCGCAGGTCCATTAGAGGGTTTCTATTACTTGATTATAGTAGACAGTTACAGCAAATAGCTAGAAGTATTTCGTTGTAGAAAACCTACTTCTGAGACGACAATAAATTGCCTCCACGAGCTGTTTGCTCGCTTCGGAGTGGTGGATTGTCTAGTCACCGATAATGGGACACAATTTACATTAGCGGACTTTCAAGATTATTGTGAAACCTTTCAGGTGAAACACATCAAATCTCTGCCATATCACCCAAGGTCAAATGGGCAAGCGGAGAGGTTTGTAGATACACTAAAAAGAGCACTAAGGAAAGCTTATGGCATACCAACAGAAAAGGCATTACAACAATTCTTGCAAGTGTATAGAATTACACTGAACAGTACTACGCCATCGGCACTATCGCCGGTGGAAGCAATGTTTGCCCGAAAAATTAGATCGGTATTCGAAAAGTTACTGCCGAAACAGACAAAGCAATCACCAACATCATTTGTATTGAAAAGAAAATTTAACCCAGAGGAGAAAGTTTTTTTTTAAAATGTTCAAAAACAACACATCGTATTGGGAGCCAGGTACAATAGAGAAACGGATCGGGAATATGATTTACATAATTCAGGGTCCGAAGTTCTCACATAAAATGCATTTAAATCAGATCAGAAAGAGGCTGTTAAAGGATTCTAACGGTCTACCTCAAGTAGAGGAAAAAATAATGGACACAATATTTGACACATCCAATATGCAAAGGCCTCTAGCAGTTTCAGAACCACGGAAATCTATCAAAAAAAGAAAATTTACAGAACCTTTGATGATTAATCCGAAGAGGAAAAAATATTAAAGACCCTTGCGAGGTAAAAGCTTGGGAGGAGGTGTCAGGGGTTATAACCTGTAACTCCAGAATGAACTCTTCCTTACTTCCTAACACTATATATACTACGCCTCTCAAGAGAGAGAGAGTCGAGTTGGTAGTAGTTCACTCCAAACCAGACTGATAGTCATACTAACACCTTTCACATTTTGTATTGTTATTTCTTGTTAATATATATTTGATATTTCTACCCTTGTGGTCGTGTTGTTCTTTTCGGACCTAAACCTGGGCCATAACATTTTATTTTATTGATTTGATTTATTTTATTTATTTTATTTACTGATTTACTTACTTACTTACTTACTTACTTACTTACTTACTAATAAACAACACCTTGGCCTTCAGAAACAAAAGGAACTCAATACGTAAAGTCACAAGTTTATTCGCCTGAAGAGTGTCAACTTTAGACTCGAAACACCTGTAGTGTCACAAATACCATTATGGACACTTAATGTATCATAATATGTATAATAACAACAACAATAAATATACACTTTAAACAAAACGTTCACGGCCTCTCACACTTTTTATTATATATATATATATATATATATATAGTGTTTATTTGTGATAGTATTTAGTGCCAAGGTTGTTATTTTTCAGTGGTTATTATTGATAAAATGTATTTTAACAAGCAGGATTTTATTGTAAAGTGCTCAGCATTATGGTGTAGATCGAGTGTTGATGGTTACAAAGAGTTTATCTCTTTAATACAGCAGATTCATGCCAACTTCGAAGTTTCAAAAGGACACAAAATAAACTCTTTGTAACAATACAAATGTATATATATATATACACAGCCTTTGAGATTTCACTTGCCTGATTGACTCAATCGATTAAAAAAGTCATTGGGCGACTAAAGTTTATGGCTTTACTTGCCCGCAGTTGATTAAGATTCTCGCAATGAAATGTGTCCCTTCAAATATAGAACAAAGAAATCTGATTCCTTTTACAACCCAAAAGTATGTCATTGAAGATTCACAAGTTACTTAGAATGACCTACAATGACATTATTGAACTCTTTGGTCTTATGCATGGCGCCCGCCTGATTTACATTAAAATATGTGGTTAAAACAGAAGATAGTGACATCTTGCATTCATCAAAGCAAGATCTGACAAATGGGATTTAGATTGACAAGCTCCTGTCTCACTTTTATCGTTCCGGTCAGTGTAAACATTCGTTTAATTAACACTTCCAGAGTGGAGCCAAAATGTCTCTGTTGCCCAGATTAGACATTCACAGATTTTTAGAAACACTTTTGGGAAAATATTATCCTTGACTCAACATCTATATTTCCTCCCTGCTTACGAAAAGTAAAAATGAACATTTGAAAGGAAGACAAAAAATATGCATACTTCTTTCAAACACAGAAAAACAAATTATACAGGTAAGCAATTTTTTTATAGAAAATTGTTGAGAAAATCAAATTTGTTATTTTTTTATCATCTATGAGATGGAGGTTGTAGACAAACAAAAGAAACTATGAATTTAGGTACCTCCACTCAATTGCCAAAAAAACAAAAAAAAACAAAACAAAACAAAAACAGCATATCATGATGTTAAAAAGGCTCAAACTTAATAAAAACAAAGTTTTATCATCAAAATGTTTATGCTATTATTGAAAGGAAAGATCAGATTTTGTTGTTATGATTTGAAAAAAAATTTTAAATTCTTTCTATCAAATTAATTAATTTTAATTAAAATTTCATTCTCTGTTTTCCTTCAGTGATTCACACTATGTTTATGTAAGGTGACTATTAAGAAAATGGTGTTAGTTGATTTTGGGACAAGTAAATTGATCAAGTGATTTCTTTTCCAAATCTCAAAGGCTGTATGCATATATATATATATATATATATATATATATATATATATATATATATATATATATACAAATATAGCGTTGGTATGGGTGGAATAAAATTTCTATATCCAAAAAAAATCACTATTCTCAAAAGAGTTCACAATACATTAGAGCAAATAATATTTATTTGAAATATACAATATAAGTATGTTATAACATCACTATGAAGTAGCTATTTTGTTTCAACACTTATTGTATCTTGTTAAGTGATGGTCTTGTCAAGTGGTGGTAGTGATTGCAAGATGAAGAGTTGCAATTAGCACCAACACTTGACAAGACAGGGAGTGTTGAAACAAAATAGTACTTTGTTGGGATAAGATAACATACTTATGTTATAAATTTTATATATATATATATATATATATATATTTGACAAGTACTGATTTTGATTGTTTTAAAACTGATTGTTTTCATAAACAAAACTATTTCTAAATAAATACCAAGATGTTCATCATATTTACGTCCACCTAAATTTTACAGTTCTTGACCAATCTGATCTATGAGCAATAAGATTTTGAGCTTCTTTTCTATGGTGACTTAAGGGTTCTCTTCAACCACCCCTCCTCTCTCTTGTCTTGTAAATTTCAACTATTTAATATCAAGTCACAGCTTCAACATGTTGCTGTGGTTTCCATAGCAACTAGGTCTTACACAGGATGGATTTTCTAGCATAATGCCCAACTGGATTTGTCTTCAGCGTTTTACTTATCCTAGACAGATTGCCAATCAAAGCTGAAGAACACAGTCTGCCTCATTAGTTAACCTATAGCTGGAGGGAGAAGAGATGGATTCATCTCTTTCTCAAGGGTAATTGCATGAAAGTGAATGTAATGAACTCAACTTGAATTCAGCTTAATGTTTATCAGCATGGGAAATGGAAAAGGAAATCTACGAATAGCATTTTAATTCTTGCTAAGTTTCTATTTGTCACCACTCTTGAGAAAGTGAAGACTATACCTGTCTCAATTGGACAGGTGAGGTATTATTTCCTGTTGCCAATTCCTCATTTATGGGCAAATAGCAGGATGGATATAATTCTTCAACCTTGCATGGCAGTTCATCTAAAAGAAAGCAACGTTGGCAAAAAACCTATAGCATAGCATGCAGCTTGTTCATCTTTGCTTGCAAGGCTGCAAATGAAGAGCACCAAGCCTAAAAGAGTAAATTTGGTGTGTGTGTGTGTGTGTGTGTGTGTGTGTGTGTGTGTGTGTGTGTGTGATGATCATTTTAAACACTCAGCATAAATGTGGGCAAGTGACTGAACCATCTTCCTTTGATCCTTGCAACTAGTATCAACTAGTAAAAATGTTCCAAAGAGATAGTTAATTCTGTATTTAATATATATAGAAACCTTTGTATTAATGTCTTAATATTTTCAACTATAATCTTTTTAAAAAAATAAATAAGAATCATCATTATCATCATCATCAGCAGCAGTAGCAGCAACAGCTATTGTGTGTTTAATTTGGACAAAAAGGTTTTTGTTAATCCTTGCATGACAAACATGACTGTGTTATTCTTTACCATGTCTTACTAGTAAGCTCTCTCCTATCTCTCATCTTCTGGCTGGATTGTCAATAGATTCACTAACTGCTGGGCTTCAATCAACCAATGTTTAGCTCAATCTCTTCATTTTCTTTTAATAATCATTTTACCCTAAGCAAGGCAGGGCTGCCAGTGGTGCACAGAGGGTTAGAGTGAGAGAGAAAACAAGGTACAGGGGATGTAAAAGAATGGATAAGAGATGGATGGGACTCAAGGAGACAGAAGATGGTAATAAACATTGCATTTAAACTTTTTAATATTGTAGCTATCAAGGAAGCAAGTAAATTTTTCATGTAAACATTTGGTTAATCTAGCTGTACCTAAGATGTTGGAAAAATTGTATGACTGGTATATATATATATATAAACACCCACCCTAGAATGAAAAAGAAGAAAGGTGTTTCTTATATCCTGATTAGAATGTAGAATCCCTGGTTGGGGAAATCACAAAACAACACACCCGCTGGCCAACAGTATTTGATAAAATCAGGAGTTAAATAGAATGTAATGTGACATGGGAGAGATTAGGTTGCATTGTCTCATTAGTGTGTATGGTGATAACATTACTAGACATTTTGTGAATTCAATAAACATCACTTAAAGAAATGTGTGTGTAAGAAAAATACAGGGCATACTTACTTGAATTGGTAATTGTGATGCCAGAAGTTCCACAAATATATTTGGACTGTACCTGATACTAGAGACACAGTGGAGTAATGGATACCAGCTTGGATTGAGGAATCCAAGAGCTGAGTTGGAATTCCAATCGAGTTCATTACATTCACTTACATAGCTTGGGAAAGGTATGAATCCATCTATTCTCCCCCAAGCTATGGTTAAATAGCAGGACAGACTGGGTTCAGTAGCCTTGGGAAACTGGTCTAGGAGAAGGAAATTTTTTATTCATAATTTTACACACGTTTACAAAATTAAATTTATAAACATTTACTAAATTATTAAAATATGTAATCCAAACTTAAAGAAATCTTTATTATTTACCCTTTTATAAAATTTAAATCAATTGGCAGTTGGCTGATGCTTTGTCCACCATTCCAAAAAATGATATAATAAATAGTGTAAATAAACAATCTAGTAAATAATGTTTTATTATTTTTCCTGTCATTTTCAAGAACATAGAAAATGTATAAATTCACTTTCATATATTCAGGTTTTATTACAATTCTAATCACCATTTTTTATAAAAAACCAGCCTGCAGGAACTACCTCACCTGGAGGATATGTAGCAGATAAGAAATTAATTAAAAGCAACTTTCTTCTTCACTTTTACAAAAATTCAAAATGATGTATGAAATCCTGGTTTTCCCAAATAGAAAAAGGATTGACCATGTGCTTAATGAAAAAAAGGAACAGATTTCACAAGTAGGTGTTAAAATGATTTTTGATGAATGGGTATGAAAAAAATCTAGATGACAATAAAAAGACTTCATCAACTTCAGTCAGCCAGAGAGCCATTGGGAGCCATGAGACAAACATCTAAAATGTAACTCAACTTCAAAAGACTTAGACATTGTCCTCTTTCTCTTTCTCCTTATTTCTTCCAACAATTACTACTACAACCATTTTGTACGAACTCTTGATACCTTAACTTTCTCAGTGAACAATAATTTCTATGAATTCTTGTTATTCCTTCTTTTAATAAATTACTAAATTTCTCATACAAAATGTATATATTATTATTCTTACGCTATTCCTTACAATTCCATATATTCCAACCTGCTGACAACCAACCTTCTGATGAAAACCTTCTTATAATAATTCTGATGTTAACTTCTGCATAAAATTTGTAAGCCGTAGGGAGTTCGGTTAAGTAAGACAAAATGCCGAATCAAAGAATCATTAGCCAGCTCCCTACGATACAGATAAAGTTGTTTGCATAGGGTCAACACCTCTACCTGTAAAAAGGCAAGTTGTAGAAACGTCAACAACAACAATCCAGCCAAAACAGAAAAAAAAAATACACAGAAAAGAAAATGCAGGACCTTCTCTAGAAGGTAGTAAAAAAAAGTGAGAAGAAAATACTGAGCATAAAGTTCAAGAAAACTGAATGTAGGGTCATCAAGTGAAAAGAAGACCTCAAAATGTTATCTATAGGTCGGAGAAACTAAAATAAAACAAGTAAAGAAATTTAAATACCTGGGAAGCATTCTGACAGAGGATGGAAAGTGTGACATTGAGATCCAAAGAGGCAATGGCCTAACCAAGGACACATTTCAAAAGCTAACCAGAGTACTGAGAGACAGGAAAATCTCATTGAAAACAAAGAAAAGAGTGCATCTATCTGTCCTTCTGTATAGAAGTGAATGACAGTCTCATCAACGATGAAAGAGAAGCTTGAGGTAGCAGAAATGTGGTTTTACCAAAGGATGCTGAGGATACCATGGACTGAGCACATTAGCAACAATGAGGCGTTGAAGAGGATGCAAATGAGAAGAAAACTCATACTAAACATCAGGAAGTGACAGATGAAGTTCCTGAGACACATAATGAGGAAGGAGGGCCTGAAGAATTTAATACTCACAGGATGGATAGAAGGAAAGTGAAACAAGCGAAAGCAGTGTGAGACATACTTGATAGGCTTGAGTAAATGGATGGCAAAGCAGGGTTTGGGAGAGATACCAAAGGGAAAAATATTAAGAGCGACAAGAGAAAAAGCCAAGTGGAAGTCAATGGTTGTATATGTCTTGAAAGGACATGGCACATAAAGAAGAAGAAGAAGAAAAAGAAGAAACATTGCTGAGGAGGGAAGGTAGTTAAAAAAGTGTAGTCATAAGAGAAGCCATCCTTTGACACTCAGTCATATTGCAGGAACCAAGGTGCATATTTGCCAAAGTTTTATTTATTAATTATAAAAATTAAATGATATCATTGTAGTTGTGACTCTCTTTATAACTCACTACTAATGGTTATAATATTGTTTTAACTGACTCCAGCAGTACTCTAAAGAACACTGTATCAGAACTCTGTCCTTGAGTTCTTTATTTAAGGCATGTTACCTAGTTCATTTGTGTTACTGGGAATGTCTTATTTACTCCACAATGAAAAGGAATATTAGTTTCATTCCAACAGTACTCTAATGAACACTCTGGAAGAACTCCCTTGGAACTCTTTGATTTCATCATTTAAGGCATCTTGCTTAGTTCATTTGTGTTACTGGGAATGTCTTATTTACTCCACAATGAAAAGGAATATTAGTTTGATTCCAACAGTACTCTAATGAACACTCTGTAAGAATTCCCTTGGAACTCTTTGATTTCATCATTTAAGGCATCTTGCTTAGTTCATTTGTGTTACTGGGAATGTCTTATTTACTCCACAATGAAAAGGAATATTAGTTTGATTCCAACAGTACTCTAATGAACACTCTGTAAGAATTCCCTTGGAACTCTTTGATTTCGTCATTTAAGGCATCTTGCTTAGTTCATTTGTGTTACTGGGAATGTCTTATTTACTCCACAATAAAAAGGAATATTAGTTTCATTCCAACAGTACTCTAATGAACACTCTGTAAGAATTCCCTTGGAACTCTTTGATTTCGTCATTTAAGGCATCTTGCTTAGTTCATTTGTGTTACTGGGAATGTCTTATTTACTCCACAATGAAAAGGAATATTAGTTTGATTCTAACAGTACTCTAATGAACACTCTGTAAGAACTCCCTTGGAACTCTTTGATTTCATCATTTAAGGCATCTTGTTTAGTTCATTTGTGTTACTGGGAATGTCTTATTTACTCCACAATGAAAAGGAATATTAGTTTGATTCCAACAGTACTCTAATGAACACTCTGTAAGAATTCCCTTGGAACTCTTTGATTTCGTCATTTAAGGCATCTTGCTTAGTTCATTTGTGTTACTGGGAATGTCTTATTTACTCCACAACATCATCCATCCAACATTCACTTGAGATTTAGGATTTTTTTTAAATGCATTGATATTTCTTGTAGTCTTAGTTTTTTTTCTTAATTTTGTTCCAGTTTTGTTAGGATTCTAGCATTTATTTCTGCATCTTTTTTCATTGTTGATCCTTGAATGAAAATTAATCCTTTAAACATATCTGAAGTCAGCTCATTTAATTTGAATCTTTCACACTCCTTGTAATGATTCCAGCATATGTGACAAAATCTTTGTGTTCTTTTTTTTCATCAGATTCATACACTTCCAATGAGTATTGGCTAACAAACTTTTCTTGCTAAAATATTTTAGTCAGAATATTTACTGTTCCCTCAAAGAAAATTTTTTCTGGTTTTCTTGGTAGTACAAAATTATATATTTTTCATGTTCTACTGGTGCTAACTTTTTTAACAAAAGTTTTTCACATCTTCCCAGTTACTACATTTTTCTCTGTAAATTTGCTAGTATCTTCTAAAATAAACAGAAAAGATAATTTCATCATCCGAATTATATGTGAATTCAGCTATGGTATATGCCACCATGTAGGAAGTGAAAGAAATTGGAGAATTTTTTCATTTTCTTCTGAGTTATTTCAATTAACTTTTGTTGTTGTTTCTGAAGTTCCAACAACTTCTGTTTTTATTCTTTTTTTTTACTGTTGTTGTATTTTTACAGCTTGGACTAATAACTCTTTCATATATAAGAATATCTGTTTTTTTTCTTTACTCACAGCAAAGAAAAAAATTACACAAACGTGGTTCTACTTTCTTGTTGTTACAGTTATTATGTGCACTGAAGCAAATATTTTCTTACTCTTTTTTTTTTTTTAATCATCTCACCCCAAGCAAGGCATTCCACTGCCACTATTGCGCATGGGGCTACATAGGGGAAGGTAAAGAGAAGGAGTGGTTAGACATAGGGAACGACAGGAAGAAGGTGAAAGATGAGTAAGGATAGCGAGGATGAGGGTTGGGCAGATGGGAAGAGTGCTTGATAGAATGGGAGCAGGTTAGTGTGTTAGGAGGTGTCTATTGACCTTACATTTAAACTCCTGGAAGATTGTAGCCGTCGGGGAAGCAATCGTTTGGAAGAGAATTCCACAGTCGGGAAGTGCGAGGAAAGAAACTGTTGGAGTAGAAGTTACGGCTGCATTTTATCGATTTCACTGTAAAAGGGTGGGATCTAGTTGCTAATCTAGTATCTCGTGCAAATTCGTATTTAGGGGGCACCAGTGATCTAAGTTCATCGGAGCAGAAGCCGTGAAAGTATTTATAGAAGAGACACAGCGAAGCCACGTCTCGCCGGTGGGAGAGAGACTGCAGGCGGTCTGCCAAGTCGGTATCTATCACATTACAGACCCTCCTCTGAACCTTATCGAGAAGGCCCGAGGAGAACAGCAGGGGCACCCGACCAGATATGGCAGCAGTATTCAATGCACGGGCGGATGGTAGATTTGTAAATGTGCAGGATAGATTTAGACGGAAAAAACTTCCGGGCCCTACACAGAGAACCGACTTTCATAGCAGCGGATTTAGCAATGGATTCGATATAGTCATTCCATTTGAGGTCCGCTGAAAGTGTGAGACCAAGGAGGCGTAGTGTTTTACTCTCTGGGAGGCAAGCCTGGTCCATGCTAATGGGAGGTAGGTGAGATTGTCGATGATGGTTAATTGACAGTAGCTTCGTTTTAGAAGCATTAAAATTTACTAGCCACTTCTTACTCCATATCAGTTTTGATTTCCTCATCACCACCATTATAACTCACTTCTAATGATTATAATAGCATATAGATAGAGTACTGTTGGGGTCAGTTATGACCCCAACAGTACTCTATCAGAACTCTCTCAGAATTCTGTTGAGTTCTTTATTTAAGGCGTCTTGCCTAGTTTATTTGGGGATATCTTATTTACTTCACAACAGTCTTCTGGCAACCAATATTTTTAGATCCAGTCCACTACTGATCATAATTACTAAAGTGTTTTAAAAATATAATTAACCAATATAACTGATTTCAAATTATTTCAAACCAATTTTACATAAATGATTTAAATAATCAGCTAGTATATTTTCTGTTTTTCTCAAAAAGTTTTTCAAAGAAGAATAATTTAACACCAGTGATAATGAAAAATATGTTATTTTAATTTTCTCTGACATTAATTTAGAACATATAACAAAATTTGAAGATGATGAAGAATCATTTTAGATTTGATGATGAAAGTATTTAATGAATTTCCAAATCATTTCTAGTAAAAAATGGACAAGAAACAATGGACTAATAACCACACATGTGACACAAATCAGACACAACATTTGTAAATAAAAAATAACAAACTAATTCAATATTTTATCTAAATTTTTCAAAAACTTATTTATTATAAAATATTCTGAGTTCATAATAAAGAAAAAAGGAAATGTTTATAAATGTATCAATTAATTAGAATATTGTTAATGATAGCATTAGATGTTTTCTTATAAGGAAACATTTTGTATTCATACCAATGCTACTTTCGATTGAAATTCATAAAATCTTTTTATTAAAATAATTTTTCAACAAAATATGTTTCTCAAGTCACTGTTATTGTTCTTTAGAGCATTGATGGGCATTTCTTTCCTAATTTTTTGTTCGAAATAATGCAGAATGTCAACAACTTTATTATGTCATGATAAATCTCTTTGGTTCCCATGTGCTATCCATTTTAGTTCTTGCTGCTGTTGGTAGTCCTCAAGTGATATGTTTTCTGCTATTTGGTTTGTTTATCATAAGGATGTCTTCTCACCAAATCTATTCAACCTATACAGCAAGACAGTTGTGAAAACCCTGGAAGTCATGCCAGGATATGTCATTGGCTGCCACAATCTGAACAATATAAGATATACAGATGATACAGTGCTGATAGCAGACACGGAAAGGAAACTACATGACTTTTTACAGAAGGTAGCTGAAGAAAACGGAAAGAAAAGACTATATATAAACTGCAAAAAAACTGAATGCATGGTCACCAGCAAAAAGAGGAAGCCAAATACCAACTACAGGCTGGAGATATTAAAATCAAGCAGGTACAGAAATTTAAATACCTGGGAAGTGTTCTAACAGAGGTAAATTGGAATGAACAAAGATGCATTCCAGAAGCTGAGTAAAGTACTGAGAGACAGGATAATTTTGCTGGAAACAAAGAAGAGATTACTGGATTGTTATGTGATGTCTGTCTTTCAATATAACAGTGAATGCTGGACAATCTCATCAAAGATGAAACAAAAAATGAAATGTGGTTCTACAGATAGATGCTTGGGATAGCATGGACCAAACATGTGAGCAACAACAAGGTTTTGAAGAGGATGGAAATGAAAAAGAAACTAATGCTTATTATCAGGAAAAGACAGCTGAAGTTTCTGGGACATGTAATAAAGAAGGAGGGCTTGGAGAATCTGATACTTCCAGGTCAGATAGCGGGAACAAAAGACAGGGGATGGACTTGAGCAAATGGATGGCAGAGCAGGGTTTGGATGGGTTAACAGGAGAAAGCTTGTTAAAAGCTAATAAGGATAGGGAGATGTGGAAGGCCATAATCACTTATGTCCTGAAAGGGCATGGTACATAGAAGAAAAAGAAGACCATTTGAGTGAACTTGTATAAGAATTGATCATAAATTTGAAGTAAAACAGAAAAGTCTTTTCTCTTCCTTTAACCTTTTGTATGATTTTTTTCTTTTTAGTATTGTTGACTGTCATCTAATGTAATGTTCTTGTTCAAAAACCACATTTCTCTCTTATTACTATTTGTTCAAGGGGGAATAGTCTTCATTTTATTTTCCTGACATCAAATTGCTCACAATTAAATTGTGGTGAGCAGATAGTGTTGTATATCGATAAACAACAAACAAGCATGTATATATAAAAATATATTAATATTTTTATTAATGAACGCTGGACCATGTCGCCTAGTGGACAGAGAGTTGAGGGAGTGCTTCTAGGGGCTGATGTGGGTGACGATGTGAATGTAACCTCTCTGCTTACTTCGTCTAGCTTCTTCTTCGACTTCTCGAGACTTGTCTGTCTGTCAAGACTAACTTCTGTCGAGGCTGACTGACTTCTTCTTCTACTGTCGACTTCTGGAGACTCCTTGACTCCGTGTTTCGAGGCCTTTATATATATTCCAAGTTTTGCCTCGATTCGCGACGCCTACTCGACGCCTACGTAATTTCTCAGAGTTATTTCTGCATCTGTCGGAAATAGGGTCAAACAAACATCCGTTCCTTTCAATGACCGGAAACACCCACGCTTCCTCAGCCTTCTCGGGTTGGGCCAGATTATTATATTACAATAGGTAAAAGTTAAGCTGTATTGAAATATACCCAACACACACACACACACACACACACACACACACACACACACACACACTCTCTCTCTCTCTCTCTCTCTCTCTCTCTCTCTCTCTCTCTCTCTCTTTCTAAAGTATACCTTCTTTTCCTTTTTCTATTCTTTTCACCCCCATTCTTTACTTCCAGCTGGAGACAAAATAGCAGACATAACTCAGACATGATCCAGACAGTAACTTATGCAAATTTGGTCAGAAGATATGAGGTGATATGAAATCATCCAATGACTACCACTCCCACTAAAGTCAGCAATGAGTGGGAATCAAAGAGATATAAAAGAATAAGTGAACATGTGTGTCAGTCAATCAGTGAGAGCTCCAGAACCCAAAGAAAAACATCTCATGTGCAAGTAAAAACGTGTGTAATTCATCTCTTCAAAGAGAATCTTTGTTATATGCTAAAACAAAAGAATGGAATTGCAAAAACCTTTGAGATTACAACTCATGTGCTAAAATACACAAAACATTTTATAATATAGCACAAATCAGAAACATTTAATTCCTTCATCTGAACACACACACACACACACACACACACACACACACACAAGAAAAACAATTATAATTTGAATACAGAAATACTTATATAAATATACATATCACATTAAAAACACCTACATAAAGATTATAATTACTTGTACCAGAAATATATATGAATTTCAAAAAGATAAAAATGACACATACACATATAAAAGAATATATAATTTTATGAAGTCTAAAATAAGTGGTGACGTAGTCCATAAATGCGTCGTTTTCAAACTTATTATCTTCTCTGAAAAATGTTACAAAAGCCCATGTATTATGACACTCCACAAGAACCCTTTCATACCACAACATCATCTTTTTAAATAAAACACATTGTCTGTGTGTCCAACTGTTCATCCACTTTTTTGATCTTGGTAAATCATAAACAACATGAAGTAACAGGCAGTAACTACTGTAGTGTCACATGATTAAAAATCAAATAAATAACTCAGTTTAAAGTTAAATTTAAATGTAAAATAGAGTGAAAGGTTTAAAAAATAATTCTTTATTAAAGGTTTAACTTTAATTTTGCAACTGAAATCGATATCGTCTAATTAAATTGAAATTAAAACTTGATTTGGGCACAGTGTGTTGCTCATATCTATTTTTTTTATTTTTCAAGCAGACATACTGCTTCTTATTCAAAATATCACATTGTTTGGATTTCCTAATGTCTTTTAAGAGTGACTTTATGTGAAGGGATTCCAAAGAAGAGTGATTTTAAAAGAAAATAAAAATTATGTGCATAATAAATAAATGTAAACAAACTACTGAGATTGATTTCATATATGAATAAAAATTATGCTGGATTAATGTGTCAAATGAAGATAAAATAATTTTATTATTCATAAATTTTTATAATGTTTATGTACATAGAATGCTGAAGGTAAAAGCCTAATGTCTGTCTACCTGAAGTGCTGTTTCTAGACTAGTTATTAATAAATGAAGAAACTCAAGGACATATGGACCAGTGGATATAGGCGTTGGTTAGTTCCAGTGACTTGACCCCAAGGGTAGTAAGTTCAATACCTGGCTACAGCAGTGGTGAACAAATGTTAGAGTTGAGTTAAAGGGAGATAACTACATGGCATTTGCCAGTAGCATTGCATATGGAATGAGAATGATATGTCCCAATTATCAAAATAAAGGATTCAGTTCAAAATTCCTAGAATCTGAAGAAAGCTAGAGTGTGCAATGAAAGGCCGAAACATTGTAAACATGGCAATAAAGATGAGGACAACAGTCCAAACAGCCTAAATAATGCTCATAAAATATGCAACATATTTCACACCATAAAACTAATTATTATGTTAATTATAAATTTAAATATAAACTTATTAATTTTAAACATGAGAAGCATTTTCAGCCAACAATAGCTACATAAACATTAAAACATGCCAACAAAATATTTATAAACCGATCACCCACAATAAAGTGCTTAGATCTGAAAACACACTAATTAAACCATACAATATAAGCCATAGAATACAAATCAGAAAGGTTGCTTTATTAGTCATAATAATTTAAGTAGATACCACCAAAATATCATGCAAATATAGTAGTAGACATACAATGTGGTATGTTATTGTCAATTAGGAATAAATAAAATAATATAATTCTAGAGAACCAGTTTCTTAAGAAAAAGGATATAAAGATCACAAAATCTGGCCCCCCTAAAAAGACTCTCACATGCCATCAAGGTCCATGTCACTCTAGCTGCTGATATGCAAGACCCCATTCATGTAAGCACACAAAAGCAACACTTGACTTAAGCAGCACTGATCTAACAAAAAAAAAAAAGACCACTTCAGACTTTGGTGCCACCGTCTACAGTTAGGAACTAAATTCTACCTATCTCCTTAATCCATTTTATTACTACACACACATACACATACTGACTCTTTTACATAAACACATATCTAATCACATTTCACTGTTCTCATATACATATACAAGACACTTCATATTCTATCCAAGAACTCTATTAACAACCAAACATTGACATTAATCATTCAATTGTTATATAAAATGAGTATTATGTTAATACTATGTTCTCTTTTCATACTGGATTTTATTCTTTCAATAAAAGTTATGGGATTATTCTAAATGTCTAAATTACAATCAGTTGCACAATAATATTTTATGTTATTGTATTGAATCCTGACGCTCCAAATTTTGACGTTTAACAAAAACTGGAGTAGAAGAATTCCTACAAGATGTGTAGGTCAGGCTTGAACAAAACTGGAGTAGAAGAATTCCTACAAGATGTGTAGGTAGGACTTGAACAAAACTGGAGTAGAAGAATTCCTACAAGATGTGTAGGTAGGACTTGAACAAAAACTGGAGTAGAAGAATTCCTACAAGATGTGTAGGTAGGACTTGAACAAAACTGGAGTAGAAGAATTCCTACAAGATGTGTAGGTAGGACTTGAACAAAACTGGAGTAGAAGAATTCCTACAAGATGTGTAGGTAGGACTTGAACAAAATGGATTCTGTGGTCTGTGAATGTTGTTTTCAGTCGGTGTACCTGAAGTGTATTGACAAGAAAGAAAACCATGCCCAACAGCAAGCTTTGAATTTGCAGGGACTGTTATGCCTGAAGTGCTTAAAATATAAAGATACTTTATATTTCTTTTAATAATTGATGATGAATAAATGATTTTAACTTGTTTTTTAAAAAATTGATGGTTGAAAAGGTTTTAAATTGTTTTCGTAATTGATGGTAAAAATAAATAAAGTTCCGTGTTAAATCTGTGTTTTTTTATTTTGAACGTTACTTGCCTTCATAGTAATAAAAAATATTTACTGGCAAAATAACTCTGGGTTCTATTTTATTAAGACAATAAAATAACCTTAAAAACTTTGATTTAATTTCATATTTGAATAAAAAAACAGCAAAATTGATAATTCAAATCCTTAATATTAGCAAACATAGGTCAAGGGTCAAACAGCATCCAAGAATACTGAAATCCCATCATTGTGATTTGGCATCCTTTTGTCTTTTCTGTATAGCATGACAATTATTCTAGTGAATTCTCCTCCTTGGCATCTCAACCATATGATTTTAAATGTACTACTAGATTGGCAACTAGGTTTTATCCATTTTACTATTGAACTTCACAACTGCATGGTTGAAAGCTGTTCGTTTATTTCCCTTTCTAATCAACAAAAGTTTACTCATTTGCTTTCACTCTCTATAACTCTTTGCAACTTAGTGGCATTATTGCCTTGCTTGGAATGAAATGACTAAAAAACAAATACATGCTATTTCCAGAAAACGGAATTTTATGAGCCAATGGCAAAATAAAAATATTCTAAGCCTCCAAAAATAATGGTAATTTGTAAATTTTCACGCACAGAGAAATAAGTACTGTGTTGGTTTATCTAATTTGATTAAAAAAAGATTGCTTTTGATTTTATAATGACAGCTGGGATTTCTAAAACTATCAGATTTGGTGTATTTTTGTTTATTGATTCTAATCATAAAATTGGAAAAAATAAGTACCATTTTGGACATTTTTGCTCTTTTATGTTAAGATGTTAAAATGGTGTTAAAATGTAAAAAATGGTTTGTGCAATTTATAGAGTAAGTAGCGTGAATAACCAAATTGTCTTTTATTTTTACTTAGAAGAAGGTGCTAAAAAGTTATTAGCCTAACCATAGATTTTAAATGTCTGATGGTTTGGTCATTTTCTTAGATTTTTGAAATAACCTTTCTGTGCACTCTCATTAAATTCAACAAACTTTTACCATCAGTTGCTGGAAAAGTTGGTGTAGGTGAATATTTAAAATTTTAGAAAGACATTAGAGTTATCAACAATCTATTTTGATAGCAAACTGCCAGTAAACGGACAGAAAATGAATTTAGCAGTTATACAAAAATAGAAAAGTGTGTAAGACAAGAATGTGTTTTCTCACTGGATTTATTCAACATGTATAGCAAAGCAAAATTGAGAGAGCTAGAAATCTTGCCAGGATTCATCACTGGTGACCACCATCTGAACAATATAAGGCAAATCGTTTATTAAACCATATTGCTTAAAAAATCAACTCAACTGATGAATTATGAAATTCAATGGTTCTTTTCTGGCATGGAAATATCATCAGTATTCTCTTTTGTTATGTATGATGGATTAGTTAAATCACAAATAGAATTCCATGATTTTGCTTCTTTTTTCAGATGTGCATCTTTCTATGGATATTTTCCCTGTGTTAATGAAAAGAAACTATGAAAAATTTGAGCACATGTTATGACATTTTTAAAGACCTACATGACTTTTGGGACATGCTGTATAATTATTTGTTTTATTACGCATATTATTTTGTTTTATTATTCAGGAGAATTGAATTTATTCAGAGAAGAAATGATTATTGAAATTTTTCTTTTTTAGCCACTGTGAATGTGGAAAGCAAAGTAAATGTTTTAGGATTTAGTACAATATAAATCCATAAGCACTAATCAAGCAAAATATTTTATCATTCTGTTGTTGGTAAAAGACTATCAATGACTTACTTAAGGTTCCTGAAATAAAATGCAGCTGAATATAGGTCAGCAAATACCTCCTCAAATGATTTTCAAAATAGTTAAATATAACCACCTCTTCTACTATAAGAGTTTCTTTTCACACATTTCCTGTTTGTAGAACTCACTTCCATTTGCTTGCTTCCCTGAAAGCAAAAGTTTAAATGCAATATAGACTTGCATTATCACCTGTTTATCTTATAGCATAATGCTTTGGGTTCATTTCATCTTAAATCAATCAATGGCTACCAGTGACTCTCTTAGAAAAAGCTTGGAAAATTCACACGTGTTCTTTGATCAAATGTATTGATAAATCCCAAATATTAGATCTGTATTTTTAATAATTTTAAAATCAGAGCATCTTAAGTTTTATTTTTTTTATTTAACCATATAAAGTATTATGGCTTGACCCAAACCTTCCCACAAAACTTAGTGACAATCAGTCAGTTGAGTGCCATACGTGATACACACTTGGGCGATCATGTCTCGAAAGAGACATGACTGACTGGGCAGAAGATTATCCAGCAATAGGTTGCCATTGCTTACTGTGGTAGACTGGTTGCCGACCAAGGCTATAGAACCCAGTCTGTCCTGTTATTTAACCCATAACTGGAAGGAATAGGGAGATTAATACCTTTCCCAAGGGTATTTGCGCATAAGTGAATGCAATGAATTCAGCTGGAATTCGAACTCGGCTTCCCGATTTCTTGTTCCGAGCCGATATCCAGTGCACCACCAATATTTTTCATTAAAAAAATTCAAAGTCAATTTAACGAAAGTGGTTTTGTAGTGAATAGGAGTTTATCTACTTAACAACTTAAAGCAGAATCACATATTTGAGCATCTGCACATAGAGATCCACACAGATCTTAGAAAAATACCTATATTAACCAATCAGATAGCAGAAAAATATATCTGAAAGTGATCCACTTTTGTCTTCCAAAAATGTATAAATATGCATGATTTTGCCTTTCTCTTCAAATGGCCTCTAGCCATCCCCTGAACCCAAGTCCAGATGACATGCATTTGTTACACTCTCACCTTCTCTCTCTCATGCTGTGTTCTGTACTTCTTCTTCTTCCGTAAAGACAGACACAAAGAAAAAGACAAAATGAAACAAACATTTAGCTAAGTGGACACATCAAAGACATCTTGACTACAATTATCATCATCATCATTCTTCAGCCTCGGCCGAGATAAAACTCACTACACCCTTCCAGTATTCCCTATTTGTCATAGCTCCTGTAAGGTCTTCCTTGGCGATAGATGTATCTCTGTGTATCCTGTCTGGAAAGGTTAATTTACAAGACCGATTGTGAGATGATGGGTGCCTCCATAACATAAACGATGAAACAAGTTCATCTGTGGCATGTGTGTAATGCCCAACAAACTGGACACATCTCTTTTGAACTAAGGTTGATACTCTTGGTAGGTCTCCATATATCATTTCTAGAGTTGTGTGGTTTCACCATGAAAGATCAGGTACTCTTCTGAGAAGACGAGTATAACATCCATCTAAACGGCGCTGTTGTTTTGCTGGAAGAGTCCAAGTTTCAGATCCATAGATCAATAAGTGCAATTGGGTCAATAAGTGCACGAAAAACTTGGATTTTGACCTTACGATCAAGATTGGATTTCCAAATCTTATCCATTTTGTTACAAGCAGTTCATGCTATGCCTTTTCTGATATCAAAGTCTTTTTCAGAATTCTCGATGTGTGATCCTAGATATTTGTAGTCTTCAACACGTTTAAGGATGCTATTCGAGAGAGTTTTAATTTCATTGCTGCGAATGTTAATTGGCATACACTCAGTTTTGGTTTCATTCAGGTGAAGCCCTGAACAGTTTGCTGCTGATTCAAGAGAAGATAGGAGTGCCTGAGCAAAAGCGCAATGTCATCAGCAAAATCAGCATCGGTAATATAAAGTGCAGGGTAACGTGAACTTCTTCTAGGCTGATACATGAGTCCATTTTCTTTTATTGTATCCACAGAAATGTGCATGATGTAGTCTATTACAATGATGAAAAGGAAAGGTGCAAGTGTATCGCCTTGGAGAATACCAGCTAGAATATCAAAAGGCTCTGTTTCACCATCTGGAGTCAGGACTGTGGCTTGTGTGTTTGTATACAATACTTTAATGGCTTCAATGATTTCTACTGGTATGCCATAAAGTCCAAGAATTTCGAACATAGTCTTGCAGTTGACTGAGTCGAAAGCTTTACTAAAGTCTACAAAGATAAGAGCTGCAGTTTTATTGCAGAATGTGTTTTCCTCAATTATTCTACACAGAGTGAGAATTTGTCCAAGAGTGGATCGACCTGGGTGGAAACCATTTTGGTTTTTGCATAGAATGGGCTCTATTTTTGAGCGAACACGATTTAGAAGTAGCTTGTTATAAATTTTTGCAGCTATAGGCAGCAATGAAATACTGCGATAGTTGGTTGGCAGTGTCAAATCACCCTTTTTGGGAATGGGAATGATTTGTGACCGTAGCCAGATGGTTGGTGAGACATGGCTGACCTTTGCATAGTTACATAAGTCAAGAAGTAATTGGTAAAAAATAGGGTCTTTCCACAAGATGGCTGGAATCTTGTCTGGACCAAGAGCTTTGTTCATTGTCCTCTTTAGAACAAAATCTAACTCTGCAATGGTGTACTCTCCTGTTGGTATGTTCAAAGCATTACTAATTTGAACTTTTGGAAGGGATTTGTCTTCTGGTAGGTTTGCAGTATTACCAAGGAGGTTTTTAAAGTGAGAAAGCCAGTTACCAAGACGTTGCTGACGGCTTCCACCTTTGATTGGTGGTGGAGATTTTAATCCCTTCCCGGATAGTTCATTTATAGTTTTCCAAGCTGCAGAGTGTTCTTGGTTGATATAAAGATGGGAAATGTCATTTATTTTCTATTTACGAAAGCTACTTCTGCCTCGAGATATGCATGGTCGAGGGATTTTTTAGCAGCTGTTAACTTGTCTTTATTTATTCGAGAAGGGTGACAGAGATTTTCTTGAGATTTTCTTGAGCTTCTGAGACTCTGGTGTCCGAACTAACTGGGTTTTTTCATAATTTTGGTTTTTTGGGAAGTGTAGATAGAGCCACTTCCTCATTAGCTTTAATCAAGTTTCCATAGATCAAGTCTATGTTACTTGAATCTAACTGAGGGTTTTCGGCATCATAATGAGAGAGTTCTTGGAATCGGTTAAATACACTCACCGCATACTGAGAAGATAGATTTCTATCACGGAAGACTGCTTTCCAGTTAATAGCTTTCATGGGATCCATGGTTGTTTTTTTATTTTTGAAACTCTCAAACTCAGTTTAACTGTGGCAGAGACAATACAATGATCGGATCTCACAGAAGAAAAAGATGAGTATGCTCAACGGTCCATGATACTGTTCTGCCACTTCTTATGGACCAGTATGAAGTCCAGTTGGGCTCTGCTGCTATTTGGATGCTCAAAGATCCACAGCTGATGGTTGGATTTCATAAACTTAGTGTTAGTCGGATGGAGATTATATTCCTCCATTAAGTCAATCAGATGCTCACCGTTACGGTTAGTTTCTATATGGAAGGTGAATTTAGCAGCATCCGGTCCCAGCCTGGCATTGAAGTCGCCTGGTACTAGAAGAAAATTGTGAGCTGGAAGATTTTCAAGAGTAGAGCGTATAGTGTTGTAAAACTGATTGATTTCTTCATCGCTACTATCGTTGTAAGGACTGTAGCAAGATATGATTGTTGTTTTAGGATTACCCTTGAAATTGGCAATGATGACTCTTGGTGATATCTTTTTGATATCTGATAAATTCTCCATGGCTTTTGATGAAAGCAGGAGGCCTACACCCCCTACAGACGAGTTGGAAGAATTTTTCACACAAGAAGCTGTAACTAAATGATAGTCTTCAATTTTTTGGTATTTAATATCAGTGTCAGGATGAAAGATACGATGTTCTTGAATGGCAATGACATTGATGTTCTGATCTTTTGCATTTTTTACAAGTTCGTTAAGACAAGATGGTGGATTCAGTGTCCTGGTGTTGAATGTGCTGATAAGAGTACAGTTTCTATACGAAACAAGTTTTGATCTCATTCCTTTATTGTCGGAAGCAGCCCGCCCTGAAGGGTTTAGAGCTGTTCTGTCTTGGGTTTCAATAAATGAAACAGAATCGGGAAGTTGATCGAGAATGGCAGGGACTGGACCAATGTCAACAATTTAACCAGATTGACTAGTTCCCTGTGCATTTGGAACCCTGGTGTAATTTGTAGTGTAATTCAAACTCTTGTCAGTAGCTGAATACTTGATGCTTCCCTAGAGCTACCAGTTGTTTTTATCGTGACACTATCACTAGATGGGTTGTCTACCATGGCTTAGGTGAGGCCCATTCACCCTCATTGAGAGAAGGATATCCTGTGACAGTTTCCCAACCTGGTATTTTTTACAACCTTGTGGTAAAAAAAATATACATAAACTACTGTTTGAAGAAAACAGTAATTTTTGAAATTATACCCCTTATCAGCATTAATGCTTTCATACATTCAACTTACTTTTCCCTTGTACAGGACTATTATAAACTCTTCTTACCAACCTTGCACCAGACATATGAACATTAATATCATTTTGTATAATACAGAATTATTTAATATTTATATAAATGATTCTTTTTATACATCATCTTGATTGTTCTTATTTCCACACATTTCTTATAGACCAAACCAAATTAAAACCAACAAAAGTCCAAATATAGTTTACTCTTATTTTCTGCAAAGTTTAAATTTTGTTTATTACAGTAATCAAATATCTACCAAATGCATAAATATTTGTAAATAAGAGAAGTTTTTGTGTTTTTACCTAAACTATAAAATTAATTAAGAAGCAATTCAATGTTAAATCATAAAATTAAAACTTCAGATTTGAAGCAAGAGTTTTAATAAAGATTCAATATACAATGATATGCAGCTGACTTATTCTATACAGTTATATCACATTAAAATACTGGTTCTCATACAATCACTTAAGCCACCCTTGTTAGAAACGAGATGGATAACCACTTGGGAATACCAGGTGCTGTATGCTTGGATGTGTAGGTGGTGTAATAGATAATGGCTCAGAATTGGAGGTCGGAGACCCAAGTTCCAATTCAAGTCATAACAAATAACCTTTAAAAAATATATGAATCCACCTATTCTCTACACAGCTATGGGTTGATTAGCAGGGATTGTATCAATCTCCCCAAAAACCTAAAAATACTTTTGAGATTTAAATAACCTACAAAAAGTTGATTGGCTGCAAAAAATAAAAAACAAAACAAATTAATCAATAACTACACCATTAATATAATAAAAATGTTAATTATAGCTAACAATAAACTTACTTCCAACATCTGTGCTGACAGTTTTATGTTCTTCATATTTATCATGTAAACCTATCAGACTTGGCTATTGTCATCAATATAAGATTAAAAGGATTTCATGTTCTTTATTTCTTTCTTTGCTATCAAAAGCAAACAGTACTAAAGTCCTTGATCTAAAGTGGTAAAGTCATGGCTCATTGCCACCTGACTCTCAAGTTGACTGTGTCTACCTTCTACTCAGTGACTGGTAGGAGTTTCTTTTTAATAACAATTTATCATCTGATGCATTAATATCATAATGGAACTGATGTCAAAGAAATAGTTCTACAACATAATATTTCTCAAAATACTTATATTACTTGTAAACTCCATAACAAATATTTACATGTATTTAATTCATAATATTCACTAATAATTTAAATCTAATCACTTCAAAGTTCTGGTTTCATTACAGAAATTGGCCAATGTCTGAATTGGATCAATAATTTTTTTAAAAGATCCAGAAGAGCAGGTAAAATCTTGTTTTAAATTAACTTTTCTACTTACAAAATATATGATTGGTATTTATTCAATTTTTTTATAGTAATTTCAAATATTAATACTTCAGATCAATTAAAAACCAAGGAAATAGAAGAAATGAGTTTTTCAAAATGAATTCCTAAAGTGGAAATGTTAATTTCTTTTTCATGATGATATAAAAGTATTAACTTTTTTATTCTACAAAAAGCACAAGAAAAACAAAAGAAATAAGACACATGACTATCAAATGGGCAGGTTTTTCAAGGAATTTTAGCAAATTTTATGTGATTTTTTGCAAAAAATAGGGACTAGGTAATGACTTATGAATAATAATTTTCAAAAATATATTTCATGTAATATTATATATTTTATATGATTATATAGTGTATATTATTATGGTGGGGTCGTACTGATAAGAAATTAATTAAAATCAACCTTCTTCTTCACTTTTACAAAAATTCATAATGACGTGTGAAACCCTGGTTTTCCCAAATAGAAAAAGGATTAACCATCTGCTTAATGAAACCAGATTTCACAAGTAGGTGTTAAAAATGATCCTTGACCAATGGGAGCAACTTGTAAGACTTGGAAGGACTTGGTGATCCAGTGCGAGATTCAAAAGGACATATAAATGTTTTTGCAGGTCAGATGCAGAGATGGGAGCAGAAAGAGAAAGAGAGACACACATCTAAAATGTAACTTCAAACTTCAAGTGACCTGGACATTGTCCTCTTTCTCTTTCTCCTTATCTCTTTCAACAAATTACTACTATGAACATTTTGTATGAACTCTTGATACCTTAACTTTCTCAATGCACATTAACTCCTACAACTCATGTTATTCCTCCTTTTAATAAATTTCTATTTTAACATTCAAAATGTATATTTCATTATTCCACTCTTCTACACTAATCCACACATTCCAACTGACTACCAACCTTCCAATGATAAAAAACTTTCTGATGAAAATTCAACATAAAACTTGTAAGCTGTAGGGAATTCGGTTAAGTAAGACACAAGGCCGAACAAAGAAACATTAATCACTTCTACGCAACACTGGTGACTCCCGACGTACAAAGAACACGCACCCAAATGCAACAGTACAATGACCAGAAATAATATTTTTTCAAAATGTTTTTTCATATCAATACAGATTAAGCATGCCAGAAAACAAATATCTATTTTATAAATGTTAATAGGGGGTCGAGTTTACTATATAGACTCGTTATAAAAAATCATTATACAGAAGTCAAAACAAAATATGTACATACCGTCATATTTCTTATAATTATGAATATTTTTTCTTTTTTAAATATCATCATGCTTGATTGATAGTAATATTTGAAAAAAGGATTTTTAATTTTAAGAAATCACATGGCATGAACATATTTTGTTTTGGATTCCATAGTGGGGGCTGTGGTTGTGCAGCTAGTATGATGGTTGGAATGAGAAATCGTGGAGCCAATTTCAAATTCCAGTCAGGTTTATTATATTCACTTGCAATGAAATCCTAAAGTACAAAATGCATCACACACACACAAAACTTTTTTTCTATTTATCTTTCATCTGTTCCCCATAGTTGTGGGTTAAATAGTAGGAGTTATATCTGGAAATATCATTGTTATTCTGAACAAACTGTAAAAGAAAGAATTATTTTTATTCCCAAAATATGTTTCAGATTCAAATAACCCACAGAAGGTTGATAACCTGTAATAAATATAACATTTTATGGGAGAGCGATCAATTTACAATGAATTTACATAGCAAACTGGACCCATCCCTATTAGCTTTTAGAAAAAAAAATATTCATGATCTGGTGTGTTTAATTTATAGCAACATGAAAAAAAAAGTTTTTTTTTCTTGTTGCAACTCGTATACTATTATTATTATTTCCATTGTTCTTGATTTACTGTTTGATACAATCCTTTGCTAAATAGGTTTCTTGGAGTGTGAGGATTATATCCAGAGAGAGTTTTTCTAAATATATATGTGAGAGATACCCATGAGCCCAATCTTTTGTATCTCAGACAGTGAGAACTTTCCTGGGATTTTCTTAATGAGTCTATTAGTATTCTTTTCAATCATTCCTAATGCTCCTATTATTATTAGGGACATGATTTTCACACACCTTCCAATGCAGGCATTTACCCACTCTACCATGTCTAAATTCATTTTACAATAGAGTAAAGCACCCGGATATTACATGATCAATAACATTATCACTGTTTGTACAAAAGTAACATTTTGCAATTTGTTTTATACGTATAAAAAATGTGTTCCTGGTAGGACCTTGTTGATAGATTTTGGTCTTGAGCAGCTACGAATCCCTCCATTTCTAGTTTTAATGCAGAGCTCTGCAACTACACATAGTCAGATTTGGGGCAACAACAGAATCTTCTGCTAATAATATGTTTCTTTCCCATTTAGTTTTCAGGTTAGTTATCTTTTGCCTTTTTTGCTTGGTGATTTTGGTCTCTAATTTTGATATTTTACCTGCTATTACAACTTGTAAATTTTGTTTGATTTTTTATTATTATTATCATCATTATTATTATTGTTATTGTTGTCGTCATTTTCATCATGATTTGATTTCTGCTATGGCCACACTACCTACCAAATCTGTGAAAAGGCCTAAGTCAGGTAGTGGTGTGTTGTTATGGCTACATTTCATAATTTGTTTTTCTATCTCTCATAACATCACTCATGTTATATGGACAAAGCTCTCCTTAGTGTGTGGGCCGAACTTATCAAGACAATTTTTTTGTATTTCTCTTAAGCTAGGGTTTCCAGGAATTCTTTTAATGTGTTTTTGTTCCATTTGTTTTATAATTTCAAGCACACCTACTATCACTGATATTATTCTTGTTTTCAATTTCTACATTTTTTTCTATTTCTATTTCAAGGTTTTTGTATTTTGATACTTTTTTTCAAATTTCTTGGTTGCTATGTTAAAATCTTCTGGACAAAACATAACACAGAGTAGGCAAGTTCTTTTTTTTTTTTGTTTTTGCCAATAATATCCAGCCTATTTGCATCAATTTTCCTGTCTGTGTAGATGGTGTAATCCCATAGAATTGTGACATCTTCTGTTTTTGTAACTGGTGCTTGTTTACATATTTTCCAAAGTGTTTGCACATAGTTCAGTGTAAATATTGATCCACTCTATTGTGACGATTTTTATATTCATTTGGGACAAGGACTGAACACTCTGAAATTAGATAGTTTATGGTTTCCTGGTATTTTTCACAGATCCTGCATTTTAGATCCACATATTTTCCTGGTGGTTCCTAGTGAAAAGACTTTGGTCTTGCACAGCAAGAACAAAGCCTTCAGTTTCAGACTTTAATCCAGATACTCGTAACCATCGATGAGTATTAAATTTATCAACATCAGGTTTATTAGCATGCTCTGGATATTGGCCATGCATAGGTTTGTCTTACCAGTGTCGTTTCATCTGTTCAAAGGCTTTACCCTTGGCTTTTTTTTTTCATATTTTAGGCTGCATCAGCTGGTTTTGGGGTTCTGTTTTGGTTTACTAAACGTAAATCTTGTTTGTATTTACTGCCTTCATTTGTTATTGAATATTTTTTCTTTCTGTTTTCAGGCTGTTTGACTATTGTTGTTATTGTTATTATTATTATTATTATCGTTTTGTGGTGTTTATACTTTCACACACGCATACATATCCACATTGCCATACATATTTGTTTATTATTATTATTGCTCACACTTTCACTCCTATGCAATTTAAATAACAGGTTTGTTTTCATCTGCAAGACACGCTATGTTAGCAGGCAGTGATTGGTCAATCTGGACTGGTCACCCGGACTGGTTCAAGTGCTTCCCACGCATTCCACATTTCCATATAAGTAGCAATTTTCCACGTGCTGCTTTAGTGGGAGCCCTGGCAACATGGCATTATTCTCACTCACACATACACACCAGTGATTGGTCAATCTGGACTGGTCACCCAGACTGGTTCAAGTGCTTCCCACGCATTCCACATTTCCATATAAGTAGCGATTTTCCACGTGCTGCTTTAGTGGGAGCCCTGGGAACATGGCATTATTCTCACTCACACATACACACCCGCACTAATTGCAGGTAGTAATTAGTGGCACAAATTTATTTCTTACACACATGCATGTGCACACACATTTCCCAATACAAACTTGAATGGGAACTCAACCAACTCTATGTATTCTACCTTTCAGTATTATCTTTCATTGACTTTCTTCCAATGAACATTTTAACAGTTAAAGGGAAAGAACTTCTTCTTCTTTGCATGCTTTCTCAACCAATATTTTGTAACATTTGTTAATAAATGTTTATTCCGGTTACCTTAGCATCTTCTTTGTTTCTTATTTCCTGTGTCATGTGTCTGATCGATCGTACGTCATGTCGAACCCCAAATATAAATATCGCACAGGATCTCTGTGTCCTCTACAATTTGGACCCAGAGAATGGAACTGACAACTGGCAGGAAATCCAATATGTTTAACCAATGCTTTAATCCCCAAAACCATGAGTCTCTTAAGTATAAATATCACACAAAGGTGAGTAAGACATTGTAAATATTAACAAGGTCGTGAGCTTTGTGCATATTTTTTTCCGTGAATGTGTGCATTCAATATGTAAACAAAGAAACTGTAAAAGAAGCATACAAAAAATACATGTTTGTAAATAAATAAAAATAAATAAAATCATAAAAATCAGAGATAAGAGAGGTTCTTCACCGTTTCCAATTATTTGTTTAAATTTTGTGTCTACAGATTTTCATTTGCCTTGGGCACTATAAAATTTGAAAAATGTATTTATTGTTGAATCATACTGTATTTGAAAAACCATCCATATTGGAATCCACTTTGCAATATTAAATAAAAAAAGCATTTACGACAATTTACCTATCGCACATGTTGTGAGTCCAGATAAAAAAAATTGCAATAATATTATATTTAATTCAGAACGATAACTCATGTTTCTTTAAACATAGACGCTGGATTGGAAAATTTATAATTTGAATTTCGCGCTAGTCTTTCAAACCTATTCTTGGGGTGAACATCGGATATCATTAAATGTAAACTTGAGATTCAGTTTTGATATGTTATGTTTGTCTTTATATCCTTTCTTGTAAAACAATGACTTTTTAAACATAACTAGTATTTTACTACAATGTGTTCATTTTAGCATTTATGAACCCGCTTACAAAAATTTTACGGTTAACTTAACAATAACATAAAAACAAACTAAAAATACACTTCTTGAATTAGACCCGAATTAACCTATTTTTCAATTATTTATTTATTTCCTTATGTTTTACTTTATTTTTTACACCATTTCATTATTTTATTATTGTCTTTTATAGATTTATTTTTTTAATGCATTTCGTTCCCTGAAAATAAATAAACTAAAAGTGGTCCCCCTTGGACTACAATATTGTAAACATCTTCCTTTAACAAAATTTACTCTTTAATTTAACTTTTATGAATTTACTTTCCAATTTCATTTTTAAATTTCAGTATAGACTAAATTAAATTATACATTTAATAAATTAAAAAATGGCATCCCAGATTTATGAACAACGCAAGAACCATAAATAAAAATTCGAAATGGTCAGTTCATCATGCAGTACTGTTCAAAAAAGAAAGTGTTCTTAACCTGATTGTTGCATAGTCTATGAAACTTCGACTCATGATATACACGTCGGATAATATTCATATTTATTAATACATACATACATACATATTATTGCCATTTAGTTTTATTATTTACTTTTATTGTTATTATTTAATTTAATATTATTTACTAGCTGCACCCGGCCACTCGTTGCTTTGACTCAATTTGGTTAAATGAAAAAAAAAAAAAAAAAAAAAAAGAAGAAATTCATTTACTAAAACTAACGAAATAAATGGGATATCGATAATAATTCGTTGAAAAAAAATGAATAGAATTTTTTTTTTTTAAAAGGGAAGAAAGGGAAGGGATTTCTATTGCTTACGCCCGCCAAAATAAAAATAATAAAAAAGGCTTCGTTTACCTTAAATGCGCAGTTTTCCTAGGTTTTCTATGAAATAACAAAGGTCTCTAAAACGCGTCTGTATTGAAAATGAAAGTTTTTTGATTCGGCTTTCATCGGCTTTAGATTTGCAAAATATGTATTTTTTAATATTGTAATGTTTTTTAAGGTATATAAAAATACGCTCGTATTCGATTAAAATGCTATAGTAAAGTTTCAAAACAATTGGAGTAGCCGTTGTCTAGATTAGCGGACAGTAACAAACGGACAAGTACATTTTTATAGATTGTGTATTATTTATTTTGCTCAATTGTAATATTGAATTATTGTAATGATTTTTAGTAAGATAATTTATATATTGTTTTCTTGTTATTTAATTATTATAATAATTTTAGATTCTAATACTAACGGTTAGAATCTATTTTCAAAATTTATTGATTTACTTATAAAACTTTCGCTTATTACTTTTACATTATTTTTGCTATAATTCTAAAAAACGGAAATATATTTTGTTTTTACAATTCCAAACTCATAGAAATGAATACATGATTCTCTCACAGTATTTAGAAATTTGTTCTGTCACTTGACACCGTTGACACGTGTATACCCTATTTAATTTCACATATTAACTTTCTTCTTCTTCTATGTGCCTTGTCCTTTCAGGACGCAGGTGTTCGTGGTCTTCCACGTCTCCTTATTCCTGGTGGCTCTTAGCACGCTTTCTCCTGTTACACCACGAAATCCCCCGTTCTGCCATCCACCCGCTCAGGCGAGTCAAATATGTTACGTGCTGCTTTCTCTTGTCTCTTTTGCCCTCTATCTGCCCTGTTAGTATCAGGTTCTCCAAGCCCTCCTTCCTCATTACATATCCCAGTAACTTCAGTTGTCTCTTCCTGATGCTCAGTATTAAATTCCTTTTCATTTCCATCCTTTCCAAAACCTCATCATTGCTAATATGCTCAGTTCATGATATCCGCACCATCCTTCTGTAGAACCACACCTCAGCTGCCTCAAGTTTTTCCCTCGTCTTTGATGATATTGTCCAGCTTTCATTGCCATATTGACGAACTGACATCACATAGCAATCCAGTACCCTCATCTTTGTTTCTAGTGAAAGCTTCCTGTCTCTTAATACTTTAATCAGCTTCTGGAATGCATCTTTTGCCATGCTAATTCAGCTTCGGATCTCAGTGTCACACTCTCCATCTTCTGTTAGAACACTTCCCAGGTATTTAATTTTTTGTACCTGCTTGATTTTAGTACAGCCCACTCTATGACCATGCATTAGGACTATAGGATACAAATCCTATATAATCCATCAAACAACTAAAATACACAAAATAAATAGCACATTCAAAGAATTCAAACAACTTTGGAAAAACCCAACTAAGAAAAATTCACAAGCCAGTGTGAAAAGCATATTCTGAATCCTGATTGGTTAACAAATTGAGAAATTCAAAATACATCAGCGAAACGGTTTTTTTCCCAGCTAAAGAAAAAATCCTTCTGAAAGCCTCCCCACATGACCAGAATTCAATATTTAAAGATGTACCTGACCAGTCACACAGAGTCCGATATGGGAGCGGTTAGCTGACGCCCTTGTGGCAATGTAATGAAAGAAAATTCAAGAAGCCAACTCGGACGCAGAGCACCTCCCAGTTTCATTCGTCCTCACTGCCAATTTTCTTTTCATAAAAGAAGGATTGTTGCCCAAATATACAATATATATATATATTATTAACTTATTAAGATATTATGACTAATTACTGTGACTAATTATAAGAAAATATCTGACTACTTTCTAAAGCAATAAATGTATCTTTTTTAAAGAATTTTGATTTTTGAGGATAGTAAATAATAACAAGTATCATTAACCGAACATTGGTATGAAATAGCATACTTATTCAGTAATAAATTCTTTTTATTTGATCTCTTTTCCTTAGTCAGCTTAAGTAATGAGCCAAAAATAACATTTTAGTTTATGATTAATAAAAAAATTTAAAAACAAATTCTTTGATGATGAATATTCAATATTAAAAATATTCTTGAAAGAAAGGACATTGTTGCAAATGTCTATATGAAAGCATTTAACCAACTAATAATAGTAAAAAAAGATCATTAGATAATGTGTTAATCCATAAAATATCTTCTGTGGATGTCAATGGCAAATCCATAGAATAGCCTTGCAAAAACCAAAGTTTAGTAAATATTTATATAACACAAGCACCATAGATTTGGGCAAAACTGTCCTGATTGTTGCAAAAAAAAAAAGAGGTGAAAACATCACACAAAAACCATATCTTGCTTCATCTTTGAAATGATGCCAACAATGAAATGGATGAATGTACCAAAGTCTTTTAGATAAGAATCATGTTCTTTATTCTTGTAAACAGTCAACATTTCTGCACTGTGAAAAGCTAACAAGTATAATAGACTAAAAATATATCTGAAAGTTTTTTGTATTTAAACAAGAACCAAACACGCTGTCAGTGTCTGTTTGAGGGGCAAATATTGACAGCAAAAAGTGTGTAAATACACAATGCAACACTTGTTAAAGCTTTCCAAGAACATGATGCATACATACAAGGTAACAAGATGAAAGAAATACCACACCAAGAAATAAGAACAAAGCCCTGTTTTCCATATTACATTTAGATCTTTTATTCAGGGCTTGGCCTTCTTTTCTGGTCAGTAGGTAGGTGATACTTGGGACAACTTCTGGTAATTCATCTTATCCCCATTACCAACACTTCACTCATCTACTCACCCCACATGGCAGCTGGCAAAATGAAATCGATCCTTTGAAACAGACATGTTTGTCTCTTACCAAGTGCAGAACAATACTTACCCTATTCCTAAGTATGACTGTTTTTTTTATAATCATTTCACCCCAACCAAGGCAGGACTGCCACTAGTGCACACAGATGTATAGTAAGAGAAAAAAAAACAAAGTACAGGGAATGTTGAAGAAAAAATAAGAGATGGATGGGAATCAGGGGAATAAAAGACAGCAATTGACGTTGCATTTAAACTTTTGGAGATTGTAACAATCCAGCAAGCAAGCAAACAAAAGGGACTTCTACAAATGGGAAGTGCAAGAAAAGAAACTGTTAGAGTAGAAAAGGAATTACATTTAACTATTTTGACAGTAAATTGGTGTGTCCTTAATACCAATCTAGTAGCACATGTAAATACATGGGGGCATGGAACCAAGGAAAAAAGCTCATCAGAATAGTTGCCATGAAAATACTCATAGATAAGATAGAGGGACTCCATATCACATTGGTAATAAAGTGAAAGAAAGAAAGAAAGGTGGGCTACCAAATCAGGATCAATTATATTGTTGATCATCCTTTGGATTTTGTTGGGAATCTCAAGATGAATAGCAGGAGCACCCAACCAGATATGGGAACATATTCAATGCATGGATGGTAGTAGATTTATAAATGTGCAAAATTGATTCTGATGAGTAAAACCTTCCTGGATCGACACAGTGACCCAACCTTCCTAGCAGTAGATGCAGATATAGACTGAAATTATCACTGTTTATATAGATCACTATCTGGATATAACCTATTTCCAATTCTGTTGTCACTTTTTCTGCAAAAATTCCTCATCCACTGTTGCTTCTAATCTCAATGGGAATGATGATTCTCCAAGCATAGCTTAGATGTAGCACAAGGCCGTAAGTATGGAGCAAGTATGGGGCACCCAGTGATGATCGTAATCACTTCTCAGTAATAATTGTTCTAGCAAAACAAGTTTGGTAAACATTACACCACGTCAAGGTGCGTAAATCCTAATAAGAATGGATATTTACCTTGTTTCCTTATTGAGACATGATGTGACACAAGGTCAAGTTTAGTGTGGGAAACCCAAACACATATACATGGGCTAGGGCCAAAAATTGCCCAGCTCCTGGCTTTGGAGTTGACCACCAATCCAACCCTCTAGTGCAATGGTGTGGTTCAGCCCTAGACATCTGTCACCCGGGACCTGGCACCTCACAATTTATTTTTCTCAAAAGCATATCTGTCCTCAGACAGAGACACAACTGAACCACACTCTGCCTGAGAACAGAAATGCAATTGAACCACACTCTCCCTGAGAACAGAGACACAACTGAACCACACTCTCCCTGAGAACAGAGACACAACTGAGAGATGATGATTCCTTCCTGGCAGGCCAGGTAAGTATTTCCAATTTTTGCAATCATTCCTAATTCTGAGTTTGTGAAATTTTTGCCGTATTACAGCTACTTTTTCCTTATTACTATTTATTTTGCCTTGCATATATTGTTTGCTTGCTTTATAGCATTTCTTAATTTCTTCTTTTCTTTCAGTTTTCTTGTTATTGCTTTTTGCAAACTTTGTCAATTCTGTTTGTTGCGTAGTTCTGTCACTTATTTTACATTTAACCCTGGTCACTCACTCTACATTCATCCCATTACTTATGCATTACCCTATGGTCAAAGTGGTCACTGCTTAGAAGAATGAACTTCAAAAAGAACCATCTGCTTGCTCATCAAACAAAAACACTTGATAAAGCCACCTCTTCCCCTTAGGTGTCCATAGTATCACAAGTTTGATGTTGTTTATTCAATCTGCTACTGTTAAACTAATTGTTTCAATGTTCTTTTAAAAGTAACTTATAAAATATTATTATATACAAATTTGTTTAGTCTAGTGTGATTGGCTAGGTTGTTATCATCATACCATTTTGACTGTTGTACCTTTCAGGTGTCTGTTGTAATTGGTAAACTTCTAGAAATTTTGAACCAGGCCTTTTATTTAATCAACAGGTAGAGATTCTTCTTCTTTCACTATCCATGCAAAAGATATCTTCTATCACATTTGTCTCACTAGGAGGACTTACTCAAACTGGAGATGGTTCTGACTTGATGCAATGATTAATCTGATTGCTAGAAAAGGAATACTAATAATGCATTTGAAAAAAACACAGATCTATTCTTCTTCCTGACTCAGTTAAATAGAAAAGTAAACTGGGCTCTTTAGCTTTGTATCTAAGTGCAGATAAATCAAACCATGAAGATGCCAACAAGAAACTATTCCAATTTCTTTCCAAAGAATACATGGCAATTCAGGTAGAAAAAAAATCTATGGATAGCCATGACTGCTTATATCCTGAAGGGAGAAGGTATTAATAATAGTAAAAAAACAGCATACACTAATGTTTACAGTCAAGAAAATTGAAGTTTTACCTAAAAGTGACTTTTTTTTAATTGAATTTACTCCAAGCAAAGCAATAAAACCATCAAGACACAAGAGTTTACTAGGTGTGAAAGAATTAGAAAGTAGAAATATTACTAAGAGGCAAAAGCAATATAAGAAAAGAGATAACAATTGACATTGCATCTAAATTTTTAAAGATTAAAGTTAATTGGAAAGCATGGAACTGGAAGTGATTTCCACAAGTGAGAAGTGAAAGAAAATAAACTGTTAGCATAGAACTTATGGTTACATGTAGTCAATTCAACTGTAAATTAATGAGACCTTGTTACCATTCTAGTCAGTCAGTTAAGTACCATATGTGATAAATGCTTGAGCAACCATGTCTCAAAAGAGACATGACTGACTGGTTAGAAGATTTTTCTCACTGTAGGTTGCCATTACTTTCTGCAGTAGACTGGTTGCCAACCAAGACTATAAAACCCAATCTGTCCTGTTATTTAACCTATAACTGGAGGAAGAAGTGGCAGATTAATACCTTTTCCAAAGGTATTTGTGCATAAATGCAACAAATTCAGCTGGAATTTGAACTTGGCTCTCTGGTACTGCACTTAAACTCATAAAGTATAAATACCATAGTGGAGAGCTGTTATGAACAATGACAAAGTATTTATAGAAAAGGTAAAGAGAAGCAACATTATGGTGATGGAAAAGTGACTGAAGCTAACAGGTGAGTACCAATAATATTGCTGATTCTTCTTTGGATTTTATCTAGAATTTCCAAATATATAGCTGGAGAAGAGCAATATACAATGCATTTAAAGAAAGAAACATAGAGAAATTTAATTGAGTTAAAGCCAGAACAATATTTCAAGATAACGTCCTCTTACACTGAAAAGTTCAAAGATAAAAGTTGTAAAATAATTGTCTAAGTGATTAAGGGGAAACATCAATTTGATCACGGTTAATTACTTTCTTCCTGAATAGGTGACACTAAGATATTTATCTTTCGCTTCAAATCAGGAGAATAAAATATAGGCTTCTTTTAGAATTTTATTTGAAGACATTAATTTGCAACACATTTTGAATTTCTAAAATTAATGTTTACTTTGGTTATTATTATAGTTGAAAAAAATCTGCTTAAAAATAAAATACTTTTACTGTTCTCTTATACTTTCAATAATAGGCATCTTTTGTTGTCTTCGTCCTACCTTTCAGTTCTCTTATACTTTCAATAATAGGCTTCTTTTGTTGTCTTCGTCCTACCTTTCAGTTCTCTTATACTTTCAATAATAGGCTTCTTTTGTTGTCTTCGACCTACCTATCAGTTCTCTTATACTTTCAATAATAGGCTTCTTTTGTTGTCTTAGTCCTACCTTTCAGTTCTCTTATACTTTCAATAATAGGCTTCTTTAGTTGTCTTCGACCTACCTATCAGTTCTCTTATACTTTCAATAATAGGCATCTTTTGTTGTCTTAGTCCTATCTTTCAGTTCTCTTATATTTTCAAAAACACGCATCTTTTGTTTTCTTAGTCCTATATTTCAGTTTACTTACACTGTCAACAATACACATCTTTTATTGTCTTAGTCTTATCTTTCAGTTCTCTTATACATTCAATAATAGGCATCTTTTGTTGTCTTAGTCCTACCTTTCAGTTCTCTTATACTTTCAATAATAGGCATCTTTCGTGGTCTTAGTCCTACCTTTCAGTTCTCTTATACTTTCAATAATAGGCATCTTTCGTGGTCTTAGGCCTACCTTTCAGTTCTCTTATACTTTCAATAATAGGCTTCTTTCGTGGTCTTAGTCCTATCTTTCAGTTCTCTTATACTTTCAATAATAGGCATCTTTCGTGGTCTTAGGCCTACCTTTCAGTTCTCTTATACTTTCAATAATAGGCATCTTTCGTGGTCTTAGTCCTACCTTTCAGTTCTCTTATACTTTCAATAATAGGCATCTTTCGTGGTCTTAGTCCTACCTTTCAGTTCTCTTATACTTTCAATAATAGGCATCTTTCGTGGTCTTAGGCCTACCTTTCAGTTCTCTTATACTTTCAATAATAGGCATCTTTCGTGGTCTTAGTCCTACCTTTCAGTTCTCTTATACTTTCAATAATAGGCATCTTTCGTGGTCTTAGGCCTACCATTCAGTTCTCTTATACTTTCAATAATAGACATCTTTCGTGGTCTTAGTCCTATCTTTCAGTTCTCTTATACTTTCAATAATAGGCATCTTTCGTGGTCTTAGGCCTACCTTTCAGTTCTCTTATACTTTCAATAATAGGCATCTTTCGTGGTCTTAGTCCTACATTTCAGTTCTCTTATACTTTCAATAATAGGCTTCTTTTGTTGTCTTCGTCCTACCTTTCAGTTCTCTTATACTTTCAATAATAGGCTTCTTTTGTTGTCTTCGTCCTACCTTTCAGTTCTCTTATACTTTCAATAATAGGCTTCTTTTGTTGTCTTCGACCTACCTATCAGTTCTCTTATACTTTCAATAATAGGCTTCTTTTGTTGTCTTAGTCCTACCTTTCAGTTCTCTTATACTTTCAATAATAGGCTTCTTTAGTTGTCTTCGACCTACCTATCAGTTCTCTTATACTTTCAATAATAGGCATCTTTTGTTGTCTTAGTCCTATCTTTCAGTTCTCTTATATTTTCAAAAACACGCATCTTTTGTTTTCTTAGTCCTATATTTCAGTTTACTTACACTGTCAACAATACACATCTTTTATTGTCTTAGTCTTATCTTTCAGTTCTCTTATACATTCAATAATAGGCATCTTTTGTTGTCTTAGTCCTACCTTTCAGTTCTCTTATACTTTCAATAATAGGCATCTTTCGTGGTCTTAGTCCTACCTTTCAGTTCTCTTATACTTTCAATAATAGGCATCTTTCGTGGTCTTAGGCCTACCTTTCAGTTCTCTTATACTTTCAATAATAGGCTTCTTTCGTGGTCTTAGTCCTATCTTTCAGTTCTCTTATACTTTCAATAATAGGCATCTTTCGTGGTCTTAGGCCTACCTTTCAGTTCTCTTATACTTTCAATAATAGGCATCTTTCGTGGTCTTAGTCCTACCTTTCAGTTCTCTTATACTTTCAATAATAGGCATCTTTCGTGGTCTTAGTCCTACCTTTCAGTTCTCTTATACTTTCAATAATAGGCATCTTTCGTGGTCTTAGGCCTACCTTTCAGTTCTCTTATACTTTCAATAATAGGCATCTTTCGTGGTCTTAGTCCTACCTTTCAGTTCTCTTATACTTTCAATAATAGGCATCTTTCGTGGTCTTAGGCCTACCATTCAGTTCTCTTATACTTTCAATAATAGACATCTTTCGTGGTCTTAGTCCTATCTTTCAGTTCTCTTATACTTTCAATAATAGGCATCTTTCGTGGTCTTAGGCCTACCTTTCAGTTCTCTTATACTTTCAATAATAGGCATCTTTCGTGGTCTTAGTCCTACATTTCAGTTCTCTTATACTTTCAATAATAGGCTTCTTTTGTTGTCTTCGTCCTACCTTTCAGTTCTCTTATACTTTCAATAATAGGCTTCTTTTGTTGTCTTCGACCTACCTATCAGTTCTCTTATACTTTCAATAATAGGCTTCTTTTGTTGTCTAAGTCCTACCTTTCAGTTCTCTTATACTTTCAATAATAGGCTTCTTTAGTTGTCTTCGACCTACCTATCAGTTCTCTTATACTTTCAATAATAGGCATCTTTTGTTGTCTTAGTCCTATCTTTCAGTTCTCTTATATTTTCAAAAACACGCATCTTTTGTTTTCTTAGTCCTATATTTCAGTTTACTTACACTGTCAACAATACACATCTTTTATTGTCTTAGTCTTATCTTTCAGTTCTCTTATACATTCAATAATAGGCATCTTTTGTTGTCTTAGTCCTACCTTTCAGTTCTCTTATACTTTCAATAATAGGCATCTTTCGTGGTCTTAGGCCTACCTTTCAGTTCTCTTATACTTTCAATAATAGGCATCTTTCGTGGTCTTAGTCCTACCTTTCTGTTCTCTTATACTTTCAATAATAGGCATCTTTCGTGGTCTTAGGCCTACCTTTCAGTTCTCTCATACTTTCAATAATAGGCATCTTTTGTTGTCTTAGTCCTACCTTTCAGTTCTCTTATACTTTCAATAATAGGCATCTTTCGTGGTCTTAGTCCTACCTTTCAGTTCTCTTATACTTTCAATAATAGGCATCTTTCGTGGTCTTAGGCCTACCTTTCAGTTCTCTTATACTTTCAATAATAGGCATCTTTCGTGGTCTTAGTCCTACCTTTCAGTTCTCTTATACTTTCAATAATAGGCATCTTTCGTGGTCTTAGGCCTACCTTTCAGTTCTCTTATACTTTCAATAATAGGCATCTTTTGTTGTCTTAGTCCTACCTTTCAGTTCTCTTATACTTTCAATAATAGGCATCTTTCGTGGTCTTAGTCCTACCTTTCAGTTCTCTTATACTTTCAATAATAGGCATCTTTCGTGGTCTTAGGCCTACCTTTCAGTTCTCTTATACTTTCAATAATAGGCATCTTTCGTGGTCTTAGTCCTACCTTTCAGTTCTCTTATACTTTCAATAATAGGCATCTTTCGTGGTCTTAGGCCTACCATTCAGTTCTCTTATACTTTCAATAATAGGCATCTTTCGTGGTCTTAGTCCTATCTTTCAGTTCTCTTATACTTTCAATAATAGGCATCTTTCGTGGTCTTAGGCCTACCTTTCAGTTCTCTTATACTTTCAATAATAGGCATCTTTCGTGGTCTTAGTCCTACCTTTCAGTTCTCTTATACTTTCAATAATAGGCATCTTTCGTGGTCTTAGGCCTACCTTTCAGTTCTCTTATACTTTCAATAATAGGCATCTTTCGTGGTCTTACTCCTACCTTTCAGTTCTCTTATACTTTCAATAATAGGCATCTTTCGTGGTCTTAGGCCTACCTTTCAGTTCTCTTATACTTTCAATAATAGGCATCTTTCGTGGTCTTAGTCCTATCTTTCAGTTCTCTTATACTTTCAATAATAGGCATCTTTCGTGGTCTTAGGCCTACCTTTCAGTTCTCTTATACTTTCAATAATAGGCATCTTTCGTGGTCTTACTCCTACCTTTCAGTTCTCTTATACTTTCAATAATAGGCATCTTTCGTGGTCTTAGGCCTACCTTTCAGTTCTCTTATACTTTCAATAATAGGCATCTTTCGTGGTCTTAGTCCTATCTTTCAGTTCTCTTATACTTTCAATAATAGGCATCTTTCGTGGTCTTAGGCCTACCTTTCAGTTCTCTTATACTTTCAATAATAGGCATCTTTCGTGGTCTTAGTCCTACCTTTCAGTTCTCTTATACTTTCAATAATACGCATCTTTCGTGGTCTTAGGCCTACCTTTCAGTTCTCTTATACTTTCAATAATAGGCATCTTTTGTTGTCTTACTCCTACCTTTCAGTTCTCTTATACTTTCAATAATAGGCATCTTTCGTGGTCTTAGGCCTACCTTTCAGTTCTCTTATACTTTCAGTAATAGGCATCTTTTGTTGTCTTAGTCCTATCTTTCAGTTCTCTTATATTTTCAAAAACACGCATCTTTTGTTTTCTTAGTCCTATATTTCAGTTTACTTACACTGTCAACAATACACATCTTTTATTGTCTTAGTCTTATCTTTCAGTTCTCTTATACATTCAATAATAAGCATCTTTTGTTGTCTTAGACCTACCTTTCAGTTCTCTTATACTTTACATAATAGGCATCTTTCGTGGTCTTAGTCCTACCTTTCAGTTCTCTTATACTTTCAATAATAGGCATCTTTCGTGGTCTTAGGCCTACCTTTCAGTTCTCTTATACTTTCAATAATAGGCATCTTTCGTGGTCTTAGTCCTACCTTTCAGTTCTCTTATACTTTCAATAATAGGCATCTTTCGTGGTCTTAGGCCTACCTTTCAGTTCTCTTATACTTTCAATAATAGGCATCTTTTGTGGTCTTAGTCCTACCTTTCAGTTCTCTTATACTTTCAATAATAGGCATCTTTCGTGGTCTTAGGCCTACCTTTCAGTTCCCTTATACTTTCAATAATAGGCATCTTTCGTTGTCTTAGGCCTACCTTTCAGTTCTCTTATACTTTCAATAATAGGCATCTTTCGTGGTCTTAGTCCTACCGTTCAGTTCTCTTATAATTTCAATAATAGGCATCTTTCGTGGTCTTAGTCCTACCTTTCAGTTCTCTTATACTTTCAATAATAGGCATCTTTCGTGGTCTCAGGCCTACCTTTCAGTTCTCTTATACTTTCAATAATAGGCATCTTTCGTGGTCTTAGTCCTACCTTTCAGTTCTCTTATACTTTCAATAATAGGCATCTTTCGTGGTCTCAGGCCTACCTTTCAGTTCTCTTATACTTTCAATAATAGGCATCTTTCGTAGTCTTAGTCCTTACCTTTCAGTTCTCTTATACTTCTAATATCAGGCATCTTTTGTTGTCTTTAGTCCTATCTTTTCAGTTCTCTTACTAAAAACACTTTATCTTTTGTTTTCTAGTCCTATATTTCAGTTTACTTACACTGTCAACAATACACATCTTTTATTGTCTTAGTCTTATCTTTCAGTTCTCTTATACTTTCAATAATAGGCATTCGTGGTCTTAGTCCTAACATTCAGTTCTCTTATACTTTCATCAATAGCATTTTCAGTCTTAGGCCTACCTTTCAGTTCTCTTATACTTTCAATAATAGGCATCTTTCGTGGTCTTAGTCCTACCTTTCAGTTCTCTCTACTTTCAATAATAGGCATCTTTTCAAAAGTCTTAGGCCTACCTTTCTCAGTTCTCTTATACTTTCAATAATAGGCATCTTTTTGTGGTCTTAGTCCTACCTTTCAGTTCTCTGATACTTTCAATAATAGGCATCTGTATCTTAGGCTCTACCTTTCAGTCTTATACTTTCAATAATAGGCATCTTGTTGTCTTAGTCCTACCTTTCAGTTCTCTTATACTTTCACATAGGCATCTTTAGTTGTTCAGTCCTACCTTTCAGTTCTTTGTACTTTCAATAATAGGCATCTTTCATGGTCTTAGTCCTACTTTCAGTTCTCTTATACTTTCAATAATAGGAAATCTCTAGGTCTTCAGGCCTTCCACTCTTCTGCCTCTCTTATACTTTCAATAATAGGCATCTTTCGTGGTCTTAGTCCTACCTTTCAAGCCCTCTTATACTTTCAATAATAGGCATCTTTCGTGATCTTAGGTCACCAGTTCTCTTGTAATTTCAATAATAGGCATCTTTTGTTGTCTTAGTCCTATCTTTCAGTTCTCTTATATTTTCAAAAACACGCATCTTTGCTTTCTGCCCTATATTTCAGTTTACTTACACTGTCAACAATACACATCTTTTATTGTCTTAGTCTTATCTTTCAGTTCTCTTATACATTCAATAGGCATCTTTTGTAGTCTAGAGACTAACTTTCAGTTCTCTTATACTCTCAATAATAGGCATCTTTCGTGGTCTTAGTCCTACCTTCAGTTCTCTTATACTTTCAATAATAGGCATCTTTCGTGGTCTTAGTCCTATTCTTCAGTTCTCTTATTTCTACTAAGAAGATGCCTTTGTGGTCTTAGGCCTACCTTCAGTTCTTTATACTTTCAATAATAGCATCTTTCGTGGTCTTAGTCCTAATTTCAGTTCTTCTGAAGATTTCAATAATAGGCATCTTTCAGTCTAGCCACTCTGCCTCTTTTAATTTCTTAATAATAGGTACCTTTTGTTTTCTAGTCTCATCTTCTGTCTTCTTATACTAAATAATAGGCATCTTTTCAAGGTCTTAGTCCTACCTTTCAGTTCTCTTATACTTTCAATACAGCATCTTTCGTGGTCTTAGTCCTACTCAGTTCTCGTATACTTTCAATAATAGGCATCTTTCGTGGTCTTAGTCCTACCTTTCAGTTCTCTTATACTTTCAATAATAGGCATCTTTCGTGGTCTTAGGCCTACCTTTCAGTTCTCTTATACTTTCAATAATAGGCATCTTTTGTTGTCTTAGTCCTACCTTTCAGTTCTCTTATACTTTCAATAATAGGCATCTTTCGTGGTCTTAGTCCTACCTTTCAGTTCTCTTATACTTTCAATAATAGGCATCTTTCGTGGTCTTAGGCCTACCTTTCAGTTCTCTTATACTTTCAATAATAGGCATCTTTCGTGGTCTTAGTCCTACCTTTCAGTTCTCTTATACTTTCAATAATAGGCATCTTTCGTGGTCTTAGGCCTACCTTTCAGTTCTCTTATACTTTCAATAAAAGGCATCTTTCGTGGTCTTAGTCCTACCTTTCAGTTCTCTTATACTTTCAATAATAGGCATCTTTCGTGGTCTTAGGCCTACCTTTCAGTTCTCTTATACTTTCAATAATAGGCATCTTTCGTGGTCTTAGTCCTACCTTTCAGTTCTCTTATACTTTCAATAATAGGCATCTTTCGTGGTCTTAGGCCTACCTTTCAGTTCTCTTATACTTTCAATAATAGGCATCTTTCGTGGTCTTAGTCCTATCTTTCAGTTCTCTTATACTTTCAATAATAGGCATCTTTCGTGGTCTTAGGCCTACCTTTCAGTTCTCTTATACTTTCAATAATAGGCATCTTTCGTGGTCTTAGTCCTACCTTTCAGTTCTCTTATACTTTCAATAATAGGCATCTTTCGTGGTCATAGGCGTACCTTTCAGTTCTCTTATACTTTCAATAATAGGCATCTTTTGTTGTCTTAGTCCTACCTTTCAGTTCTCTTATACTTTCAATAATAGGCATCTTTCGTGGTCTCAGGCCTACCTTTCAGTTCTCTTATACTTTCAATAATAGGCATCTTTTGTTGTCTTAGTCCTATCTTTCAGTTCTCTTATATTTTCAAAAACACGCATCTTTTGTTTTCTTAGTCCTATATTTCAGGTTACTTACACTGTCAACAATACACATCTTTTATTGTCTTAGTCTTATCTTTCAGTTCTCTTATACATTCAATAATAGGCATCTTTTGTTGTCTTAGACCTAACTTTCAGTTCTCTTATACTTTCAATAATAGGCATCTTTCGTGGTCTGAGTCCTACCTTTCAGTTCTCTTATACTTTCAATAATAGGCATTTTTCGTGGTCTTAGGCCTACCTTTCAGTTCTCTTATACTTTCAATAATAGGCATCTTTCGTGGTCTTAGTCCTACCTTTCAGTTCTCTTATACTTTCAATAATAGGCATCTTTCGTGGTCTTAGGCCTACCTTTCAGTTCTCTTATACTTTCAATAATAGGCATCTTTCGTGGTCTTAGTCCTATCTTTCAGTTCTCTTATACTTTCAATAATAGGCATCTTTCGGGGTCTTAGTCCTACCTTTCAGTTCTCTTATACTTTCAATAATAGGCATCTTTCGTGGTCTTAGGCCTACCTTTCAGTTCTCTTATACTTTCAATAATAGGCATCTTTTGTGGTCTTAGTCCTACCTTTCAGTTCTCTTATACTTTCAATAATAGGCATCTTTCGTGGTCTTAGGCCTACCTTTCAGTTCTCTTATACTTTCAATAATAGGCATCTTTCGTGGTCTTAGTCCTATCTTTCAGTTCTCTTATACTTTCAATAATAGGCATCTTTCGTGGTCTTAGGCCTACCTTTCAGTTCTCTTATACTTTCAATAATAGGCATCTTTCGTGGTCTTAGTCCTACCTTTCAGTTCTCTTATACTTTCAATAATAGGCATCTTTCATGGTCATAGGCCTACCTTTCAGTTCTCGTATACTTTCAATAATAGGCATCTTTTGTTGTCTTAGTCCTACCTTTCAGTTCTCTTATACTTTCAATAATAGGCATCTTTCGTGGTCTCAGGCCTAACTTTCAGTTCTCTTATACTTTCAAAAATAGGCATCTTTTGTTGTCTTAGTCCTATCTTTCAGTTCTCTTATATTTTCAAAAACACGCATCTTTTGTTTTCTTAGTCCTATATTTCAGTTTACTTACACTGTCAACAATACACATCTTTTATTGTCTTAGTCTTATCTTTCAGTTCTCTTATACATTCAATAATAGGCATCTTTTGTTGTCTTAGACCTACCTTTCAGTTCTCTTATACTTTCAATAGTAGGCATCTTTCGTGGTCTTAGTCCTACCTTTCAGTTCTCTTATACTTTCAATAATAGGCATCTTTCGTGGTCTTAGGCCTACCTCTCAGTTCTCTTATACTTTCAATAATAGGCATCTTTCGTGGTCTTAGTCCTACCTTTCAGTTCTCTTATACTTTCAATAATAGGCATCTTTCGTGGTCTTAGGCCTACCTTTCAGTTCTCTTATACATTCAATAATAGGCATCTTTTGTTGTCTTAGTCCTACCTTTCAGTTCTCTTATACTTTCAATAATAGGCATCTTTCGTGGTCTTAGGCCTACCTTTCAGTTCTCTTATACTTTCAATAATAGGCATCTTTCGTGGTCTTAGTCCTATCTTTCAGTTCTCTTATACTTTCAATAATAGGCATCTTTCGTGGTCTTAGGCCTACCTTTCAGTTCTCTTATACTTTCAATAATAGGCATCTTTCGTGGTCTTAGTCCTACCTTTCAGTTCTCTTATACTTTCAATAATAGGCATCTTTCGTGGTCTTAGGCCTACCATTCAGTTCTCTTATACTTTCAATAATAGGCATCTTTCGTGGTCTTAGTCCTATCTTTCAGTTCTCTTATACTTTCAATAATAGGCATCTTTCGTGGTCTTAGGCCTACCTTTCAGTTCTCTTATACTTTCAATAATAGGCATCTTTCGTGGTCTTAGTCCTACCTTTCAGTTCTCTTATACTTTCAATAATAGGCATCTTTCGTGGTCTTAGGCCTACCTTTCAGTTTACTTACACTGTCAACAATACACATCTTTTATTGTCTTAGTCTTATCTTTCAGTTCTCTTATACATTCAATAATAGGCATCTTTTGTTGTCTTAGTCCTACCTTTTAGTTCTCTTATACTTTCAATAATAGGCATCTTTCGTGGTCTTAGGCCTACCTTTCAGTTCTCTTATACTTTCAATAATAGGCATCTTTCGTGGTCTTAGTCCTATCTTTCAGTTCTCTTATACTTTCAATAATAGGCATCTTTCGTGGTCTTAGGCCTACCTTTCAGTTCTCTTATACTTTCAATAATAGGCATCTTTCGTGGTCTTAGTCCTATCTTTCAGTTCTCTTATACTTTCAATAATAGGCATCTTTCGTGGTCTTAGGCCTACCTTTCAGTTCTCTTATACTTTCAATAATAGGCATCTTTCGTGGTCTTAGTCCTACCTTTCAGTTCTCTTATACTTTCAATAATAGGCATCTTTCGTGGTCTTAGGCCTACCTTTCACTTCTCTTATACTTTCAATAATAGGCATATTTCGTGGTCTTATTTCTATCTTTCAGTTCTCTTATACTTTCAATAATAGGCATCTTTCGTGGTCTTAGTCCTACCTTTCAGTTCTCTTATACTTTCAATAATAGGCATCTTTCGTGGTCTTAGGCCTACCTTTCACTTCTCTTATACTTTCAATAATAGGCATATTTCGTGGTCTTAGTCCTATCTTTCAGTTCTCTTATATTTTCAAAAACACGCATCTTTTGTTTTCTTAGTCCTATATTTCAGTTTACTTACACTGTCAACAATACACGTCTTTTATTGTCTTAGTCTTATCTTTCAGTTCTCTTATACATTCAATAATAGGCATCTTTTGTTGTCTTAGATCTACCTTTCAGTTCTCTTATACTTTCAATAATAGGCATATTTCGTGGTCTTAGTCCTACCTTTCAGTTCTCTTATACTTTCAATAATAGGCATCTTTCGTGGTCTTAGGCCTACCTTTCAGTTCTCTTATACTTTCAATAATAGGCATCTTTCGTGGTCTTAGTCCTACCTTTCAGTTCTCTTATACTTTCAATAATAGGCATCTTTCGTGGTCTTAGGCCTACCTTTCACTTCTCTTATACTTTCAATAATAGGCATCTTTTGTGGTCTTAGTCCTACCTTTCAGTTCTCTTATACTTTCAATAATAGGCATCTTTCGTGGTCTTAGGCCTACCTTACAGTTCCCTTTATACTTTCAATAATAGGCATCTTTGTCGTCTTAGTCCTACCTTTCAGTTCTCTTAAACTTTCAATAATAGGCATCTTCTTCGTGGTCTTAGTCCTACCTTTCAGTTCTCTTATACTTTCAATAATAGGCATCTTTTCGTGGTCTTAGGCCTACCTTCAGTTCTCTTATACTTTCAATAATAGGCATCTTTCGTGGTCTTAGTCCTACCTTTCAGTTCTCTTATACTTTCAATAATAGTATCTTTCGTGGTCTCAGGCCTACCTTTCAGTTCTCTTATACTTTCAATAATAGGCATCTTTTGTTGTCTTAGTCCTATCTTCAGTTCTCTTATATTTTCAAAAACACGCATCTTTTGTTTTCTTAGTCCTATATTTCAGTTTACTTACACTGTCAACAATACACATCTTTTATTGTCTTAGTCTTATCTTTCAGTTCTCTTATACATTCAATAATAGGCATCTTTTGTTGTCTTAGACCTACCTTTCAGTTCTCTTATACTTTCAATAATAGGTATCTTCGTGGTCTTAGTCCTACCTTTCAGTTCTCTTATACTTTCAATAATAGGCATCTTTCGTGGTCTTAGGCCTACCTTCAGTTCTCTTATACTTTCAATAATAGGCATCTTTCGTGGTCTTAGTCCTACCTTCAGTTCTCTTATACTTTCAATAATAGGCATCTTTTGTGGTCTTAGGCCTACCTTTCAGTTCTCTTATACTTTCAATAATAGGCATCTTTCGTGGTCTTAGTCCTATCTTTCAGTTCTCTTATACTTTCAATAATAGGCATCTTTTGTCTTAGGCCTACCTTTCAGTTCTCTTATACTTTCAATAATAGGCATCTTTCTTTGTGGTCTTAGCCTACCTTTCAGTTCTCTTATACTTTCAATAATAGGCATCTTTTGTGGTCTTAGTCCTGAATTTCTTCAGTTCTCTTATACTTTCAATAATAGGCATCTTTTTGTGGTCTTAGGCCTACCTTTCAGTTCCCTTATACTTTCAATAATAGGTATCTTTTGTGGTCTTAGTCCTACCTTTCAGTTCTCTTATACTTTCACAATAGGCATCTTTCGTGGTCTTAGTCCTACCTTTCAGTTCTCTTTGCTAATTTCAAATAAGGACTTCGTGGTCTTAGGTATACCTTCTAGTTCTCTTATACTTTAAATAATAGGCATCTTTCAGGGTCTTAGGCCTACCTTTCAGTTCTCTTTATACTTTCAATAATAGGCATCTTTCGTGGTCTTAGTCCTACCTTTCAGTTCTCTTATACTTTCAATAATAGGCATCTTTCGTGATCTTAGGCCTACCTTTCAGTTCTCTTATACTTTCAATAATAGGCATCTTTTGTTGTCTTAGTCCTATCTTTCAAGTTCTCTTATATTTTCAAAAAACACGCATCTTTTGTTTTCTTAGTCCTATATTTCAGTTTACTTACACTGTCAACAATACACGTCTTTTATTGTCTTAGTCTTATCTTTCAGTTCTCTTATACATTCAATAATAGGCATCTTTTGTTGTCTTAGACCTACCTTTCAGTTCTCTTATACCTTCTCAATAATAGGTATCTTTCGTGGTCTTAGTCCTACCTTTCAGTTCTCTTATACTTTCAATAATAGGCATCTTTCGTGGTCTTAGGCCTACCTTTCAGTTCTCTTATACTTTCAATAATAGGTATCTTTCGTGGTCTTAGTCCTACCTTTCAGTTCTCTTATACTTTCAATAATAGGCATCTTTTTCGTGGTCTTAGGCCTACCTTTCACTTCTCTTATACTTTCAATAGCTAGGCATATTTCGTGGTCTTAGTTCTATCTTTCAGTTCTCTTATACTTTCAATAATAGGCATCTTTTCGTGGTCTTAGGCCTACCTTTCAGTTCTCTTTATACTTTCAATAATAGGCATCTTTGTGGTCTTAGTCCTACCTTTCAGTTCTCTTATACTTTCAATAATAGGCATCTTTCGTGGTCTTAGTCCTCCCCTTTCAGTTCTCTTATAATTTCAATAGGTATCTTTCGTGGTCTTAGGCCTACCTTCAGTTCTCTTATACTTTCAATAATAGGCATCTTTCGTGGTCTTAATCCTACCTTTCAGTTCTCTTATACTTTCAATAATAGGCATCTTTCGTGGTCTTAGGCCTACCTTTCAGTTCTCTTATACTTTCAATAATAGGCATCTTTTGTTGTCTTAGTCCTATCATTCAGTTCTCTTATATTTTCAAAAACACGCATCTTTTGTTTTCTTAGTCCTATATTTCAGTTTACTTACATTGTCAACAATACACATCTTTTATTGTCTTAGTCTTATCTTTCAGTTCTCTTATACATTCAATAATAGGCATCTTTTGTTGTCTTAGTCCTACCTTTCAGTTCTCTTATACTTTCAATAATAGGCATCTTTCGTGGTCTTACGCCTACCTTTCAGTTCTCTTATACTTTCAATAATAGGCATCTTTCGTGGTCTTAGTCCTATCTTTCAGTTTTCTTATACTTTCAATAATAGGCATCTTTCGTGGTCTTAGGCCTACCTTTCAGTTCTCTTATACTTTCAATAATAGGCATCTTTTGTTTTCTTAGTCCTACCTTTCAGTTCTTTTATACTTTCAATAATAGGCATCTTTCGTGGTCTTAGGCCTACCTTCAGTTCTCTTATACTTTCAATAATAGGCATCTTTTGTTTTCTTAGTCCTACCTTTCAGTTCTCTTATACTTTCAATAATAGGCATCTTTCGTGGTCTTAGTCCTACCTTTCAGTTCTCTTATACTTTCAATAATAGGCATCTTTCGTGGTCTTAGTCCTACCTTTCAGTTCTATTATACTTTCAATAATAGGCATCTTTCGTGGTCTTAGGCCTACCTTTCAGTTCTCTTATACTTTCAATAATAGGCATCTTTTGTTGTCTTAGTCCTACCTTTCAGTTCTCTTATACTTTCAATAATAGGCATCTTTCGTGGTCGTAGTCCTACCTTTCAGCTCTCTTATACTTTCAATAATAGGCATCTTTCGTGGTCTTAGTCCTACCTTTCAGTTCTCTTATACTTTCAATAATAGGCATCTTTCGTGGTCTTAGGCCTACCTTTCAGTTCGCTTATACTTTCAATAATAGGCATCTTTCGTGGTCTTAGTCCTATCTTTCAGTTCTCTTATACTTTCAATAATAGGCATCTTTCGTGGTCTTAGGCCTACCTTTCAGTTCTCTTACACTTTCAATAATAGGCATCTTTCGTGGTCTTAGGCCTACCTTTCAGTTCTCTTATACTTTCAATAATAGGCATCTTTTGTTGTCTTAGTCCTACCTTTCAGTTCTCTTATACTTTCAATAATAGGCATCTTTCGTCGTCTTAGTCCTACCTTTCATTTCTCTTATACTTTCAATAATAGGCATCTTTCGTGGTCTTAGGCCTACCTTTCAGTTCTCTTATACTTTCAATAATAGGCATCTTTCGTGGTCTTAGTCCTACCTTTCAGTTCTCTTATACTTTCAATAATAGGCATCTTTCGTGGTCTTAGGCCTACCTTTCAGTTCTCTTATACTTTCAATAATAGGCATCTTTTGTTGTCTTAGTCCTACCTTTCAGTTCTCTTATACTTTCAATAATAGGCATCTTTCATGGTCTTAGTCCTACCTTTCAGTTCTCTTATACTTTCAATAATAGGCATCTTTCGTGGTCTTAGGCCTACCTTTCAGTTCTCTTATACTTTCAATAATAGGCATCTTTCGTGGTCTTAGGCCTACCTTTCAGTTCTCATATACTTTCAATAATAGGCATCTTTTGTTGTCTTAGTCCTATCTTTCAGTTCTCTTATATTTTCAAAAACACGCATCTTTTGTTTTCTTAGTCCTATATTTCAGTTTACTTACACTGTCAACAATACACATCTTTTATTGTCTTAGTCTTATCTTTCAGTTCTCTTATACATTCAATAATAGGCATCTTTTGTAGTCTTAGACCTAACTTTCAGTTCTCTTATACTCTCAATAATAGGCATCTTTCGTGGTCTTAGTCCTACCTTTCAGTTCTCTTATACTTTCAATAATAGGCATCTTTCGTGGTCTTAGGCCTACCTTTCAGTTCTCTTATACTTTCAATAATAGGCATCTTTCGTGGTCTTAGTCCTATCTTTCAGTTCTCTTATACTTTCAATAATAGGCATCTTTCGTGGTCTTAGGCCTACCTTTCAGTTCTCTTATACTTTCAATAATAGGCATCTTTCGTGGTCTTAGTCCTATCTTTCAGTTCTCTTATACTTTCAATAATAGGCATCTTTCGTGGTCTTAGGCCTACGTTTCAGTTCTCTTATACTTTCAATAATAGGCATCTTTCGTGGTCTTAGGCCTACCTTTCAGTTCTCTTATACTTTCAATAATAGGCATCTTTCGTGGTCTTAGTCCTACCTTTCAGTTCTCTTATACTTTCAATAATAGGCATCTTTCGTGGTCTTAGGCCTACCTTTCAGTTCTCTTATACTTTCAATAATAGGCATCTTTCGTGGTCTTAGTCCTATCTTTCAGTTCTCTTATACTTTCAATAATAGGCATCTTTCGTGGTCTTAGGCCTACCTTTCAGTTCTCTTATACTTTCAATAATAGGTATCTTTCGTGGTCTTAGTCCTACCTTTCAGTTCTCTTATACTTTCAATAATAGGCATCTGTCGTGGTCATAGGCCTACCTTTCAGTTCTCTTATACTTTCAATAATAGGCATCTTTTGTTGTCTTAGTCCTACCTTTCAGTTCTCTTATACTTTCAATAATAGGCATCTTTCGTGGTCTCAGGCCTACCTTTCAGTTCTCTTATACTTTCAATAATAGGCATCTTTTGTTGTCTTAGTCCTATCTTTCAGTTCTCTTATATTTTCAAAAACACGCATCTTTTGTTTTCTTAGTCCTATATTTCAGTTTACTTACACTGTCAACAATACACATCTTTTATTGTCTTAGTCTTATCTTTCAGTTCTCTTATACATTCAATAATAGGCATCTTTTGTTGTCTTAGTCCTACCTTTCAGTTCTCATATACTTTCAATAATAGGCATCTTTCGTGGTCTTAGGCCTACCTTTCAGTTCCCTTATACTTTCAATAATAGGCATCTTTTGTTGTCTTAGTCCTACCTTTCAGTTCTCTTATACTTTCAATAATAGGCATCTTTCGTGGTCTTAGTCCTACCTTTCAGTTCTCTTATACTTTCAATAATAGGCATCTTTCGTGGTCTTAGGCCTACGTTTCAGTTCTCTTATACTTTCAATAATAGGCATCTTTCGTGGTCTTAGTCCTACCTTTCAGTTCTCTTATACTTTCAATAATAGGCATCTTTCGTGATCTTAGGCCTACCTTTCAGTTCTCTTATACTTTCAATAATAGGCATCTTTTGTTGTCTTAGTCCTATCTTGCAGTTCTCTTATATTTTCAAAAACACGCATCTTTTGTTTTCTTAGTCCTATATTTCAGTTTACTTACACTGTCAACAATACACATCTTTTATTGTCTTAGTCTTATCTTTCAGTTCTCTTATACATTCAATAATAGGCATCTTTTGTTGTCTTAGTCCTACCTTTCAGTTCTCTTATACTTTCAATAATAGGCATCTTTCGTGGTCTTAGGCCTACCTTTCAGTTCTCTTATATTTTCAATAATAGGCATCTTTCGTGGTCTTAGTCCTATCTTTCAGTTCTCTTATACTTTCAATAATAGGCATCTTTCGTGGTCTTAGGCCTACCTTTCAGTTCTCTTGTACTTTCAATAATAGGCATCTTTCGTGATCTTAGGCCTACCTTTCAGTTCTCTTATACTTTCAATAATAGGCATCTTTTGTTGTCTTAGTCCTATCTTGCAGTTCTCTTATATTTTCAAAAACACGCATCTTTTGTTTTCTTAGTCCTATATTTCAGTTTACTTACACTGTCAACAATACACATCTTTTATTGTCTTAGTCTTATCTTTCAGTTCTCTTATACATTCAATAATAGGCATCTTTTTTGTCTTAGACCTACCTTTCAGTTCTCTTATACTTTCAATAATAGGCATCTTTCGTGGTCTTAGTCCTATCTTTCAGTTCTCTTATACTTTCAATAATAGGCATCTTTCGTGGTCTTAGGCCTACCTTTCAGTTCTCTTATACTTTCAATAATAGGCATCTTTTGTGGTCTTACTCCTATCTTTCAGTTCCTTTTACTCTTAATAATAGGCATCTTTTGTTGTCTTAGTCCTATCTTTCAGTTCTCTTATATTTTCAAAACAATGCATCTTTGTTTTCTTAGTCCTATATTTCAGTTTTATTTACACTGTCAACAATACACATCTTTTATTGTTCAGTCTTATCTTTCAGTTCTCTTATACATTCAATATTGTGGGCATCTTTTGTCTTGACCTTACCTTTCAGTTCTCTTATACTTTCAATAATAGGCATCTTTCGTGGTCTTAGTCCTATCTTCAGTTCTCTTATACTTTCAATAATAGGCATCTTTTTTGTCTTAATCTACCTTTCAGTTCTCTACTTTCAATAATAGGCATCTTTCGTGGTCTAACCTATCTTCTTTTCAGTTCTCTTATGTCTTCAATAATAGGCATCTTCGTGATCTTTGTATTTGTCTTCTAGTTCTATATCAATAATAGTATCTTTTTGTGGTCTTACTCCTACCTTTCAGTTCTCTTATACTTTTCAATAATAGGTACTGTGGTCTTAGGCCTACCCTTTCACCTTTATACTTTCAATAATAGGCATCTTTTGTTGTCTTATCCCACCTTTTGTGTTCTCTTGTACTTTTCTCAGCTATTAGAGATCTTCCTGTGTATCTTATCTACTTTTCAGTTCCTCATAATTTCCATATCAATAGCTTCCTGATGTTGTCTTCATCAACGTATTTTCAGTTCTGCATCAAATAATTGTGGCTGCCATGTTCTAGTCCTGCCCTTCTTTGTTCTCTTTATAATTTTTAATAATAGCTTCTTTGTATTATCTTCATTCCACCTACTGTCTCCTCATATCAGCTGTTGAGTACTGCATCTTGAATCGATTTTCAAACTCATTTTCAAAAATGATGTATCTTTTGTTTTTCTAGTCCTGTATTTCAAGCCATTTACACTGTCAACAATACACATCTTTTATTGTCTTAGTTCATCTTTCAGTTCTCTTGTATACATTCAATAATAGGCATCTTTCGTGGTCTTAGGCCTACCTTTCAGTTCTCTTATACTTTCAATAATAGGCATCTTTCACAGGTCTAGCCTACCTTTCAGTTCTCTTTATACTTTCAATAACAGTATCTTTTCGTGGTCTAGTCCTATCTTTCAGTTTCTATACTTTCAATAATAGGCATCTTTCTTTGTGGTCTTAGGCCTACCTTCAGTTCTCTTATACTTTCAATAATAGGCATCTTTCGTGGTCTTAGTCCTACCCTTCTCTGTCTTCTTCTATACTTTCAATAATAGGCATCTGTGGTCTTAGCCTACCTTCAGTTCTCTCATACTTTCAATAATAGGCATCTTTCGTGGTCTTAGTCCTACCCTTCAGTTCTCTTATACTTTCAATAATAGGCATCTTTCGTGGACTTAGGTCTACCTTTCAGTTCTTTTGTACTTTCAATAATAGGCATCTTTCGTGGTCTTAGTCCTATCTTTCAGTTCTTTATACTTTCAATAATAGGCATCTTTCTTGTATCTTTAGGCTCACTTTCAGTTCTCTTGTACTTTCAATAATAGGCATCTTTCGTGGTCTTAGTCCTACCTTTCAGTTCTCTTATACTTTCAATAGGCATCTTTCGTGGTCTTAGGCTCACCTTTCAGTTCTTATAATTTCTCTCAATAATAGGCATCTTTTGTTGTCTTAGTCCTACCTTCTCAGTTCTCTATACTTTCAATAATAGGCATCTTTCGTGGTCTTATCACCTTTCAGTTCTCTTATACTTTCAACAATAGGCATCTTTCGTGGTCTTAGGCCTACCTTTCAGTTCTCTTATACTTTCACAATAGGCATCTTTCGTGGTCTTACTTCCTACCTTTCAGTTCTCTTATACTTTCAATAATAGAAATTTTCAGTAGTCTTAGGTCACCTTTCACTTCTCTTTATACTTTCAATAATATGTATATTTCTGTGTCTTAGTTCTATCTTCAGTTCTCTCTTATACTTTCAATACAGGCATCTTCAGGGTCTTAGGCTCTACTTTCAGTTCTCTTATACTTTCAATAATAGGCATCTTTTCAGGTCTTAGTCCTACCTTTCAGTTCTCTTTATACTTTCAGTCATTATAATTGTGTCTTAGGCCTACTTTCCTGCCTCTTTATACTTTCAATATAGGCATCTTCGTGTCTACCTTTCAGTTCTCTTTACTTTCAATAATAGGCATCTTTGTTGTCTTACTCCTACCTTTCAGTTCTCTTATACTTTCAATAATAGGCATCTTTTCAGCTAGGCCTACCTTTCAGTTCTCTTATACTTTCAGTATTAGGTATCTTTGTTGTCTTAGTCCTATCTTTTGCCTTTCTTATATTTTCAAAAACACTGCATCTTTTATTTTTCTTAGTCCCATATTTCAGTTACTTACACTGTCAACAATACACATCTTTTTATTACCTTAGTCTTATCTTTCAGTTCTCTTATACATTCAATAATAGGTATCTTTTGTTGTCTGACCTACCTTTTCAGTTCTCTTATACTTTACATAATAGGCATCTTTCGTGGTCTTAGTCCTACCTTTCAGTTCTCTTATACTTTCAATAATAGGCATCTTTCGTGGTCTTAGGCCTACCTTTCAGTTCTCTTATACTTTCAATAATAGGCATATTTCGTGGTCTTAGTCCTACCTTTCAGTTCTCTTATACTTTCAATAATAGGCATCTTTCGTGGTCTTAGGCCTACCTTTCAGTTCTCTTATACTTTCAATAATAGGCATCTTTTGTGGTCTTAGTCCTACCTTTCAGTTCTCTTATACTTTCAATAATAGGCATCTTTCGTGGTCTTAGGCCTACCTTTCAGTTCCCTTATACTTTCAATAATAGGCATCTTTTGTTGTCTTAGGCCTACCTTTCAGTTCTCTTATACTTTCAATAATAGGCATCTTTCGTGGTCTTAGTCCTACCTTTCAGTTCTCTTATACTTTCAATAATAGGCATCTTTCGTGGTCTTAGTCCTACCTTTCAGTTCTCTTATACTTTCAATAATAGGCATCTTTCGTGGTCTCAGGCCCACCTTTCAGTTCTCTTATACTTTCAATAATAGGCATCTTCGTGGTCTTAGTCCTACCTTTCAGTTCTCTTATACTTTCAATAATAGTGGCATCTTTCGTGGTCTCAGGCCTACCTTTCAGTTCTTTATACTTTCAATAATAGGCATCTTTCGTAGTCTTAGTCCTACCTTTCAGTTCTTCAATACTTTCAATAATAGGCATCTTTTGTTGTCTTAGTCCTATCTTTCGAAGTTCTCTTATATTTTCAAAACACGCATCTTTTGTTTTCTTAGCCCTATATTTCAGTTTACTTACACTGTCAACAATACACATCTTTTATTGTCTTAGTCTTATCTTTCAGTTCTCTTATACTTTCAATAATAGGCATCTTTCGGTCTTAGTCCTACCAATCAGCTCTCTTATACTTTCAATAATAGGCATCTTTTCGTGGTCTTAGGCCTACCTTTCAGTTCTCTCTTTATACTTTCAATAATAGGCATCTTTTCGTGGTCTTAGTCCTACCTTCAGTTCTCTTATACTTTCAATAATAGGCATCTTTCGTGGTCTTAGGCCTACCTTCAGTTCTCTTATACTTTCAATAATAGCATCTTTTGTGGTCTTAGTCCTACCTTTCACTTTATACTTTCAATAATAGGCATCTTTCGTGGTCTTAGGCCCTACCTTCAGTTCCCTTATACTTTCAATAATAGGCATCTTTTGTTGTCTTAGTCCTACCTTTCAGTTCTCTTATACTTTCAATAATAGGCATCTTTTGTTGTCTTAGTCCTACCTTTCAGTTCTCTTATACTTTTAATAATAGGCATCTTTCATGGTCTTAGTCCTACCTTTCAGTTCTCTTATACTTTCAATAATAGTATCTTTGGTTGTCTTAGTCCTATCTTTCAGTTCTCTATATTTTTCAAAAACACGCATCTTTTGTTTTCTTAGTCCTATATTTCAGTTTACTTACACTGTCAACAATACACATCTTTTATTGTCTTAGTCTTATCTTTCAGTTCTCTTATACATTCAATAATAGCATCTTTGTTGTCTTAGTCCTACCTTTCAGTTCTCTTGCATTTTCAATAATAGGCATCTTTCGGGGTCTTAGGCCTACCTTCCAGTTCTCTTATACTTTCAATAATAAAATACCTTTCGTATCTTAGTCCTATCTTTCAGTTCTCTTATACTTTCAATAATAGGCATCTTTTCGTGGTCTTAGGCCTACCTTTCAGTTCTCTTATACTTTCAATAATAGGCATCTTTCGTGGTCTAAGTCCTACCTTTCAGTTCTCTTATACTTTCAATAATAGGCATCTTTCGTGGTCTTAGGCCTACCTTTCAGTTCTCTTATACTTTCAATAATAGGTATCTTTCGTGGTCTTAGTCCTACCTTCTAGTTCTCATATACTTTCAATAATAGGCATCTTTCGTGGTCTTAGGCCTACCTTTCAGTTCTCTTATACTTTCAATAAAAGGCATCTTTCGTGGTCTTAGTCCTACCTTTCAGTTCTCTTATACTTTCAATAATAGGCATCTTTCGTATCTTAGCTTCCACTTTTCAGTTCTCTTATACTTTCAATAATAGGCATCTTTCGTGGTCTTAGTCCTACCTTTCAGTTCTTATACTTTCAATAATAGGCATCTTTCGTGGTCTTAGGCCTACCTTTCAGTTCTCTTATACTTTCAATAATAGTATCTTCGTGGTCTTAGTCCTATCTTTCAGTTCTTTTATACTTTCAATAATAGGCATCTTTCGTGGTCTTAGGCCTACCTTCAGTTCTCTTATACTTTCAATAATAGGCATCTTTCGTGGTCTTAGTCCTACCTTTCAGTTCTCTTATACTTTCAATAATAGGCATTTCGTGGTCATAGGCCTACCTTTCAGTTCTCTTATACTTTCAATAATAGGCATCTTTTGTTGTCTTAGTCCTACCTTTCAGTTCTCTTATACTTTCAATAATAGGCATCTTTCGTGGTCTCAGGCCTACCTTTCAGTTCTCTTATACTTTCAATAATAGGCATCTTTTGTTGTCTTAGTCCTATCTTTCAGTTCTCTTATATTTTCAAAAACACGCATCTTTTGTTTTCTTAGTCCTATATTTCAGTTTACTTACACTGTCAACAATACACATCTTTTATTGTCTTAGTCTTATCTTTCAGTTCTCTTATACATTCAATAATAGGCATCTTTTGTTGTCTTAGACCTAACTTTCAGTTCTCTTATACTTTCAATAATAGGCATCTTTCGTGGTCTTAGTCCTACCTTTCAGTTCTCTTATACTTTCAATAATAGGCATCTTTCGTGGTCTTAGGCCTACCTTTCAGTTCTCTTATACTTTCAATAATAGGCATCTTTCGTGGTCTTAGTCCTACCTTTCAGTTCTCTTATACTTTCAATAATAGGCATCTTTCGTGGTCTTAGGCCTACCTTTCAGTTCTCTTATACTTTCAATAATAGGCATCTTTCGTGGTCTTAGTCCTATCTTTCAGTTCTCTTATACTTTCAATAATAGGCATCTTTCGTGGTCTTAGTCCTACCTTTCAGTTCTCTTATACTTTCAATAATAGGCATCTTTCGTGGTCTTAGGCCTACCTTTCAGTTCTCTTATACTTTCAATAATAGGCATCTTTCGTGGTCTTAGGCCTACCTTTCAGTTCTCTTATACTTTCAATAATAGGCATCTTTCGTGGTCATAGGCCTACCTTTCAGTTCTCTTATACTTTCAATAATAGGCATCTTTTGTTGTCTTAGTCCTACCTTTCAGTTCTCTTATACTTTCAATAATAGGCATCTTTCGTTGTCTCAGGCCTAACTTTCAGTTCTCTTATACTTTCAAAAATAGGCATCTTTTGTTGTCTTAGTCCTATCTTTCAGTTCTCTTATATTTTCAAAAACACGCATCTTTTGTTTTCTTAGTCCTATATTTCAGTTTACTTACACTGTCAACAATACACATCTTTTATTGTCTTAGTCTTATCTTTCAGTTCTCTTATACATTCAATAATAGGCATCTTTTGTTGTCTTAGACCTACCTTTCAGTTCTCTTATACTTTCAATAATAGGCATCTTTCGTGGTCTTAGTCCTACCTTTCAGTTCTCTTATACTTTCAATAATAGGCATCTTTCGTGGTCTTAGGCCTACCTTTCAGTTCTCTTATACTTTCAATAATAGGCATCTTTCGTGGTCTTAGTCCTACCTTTCAGTTCTCTTATACTTTCAATAATAGGCATCTTTCGTGGTCTTAGGCCTACCTTTCAGTTCTCTTATACTTTCAATAATAGGCATCTTTCGTGGTCTTAGTCCTATCTTTCAGTTCTCTTATACTTTCAATAATAGGCATCTTTCGTGGTCTTAGGCCTACCTTTCAGTTCTCTTATACTTTCAATAATAGGCATCTTTTGTGGTCTTAGTCCTACCTTTCAGTTCACTTATACTTTCAATAATAGGCATCTTCTTTGGTCTTAGTCCTATCTTTCAGTTCTCTTATACTTTCAATAATAGGCATCTTTCGTGGTCTTAGGCCTACCTTTCAGTTCTCTTATACTTTCAATAATAGGCATCTTTCGTGGTCTTAGTCCTACCTTCAGTTCTCTTATACTTTCAATAATAGGCATCTTTCGTGTCTTAGGCCTACCTTTCAGTTCTCTTATACTTTCAATAATAAGCATCTTTCTGTGGTCTTAGTCCTATCTTTCAGTTCTTATACTTTCAATACAATAGGCATCTTTCGTGGTCTTAGGCCTACCTTTCAGTTCTCTTATACTTTCAATAATAGGCATCTTTTGTGGTCTTAGTCCTACCTTTCAGTTCACTTATACTTTCAATAATAGGCATCTTTGTGGTCTTAGTCCTATCTTTCAGTTCTCTTATACTTTCAATAATAGGCATCTTTCGTGGTCTTAGGCCTACCTTTCAGTTCTCTTATACTTTCAATAATAGGCATCTTTTGTGGTCTTAGTCCTACCTTTCAGTTCTCTTATACTTTCAATAATAGGCATCTTTCGTGGTCTTAGGCCTACCTTCAGTTCCCTTATACTTTCAATAATAGGCATCTTTGTTGTCTTAGTCCTACCTTTCTACCTCTTATACTTTCAATAATAGGCATCTTTCGTGGTCTTAGTCCTACCTTTCAGTTCTCTTATACTTTCAATAATAGGCATCTTTTGTCTTAGGCTCACCTTTCAGTTCTCTTATACTTTCAATAATAGGCATCTTTCGTGGTCTTAGTCCTACCTTTCAGTTCTCTTATACTTTCAATAAGGAAAATTTTCGTGATCTTAGGCTCATCTTCAGTTCTTTATACTTTCAATAATAGGCATCTTTTGTTGTCTTATTCCTATCTTTCAGTTCTCTTATATTTTCAAAAACACGCATCTTTTGTTTTCTTAGTCCTATATTTCAGTTTACACTGTCAACAATACACATCTTTTATTGTCTTAGTCTTATCTTCAGTTCTCTTATACATTCAATAATAGGCATCTTTTGTTGTCTTAGTCCTACCTTCAGCTCTTTATACTTTCAATAATAGGCATCTTTCGTGGTCTTAGGCCTACCTTTCAGTTCTCTTATACTTTCAATAATAGGCATCTTTTCGTGGTCTTAGTCCTATCTTCAGTTCTCTTATACTTTCAACAATAGGCATCTTTCGTGGTCTTAGGCCTACCTTCAGTTCTCTTATACTTTCATTACTAGGTATCTTTTCGTGGTCTTAGTCCTATCTTTTTCAGTTCTCTTATACTTTCAATAATAGCATCTTCTGTCTTAGGCCTACCTTCAGTTCTCTTGCTTTCAATAGGCATCTTCGTGGTCTTAGTCCGCTCCTTCTCAGTTCCCTTATACTTTCAATAATATACCCTTTGTTGTCTTAGTCCTACCTTTCTTTGCCTCATACTTTCAATAATAGGCATCTTTTGTTGTCTTAGTCCTACCTTTCAGTTCTTCTATACTTTCAATAATAGGCATCTTTCATGGTCTTAGTCCTACCTTTCAGTTCTCTTATACTTTCAACAGGGCATCTTTCGTGGTCTCAGGCCTATCTTTCAGTTCTCTTATACTTTCAATAATAGGCATCTTTCGTGGTCTTAGTCCTACCTTTCAGTTCTCTTAAACTTTCAATAATAGGCATCTTTTCGTGATCTTAGGCTCTACCTTTCAGTTCTCTTTATACTTTCAATAATAGGCATCTTTTGCTGTCTTAGTCCTATCTTCAGTTCTCTTATATTTTCAAACACGCATCTTTTTTTTGTTTTCTTAGTCCTATATTTCAGTTTACTTACACTGTCAACAATACACATCTTTTATTGTCTTAGTCTTATCTTCTGTGTTCTCTTATACATTCAATAATAGGCATCTTTTGTTGTCTTAGACCTACCTTTCAGTTCTCTTATACTTTCAATACTGTGGCATCTTTCGTGGTCTTTTAGTCCTATCTTTCAGTTCTCTTATACTTTCACAATAGGCATCTTTTGTGGTCTTAGGCCTACCTTTCAGTTCTCTTATACTTTCAATAATAGGCATCTTTCGTGGTCTTAGTCCTACCTTTCAGTTCTCTTCACTTTCAATAATAGGCATCTTTCGTGGTCATAGGCCTACCTTTCAGTTCTCTTATACTTTCAATAATAGGCATCTTTTTGCTGTCTTAGTCCTACCTTTCAGTTCTCTTATACTTTCAATAATAGGCATCTTTCGTGGTCTCAGGCCTACCTTTCAGTTCTCTTATACTTTCAATAATAGGTATCTTTTGTCGTCTTAGTCCTATCTTTCAGTTCTTTATATTTTCAAAAAACACGCATCTTTGTTTTCTTAGTCCTATATTTCAGTTTACTTACACTGTCACTAACACACATCTTTTATTGTCTTAGTCTTATCTTTTCCAGTTCTTTTACACATTCAATAATAGGCATCTTTTGTTGTCTTAGACCTAACTTTCAGTTCTCTATACTTTCAATAATAGGCATCTTTCGTGGTCTTAGTCCTACCTTTCAGTTCTCTTATACTTTCAATAATAGGCATCTTTCGTGGTCTTTTAGCTCATCTCAGTTCTCTCTTTATATACTTTCAATAATAGGCATCTTTTTCTGTGGTCTTAGTCCTACCTTTCAGTTCTCTTATACTTAACAATAGGCATCTTTCGTGGTCTTAGCCCACTCTCTTCAGTTTCTCTTCTTATACTTTCAATAATAGGTATCTTTCGTGGTCTTAGTCCTATCTTTCAGTTCTTTATACTTTCAATAATAGGCATCTTTTGTGGTCTAGTCCTACCTTTCAGTTCTCTTATACTTTCAATAATAGGTATCTGTGTCTTAGGCCTACCTTTCAGTTCCTCTTACACTTCTAATAATAGGCATCTTTCGTGGTCTCTAGGCCTACCTTTCCAGTTCTCTTATACTTTCAATAATAGGCATCTGTATCATAGGCCCACCTTTCAGTTCTCTTATACTTTCAATAATAGGCATCTTTTGTTGTCTTAGTCCTACCTTTCAGTTCTCTTATACTTTCAATAATAGGCATCTTTCGTTGTCTCAGGCCTAACTTTCAGTTCTCTTATACTTTCAAAAATAGGCATCTTTTTGTTGTCTTAGTCCTATCTTTCAGTTCTCTTATATTTTCAAAAACACGCATCTTTTGTTTTCTTAGTCCTATATTTCTAGTTTACTTACACTGTCAACAATACAATATCTTTTATTGCCTTAGTCTTATCTTTCAGTTCTCTATACATTCAATAATAGGCATCTTTTGTTGTCTTAGACCTACCTTTCAGTTCTCTTATACTTTCAATAATAGGCATCTTTCGTGGTCTTAGTCCTACCTTTCAGTTCTCTTATACTTTCAATAATAGGCATCTTTCGTGGTCTTAGGCCTACCTTTCAGTTCTCTTATACTTTCAATAGGCATCTTTCGTGGTCTTAGTCCTACCTTCGCCCTCTTTATACTTTCAATAATAGGCATCTTTTCGTGGTCTTAGGCCTACCTTTCAGTTCTCTTATACTTTCAATAATAGCATCTTTTCATGGTCTTAGTCCTATCTTTCAGTTCTCTATACTTTCAATAATAGGTATCTGTGGTCTTAGGCCTACCTTTCAGTTCCTTACTTTCAATAATAGCATCTTTTGTGGTCTTAGTCCTACCTTTCAGTTCACTCTATACTTTCAATAATAGGCATCTTTCTTTGGTCTTAGTCCTATCTTTCAGTTCTTCTATACTTTCAATAATAGGCATCTTTCGTGGTCTTAGGCCTACCTTTCAGTTCTCTTATACTTTCAATAGGCATCTTTCATGGTCTTAGTCCTACCTTTCATTCTCTTATACTTTCAATAATAGGCATCTTTCGTGGTCTTAGGCCTACCTTTCTGCTCCCTTATACTTTCAATAAGCATCTTTCGCGGTCTTAGTCCTATCTTTCAGTTCTCTTATACTTTCAATAATAGGCATCTTTTGTGGTCTTAGCTCACCTTTCAGTTCTCTTTTATACTTTCAATAATAGGCATCTTTTGTGGTCTTAGTCCTACCTTTCAGTTCACTTATACTTTCAATAATAGGTACTGTGGTCTTAGTCCTATCTTTTCCAGTTCTCTTATACTTTCAATAACAGGCATCTTTTCGTGGTCTTAGGCCTACCTTTCAGTTCTCTTATACTTTCAATAATAGGCATCTTTTGTGGTCTTAGTCCTACCTTTCAGTTCTCCCTTATACTTTCAATAATAGGTATCTTTTCGTGGTCTTAGGCCTACCTTTCAGTTCCCTTATACTTTTCAATAATAGGCATCTTTTGTTGTCTTAGTCCTACCTTTCAGTTCTCTTACACTTTCAATAATAGGCATCTTTCGTGGTCTTAGTCCTACCTTTCAGTTCTCTTATACTTTCAATAATAGGCATCTTTTCAGGTCTTAGGCCTTACCTTTCAGTTCTCTTATATACTTTCAATAATAGGTATCTTTCGTGGTCTTAGTCCTACCTTTCAGTTCTCTTATACTTTCAATAATAGGCATCTTTCGTGATCTTAGGCCTACCTTCAGTTCTCTTATACTTTCAATAATAGGCATCTTTTGTTGTCTTATTCCTATCTTTCAGTTCTCTTATATTTTTTCAAAAACACGCATCTTTTGTTTTCTTAGTCCTATATTTCAGTTTACTTACACTGTCAACAATACACATCTTTTATTGTCTTAGTCTTATCTTTCAGTTCTCTTATACATTCAATAATAGGCATCTTTTGTTGTCTTAGTCCTACCTTTTCAGTTCTCTTATACTTTCAATAATAGGCATCTTTCGTGGTCTTAGGCCTACCTTTCAGTTCTCTTATACTTTCAATAATAGGCATCTTTTCGTGGTCTTAGTCCTATCTTTCAGTTCTCTTATACTTTCAATAATAGGCATCTTTCGTGGTCTTAGGCCTACCTTTCAGTTCTCTTATACTACTAATAGGCATCTTTCGTGGTCTTAGGCCTACCTTTCAGTTCTCTTATACTTTCAATAATAGGCATCTTTCGTGGTCATAGGCCTACCTTTCAGTTCTCTTTATACTTTCTGCAATAGTACTCTTGTTGTCTTAGTCCTACCTTTCAGTTCTCTATACTTTCAATAATAGGCATCTTTCGTTGTCTCAGGCCCAACTTTTCAGTTCTCTTATACTTTCAAAAATAGGCATCTTTTGTTGTCTTAGTCCTATCTTTCAGTTCTCTTATATTTTCAAAACACGCATCTTTTGTTTTCTTAGTCCTATATTTCAGTTTACTTACACTGTCAACAATACACACTTAGTCTTAGTCTTATCTTTCAGTTCTCTTATACATTCAATAATAGGCATCTTTGTTGTCTTAGACCTACCTTTCAGTTCTCTTATACTTTCAATAATAGGCATCTTTTTGTATCTAGTCCTACCTTTCAGTTCTCTTATACTTTCAATAATAGGCATCTTTCGTGGTCTTAGGCCTACCTTTCAGTTCTCTTATACTTTCAATGTCATTACGCATCTTTCGTATCTTAGTCCTACCTTTCAGTTCTTCTATACTTTCAATAATAGGCATTCGTGGTCTTAGGCCTACCTTTCAGTTCTCTTATACTTTCAATAATAGGCATCTTTCGTGGTCTTAGTCCTATCTTTCAGTTCTCTTATACTTTCAATAATAGGCATCTTTTGTGGTCTTAGGCCTACCTTTCAGTTCTCTTATACTTTCAATAATAGGCATCTTTGTGGTCTTAGTCCTACCTTTCAGTTCACTTATACTTTCAATAATAGGTCTTTCTTGGTCTTAGTCCTATCTTTCAGTTCTCTTATACTTTCAATAATAGGTATCTTTCGTGGTCTTAGGCCTACCTTTCAGTTCTTCAAGGTTTCAATAATAGGCATCTTTCGCGGTCTTAGTCCTACCTTTCAGTTCTCTTATACTTTCAATAATAGGCATCTTTTCGTGGTCTTAGGCCTACCTTTCAGTTCTCTTATACTTTCAATAATAAGTACTGTGTCTTAGTCCTATCTTTCAGTTCTCTTATACTTTCAATAATAGGCATCTTTCGTGGTCTTAGGGCCTACCTTTCAGTTCTCTTATACTTTCAATAATAGGCATCTTTTGTGGTCTTAGTCCTACCTTTCAGTTCACTTATACTTTCAATAATAGGCATCTTTCGTGGTCTTAGTCCTATCTTTCAAAGTTCTCTTATACTTTCAATAATAGGCATCTTTGTGGTCTTAGGCCTACCTTTCAGTTCTCTTATACTTTCAATAATAGGCATCTTTTGTGGTCTTAGTCCTACCTTTCAGTTCTCTTATACTCTTCACCATTAGGCATCTTTCTGTGTCTTAGGCCTACCTTTCAGTTCCCTTATACTTTCAATAATAGGCATCTTTTGTTGTCTTAGTCCTACCTTCAGTTCTCTTACACTTTCAACAGGCATCTTCGTGGTCTTAGTCCTACCTTTCAGTTCTCTTGATACTTTCAATAATAGGCATCTTTCGTGGTCTTAGCCTACCTTCGTCTTCTTTTATACTTTCAATAATAGGCATTCTTCGTGGTCTTAGTCCTACCTTCAGTTCTCTTATACTTTCATTAATAGCATCTTTCGTGATCTTAGGCTCACCTTTCAGTTCTCTTATACTTTCAATAATAGGTACCTTTTGTTGTCTTATTCCTATCTTTCAGTTCTCTTATATTTTCAAAAACACGCATCTTTTGTTTTCTTTAGTCCTATATTTCAGTTTACTTACACTACACAATACACATCTTTTATTGTCTTAGTCTTATCTTTCAGTTCTCTTATACATTCAATAATAGGCATCTTTTGTTGTCTTAGTCCTACCTTTCAGTTCTCTTATACTTTCACAATAGGCATCTTTCGTGGTCTTAGGCCTACCTTTCAGTTCTCTTATACTTTCAATAATAGGCATCTTTCGTGGTCTTAGTCCTATCTTTCAGTTCTCTTATACTTTCAATAATAGGCATCTTTCTTTGTGGTCTTAGGCCTACCTTTCAGTTCTCTTTATACTTTCAATAATAGGCATCTTTCGTGGTCTTAGTCCTATCTTTCAGTTCTCTATACTTTCAATAATAGGTATCTGTGTCTTAGGGCCTACCTTTCAGTTCTCTTATACTTTCAATAATAGGCATCTTTCTAGTATTCTAGTCCTACCTTTCAGTTCCCTTATACTTTCAATAATAGGCATCTTTTGTTGTCTTAGTCCTACCTTTCAGTTCTCTTATACTTTCAATAATAGGCATCTTTGTTTGTCTTAGTCCTACCTTTCAGTTCTCTCTGTACTTTCAATAATAGGCATCTTTCATGGTCTTAGTCCTACCTTTCAGTTCTCTTATACTTTCAATAATAGCATCTTTCGTGGTCTCAGGCCTACCTTTCAGTTCTCTTATACTTTCAATAATAGGCATCTTCTTCGTGGTCTTAGTCCTACCTTTCAGTTCTTTAAACTTTCAATAGGCATCTTTCGTGATCTTAGGTCATCTTTTCAGTTCTCTTATACTTTCAATAATAGGCATCTTTTGCTGTCTTAGTCCTATCTTCAGTTCTCTTATATTTTCAAAAAAACACGCATCTTTTGTTTTCTTAGTCCTATATTTCAGTTTACTTACACTGCTGTCAATAATAATACCTTTATTGTCTTAGTCTTATCTTTCAGTTCTCTTATACATTCAATAATAGGCATCTTTTATTGTCTTAGACCTACCTTTCAGTTCTCTTTATACTTTCAATAAATAGGTATCTTTTCGTGGTCTAGTCTTAATTTTTCTGTCTTCTTATACTTTCAATAATAGGCATCTTTCGTGGTCTTAGGCCTACCTTTCACTTTCTATACTTTCAATAATAGGCATCTTTCGTGGTCTTAGTCCTACCTTTCAGTTCTCTTCGTTATCAATAATAGGCATCTTTTGTGGTTCCTTAGGAAGCCCACTTTTCAGTTCTCTTATACTTTCAATAATAGGCATCTTTCGTGGTCTTAGTCCCATCTTCAGTTCTCTTATACTTTCAATAATAGGCATCTTTCGTGGTCTTAGGCCTACCTTTCAGTTCTCTTATACTTTCAATAATAGGCATCTTTGTGGTCTTAGTCCTACCTTTCAGTTCACTTATATTTTCAATAATAGGCATCTTTCGTGGTCTTAGTCCTATCTTTCAGTTCTCCTTCTTTATACTTTCAATAGGCATCTTTTCGTGGTCTTAGTCCTAATTTTCAGTTCTCTTATACTTTCAATAATAGGCATCTTTCGTGGTCTTAGTCCTTACCTTTTCAGTTCTCTTATACTTTTCAATAATAGGCATCTTTCGTGGTCTTAGGCCTACCTTTCAGTTCTCTTATACTTTCAATAAGGAAAATTTTTTGTGTCCTTTAGTCCTACGTTTCAGTTCTCTTATACTTTCAATAATAGGTCTGTATTTTAGGCCTACCTTTCAGTTCCCTTATATTTAATAATAGGTATCTTTTGTTGTCTTAGTCCTACCTTTCAGTTCTCTTATACTTTCAATAATAGGCATCTTTTGTGGTTCTAGTCCTACCTTTCAGTTCTCTTATACTTTCAATAATAGGCATCTTTTCGTGGTCTTAGGCCTACCTTTCAGTTCTTCTCTTATACTTTCAATAATAGGCATCTTTCGTGGTCTTAGTCCTACCTTTCAGTTCTCTCTTATACTTTCAATAATAGGCATCTTTCGTGATCTTAGGCCTTGTCTTCAGTTCTCTTATACTTTCAATACACAGTATCTTTTGTTGGTTTTATTCCTATCTTTCAGTTCTCTTATATTTTCAAAAAACACGCATCTTTTGTTTTCTTAGTCCTATATTTCAGTTTACTTACACTGTCAACAATACACATCTTTTATTGTCTTAGTCTTATCTTTCAGTTCTCTTATGTTAATTGGCCGTGGCATCTTTTGTTGTCTTAGTCCTACCTTTCAGTTCTCTTATACTTTCAATAATAGGCATCTTTCGTGGTCTTAGGCCTCCACTAGTTCTCTTATACTTTCAATAATAGCATCTTTCGGTCTTAGTCCTATCTTTCAGTTCTCTTATACTTTCAATAATAGGCATCTTTCGTGGTCTTAGGCCTACTCAGTTCTCTTATACTTTCAATAATAGTACCTTTTCGTGGTCTTAGTCCTATCTTCAGTTCTCTTATACTTTCAATAATAGGCATCTTTTGTGGTCTTAGGCCTACCTTTCAGTTCTCTTATACTTCTCTTAATAATAGGCATCTTTCGTGGTCTTAGTCCTACCTTTCAGTTCCCTTATACTTTCAATAATAGCATCTTTTTTATGTCTTAGTCCTACCTTTCAGTTTTCTTATACTTTCAATAATAGGCATCTTTGTTGTCTTAGTCCTACCTTTCAGTTCTCTTATACTTTCAATAATAGGCATCTTTCATGGTCTTAGTCCTACCTTTCAGTTCTCTTATACTTTCAATAATAGGCATCTTTCGTGGTCTCAGGCCTACCTTTCAGTTCTCTTATACTTTCAATAATAGGCATCTTTCGGTCTTAGTCCTACCTTTCAGTTCTCTTATACTTTCAATAATAGGCATCTTTCGTGGTCTTAGTCCTACCTTTCAGTTCTCTTTTTGTTACTTTCAATAATAGGCATCTTTCGTGGTCTTAGGCCTACCTTTCAGTTCTCTTATACTTTCAATAAAAGGCATCTTTCGTGGTCTTAGTCCTACCTTTCAGTTCTCTTATACTTTCAATAATAGGTGCATCTTTCGTGGTCTTAGGCCTACCTTTCAGTTCTCTATACTTTCAATAATAGGCATCTTTTTGTGGTCTTAGTCCTACCTTTCAGTTCACTTATACTTTCAATAATAGGCATCTTTCGTGGTCTTAGTCCTATCTTCAGTTCTCTTATACTTTCAATAATAGGCATCTTTCGTGGTCTTAGGCCTACCTTTCAGTTCTCTTATACTTTCAATAATAGGCATCTTTCGTATTCTAGTCCTACCTTTCAGTTCTCTTATACTTTCAATAATAGGCATCTTTCGTGGTCTTAGTCCTACCTTTCAGTTCTCTTATACTTCTAATAATAGGCATCTTTCGTGATCTTAGGCCTACCTTTCAGTTCTCTTATACTTTCAATAATAGGCATCTTTTGTTGTCTTATTCCTATCTTTCAGTTCTCTTATATTTTCAAAAACACGCATCATTTGTTTTCTTAGTCCTATATTTCAGTTTACTTACACTGTCAACAATACACATCTTTATTGTCTTAGTCTTATCTTTCAGTTCTCTTATACATTCAATAATAGGTGGCCTTTTGTTGTCTTAGTCCTACCTTTCAGTTCTCTTATACTTTCAATAATAGGCACTGTGGTCTTAGCCTACCTTTCAGTTCTCTTATACTTCTCTCTACCAATAGGCATCTTTCGTGGTCTTAGTCCTATCTTTCAGTTCTCTTATACTTTCAATAATAGGCATCTTTTCGTGGTCTTAGGCCTACCTTTCAGTTCTTTTATACTTTCAATAATAGCATCTTTCGTGGTCTTAGTCCTATCTTTCAGTTCTCTTTATACTTTCAATAATAGGCATTCGTGGTCTTAGGCCTACCTTTCAGTTCTCTTATACTTTCAATAATAGGCATCTTTCGTGGTCTTAGTCCTACCTTTCAGTTCTCTTTATACTTTCAATAATAGGCATCTTTCGTGATCTTAGGCCTACCTTTCAGTTCTCTTATACTTTCCATAATAGGCATCTTTCATGTTCCAGTCCTACCTTTCACTCCCTTATACTTTCAATAATAGGCATCTTTCGTGGTCTCAGGCCTACCTTTCAGTTCTCTTATACTTTCAATAATAGGCATCTTTCGTGGTCTTAGTCCTTACCTTTTCTAGTTCTCTTAAACTTTCAATAATAGGTATCTTTTCAGATCTTAGGCCTAATTTTCTAGTTCTCTTATACTTTCAATAATAGGCATCTTTTGTTGTCTTAGTCCTATCTTTCAGTTCTTCATATTTTCAAAAACACGCATCTTTTGTTTTCTTTTTTAGTCCTATATTTCAGTTTACTTACACTGTCAACAATACACATCTTTTATTTGTCTTAGTCTTATCTTTCAGTTCTCTATACATCTAATAATAGGTATCTTTTGTTGTCTTAGACCTACCTTTCAGTTCTCTTATACTTTCAATAATAGTATCTTTCGTGGTCTTAGTCCTACCTTTCAGTTCTCTTATACTTTCAATAATAGGCATCTTTCGTGGTCTTAGGCCTACCTTTCAGTTCTCTTATACTTTCAATAATAGGCATCTTTCGTGGTCTTAGTCCTACCTTTCAGTTCTCTTATACTTAACAATAGGCATCTTTCGTGGTCTTAGGCCTACCTTTCAGTTCTCTTATACTTTCAATAATAGGCATCTTTCGTGGTCTTAGTCCTATCTTTCAGCCTTCTTATACTTTCAATAATAGGCATCTTTCGTGGTCTTAGGCCTACCTGTCAGTTCTCTTATACTTTCAATAATAGGCATCTTTTGTGGTCTTAGTCCTACCTTTCCAGTTCACTTATACTTTCAATAATAGGCATCTTTTCGTGGTCTTAGTCCTATCTTTCAGTTCTCTTATACTTTCAATAATAGGCATTCGTGGTCTTAGGCCTACCTTTCAGTTCTCTTATACTTTCAATAATAGGCATCTTTCGTGGTCTTAGTCCTACCTTTCAGTTCTCTTATACTTTCAATAATAGGCATCTTTCGTGGTCTTAGGCCTACCTTTCAGTTCTCTTATACTTTCAATAATAGGCATCTTTTGTGGTCTTAGTCCTACCTTTCAGTTCTCTTATACTTTCAATAATAGGCATCTTTCGTGGTCTTAGGCCTACCTTTCAGTTCCCTTATACTTTCAATAATAGGCATCTTTTGTTGTCTTAGTCCTACCTTTCAGTTCTCTTATACTTTCAATAATAGGCATCTTTCAGGTCTTAGTCCTACCTTTCAGTTCTCTTATACTTTCAATAATAGGCATCTTTCGTGGTCTTAGGCCTACCTTTCAGTTCTCTTATACTTTCAATAATAGGCATCTTTCGTGGTCTTAGTCCTATCTTTCAGTTCTCTTATACTTTCAATAATAGGCATCTTTCGTGATCTTAGGCCTACCTTTCAGTTCTCTTGTTTCTCTCAATAATAGGCATCTTTTTTGTTGTCTTATTCCTATCTTTCAGTTCTCTTATATTTTCAAAACACGCATCTTTTGTTTTCTAGTCCTATATTTCAGTTTACTTACACTGTCAACAATACACATCTTTTATTGTCTTAGTCTTATCTTTCAGTTCTCTTATACATTCAATAATAGGCATCTTTTGTTGTCTTAGTCCTACCTTTCAGTTCTCTTATACTTTCAATAATAGGCATCTTTCGTGGTCTTAGGCCTACCTTTCAGTTCTTCTATACTTTCAATAATAGGCATCTTTCGTGGTCTTAGTCCTATCTTTCAGTTCTCTTATACTTTCAATAATAGGCATCTTTCGTGGTCTTGTAGCCTACCTTTCAGTTCTCTATACTTTCAATAATAGGCAATTCTTCGTGGTCTTAGTCCTATCTTTCAGTTCTCTTATACTTTCAATAATAGCATCTTTCGTGGTCTTAGGCCTACCTTTCAGTTCTCTTATACTTTCAATAATAGGCATCTTTCGTGTCTTAGTCCTACCTTCAGTTCCCTTATACTTTCAATAATAGGCATCTTTTGTTGTCTTAGTCCTACCTTTCAGTTCTTTTATACTTTCAATAATAGGCATCTTTTGTTGTCTTAGTCCTACCTTTCAGTTCTTTTATACTTTCAATAATAGGTATCTTTCTATGGTCTTAGTCCTACCTTTCAGTTCTCTTATACTTTCAATAATAGGCATCTTTCGTGGTCTCCAGGCCTACCTTTCAGTTCTCTTATACTTTCAATAATAGGCATCTTTCAGGTCTAGTCCTACCTTTCAGTTCTCTTATACTTTCAATAATAGGCATATTTCGTGGTCTTAGTCCTACCTTTCAGTTCTCTCTTTATACTTTCAATAATAGGCATCTTTCGTGGTCTTAGGCCTACCTTTCAGTTCTCTTATACTTTCAATAAAAGGCATCTTCGTGGTCTTAGTCCTACCTTTCAGTTCTCTTATACTTTCAATAATAGGCATCTTTTGTGGTCTTAGGCCTACCTTTCAGTTCTCTTATACTTTCAATAATAGGCATCTTTTCAGGGTCTTAGTCCTACCTTTCAGTTCTCTTATACTTTCAATAATAGGCATCTTTCGTGGTCTTAGGCCTACCTTTCAGTTCTCTTATACTTTCAATAATAGGCATCTTTCGTGGTCTTAGGCCTACCTTTCAGTTCTCTTATACTTTCAATAATAGGCATCTTTCGTGGTCTTAGTCCTACCTTTCAGTTCTCTTATACTTTCAATAATAGGCATCTTTCGTGGTCTTAGTCCTATCTTTCAGTTCTCTTATACTTTCAATAATAGGCATCTTTTTCGTGGTCTTAGGCCTACCTTTCAGTTCTCTTTATACTTTCAATAATAGGCATTCGTGGTCTTAGTCCTACCTTTCAGTTCTCTTATACTTTCAATAATAGGCATCTTTCGTGGTCATAGGCCTACCTTCTGAAGTTCTCTTATACTTTCAATAATAGGTATCTTTTGTTGTCTTAGTCCTACCTTTCAGTTCTTCACTTTCAATAATAGGCATCTTTCGTAGTCTCAGGCCTACCTTTCAGTTCTCTTATACTTTCAATAATAGGCATCTTTTGTTGTCTTAGTCCTATCTTTTAGTTCTCTTATATTTTCAAAAACACGCATCTTTTGTTTTCTTAGTCCTATATTTCAGTTTACTTTTACACTGTCCACAATACACATCTTTTATTGTCTTAGTCTTATCTTTGGGTTCTCTTATACATTCAATAATAGGCATCTTTTGTTGTCTTAGACCTAACTTTCAGTTCTCTTATACTTTCAATAATAGGCATTCTTCGTGGTCTTAGTCCTACCTTTCAGTTCTCTTATACTTACCACAGTATTCTTCGTGGTCTTAGGCCTACTCTTCAGTGTTCTTTATACTTTCAATAATAGACATCTTTCGTGGTCTTAGTCCTACCTTTCAGTTCTCTTATACTTTCACAATAGGCATCTTTCTAGGTCTTAGGCCTACCTTCAGTTCTCTTATACTTTCAATAATAGGCATCTTTCGTGGTCTTAGTCCTATCTTTCAGTTCTCTACTAAATAATAGGCATCTTTCGTGGTATTAGTCCTACCTTTCAGTTCTCTTATACTTTCAATAATAGGCATCTTTCGTGGTCTTAGGCCTACCTTTCAGTTCTCTTATACTTTCAATAATAGGCATCTTTTGTTGTCTTAGTCCTACCTTTCAGTTCTCTTATACTTTCCACAATAGGCATCTTTCGTTGTCTCAGGCCTAACTTTCAGTTCTCTTATACTTTCAAAAATAGGCATCTTTTGTTGTCTTAGTCCTATCTTTCAGTTCTCTTATATTTTCAAAAACACGCATCTTTTGTTTTCTTAGTCCTATATTTCAGTTTACTTACACTGTCAATACACATCTTTTATTGTCTTAGTCTTATCTTCAGTTCTCTTATACATTCAATAATAGGCATCTTTTGTTGTCTTAGACCTACCTTTCAGTTCTCTCTTTATACTTTCAATAATAGGCATCTTTCGTGGTCTTAGTCCTACCTTTCAGTTCTCTTATACTTTCAATAATAGGCATCTTTTCGTGGTCTTAGGCCTACCTTTCAGTTCTCTTATACTTTCAATAATAGGCATCTTTCGTGGTCTTAGTCCTATCTTCAGTTCTCTTATACTTTCAATAATAGGCATCTTTCGTGGTCTTAGGCCTACCTTTCAGTTCTCTTATACTGACAATAGGCATCTTTTGTGGTCTTAGTCCTACCTTTCAGTTCACTTATACTTTCAATAATAGGCATCTTTCGTGTCTTAGTCCTATCTTTTCCAGTTCTCTATACTTACACAGTATCTGTGGTCTGTGTCTACCTTCAGTTCTCTTATACTTTCAATAATAGGCATCTTTTGTGGTCTTAGTCCTACCTTTCAGTTCACTTATACTTTCAATAATAGGCATCTTTCGTGGTCTTAGTCCTATCTTTCAGTTCTCTTATACTTTCAATAATAGGCATCTTTTCAGGTCTTAGTCATCTTTTCTAGTTCTCTTATACTTTCAATAATAGGCATCTTTTGTGGTCTTAGTCCTACTCTTCAATTCTATACTTTCAATAATAGGCATCTTTCGTAGGTCTTAGGCCTACCTTTCAGTTCCCTCTATACTTTCAATAATAGGCATCTTTTGTTGTTCTAGTCCTACCTTTCAGTTCTCTTATACTTTCAATAATAGGCATCTTTCGTGGTCTTAGTCCTACCTTTCAGTTCTCTTATACTTTCAATAATAGGCATCTTTCGTGGTCTTAGGCCTACCTTTCAGTTCTCTTATACTTTCAATAATAGGCATCTTTCGTGGTCTTAGTCCTAATTTTCAGTTCTCTTTATACTTTCAATAATAGGCATCTTTCGTGATCTTAGGCTCACCTTTCTTCAGTTCTCTTATACTTACTACTAGCATCTTTGGTTGTCTTATTCCCTATCTTTCAGTTCTCTTATATTTTCAAAAACACGCATCTTTTGTTTTCTTAGTCCTATATTTCTGTTTACTTACACTGTCAACAATACAATATCTTTTATTGTCTTAGTCTTTATCTTTCAGTTCTTCTATACATTCAATAATAGGCATCTTTTGTTGTTTTCCTAGTCCTACCTTCAGTTCTCTTATACTTTCAATAATAGGCATCTTTTCAGGGTCTTAGGCCTACCTTTCAGTTCTCTTGCTAATTTTCAATAATAGGCATCTTTCGTGGTCTTAGTCCTATCTTTCAGTTCTTTTATACTTTCAATAATAGGCATCTTTTCTTTGTGGTCTTAGGCCTACCTTTCAGTTCTCTTATACTTTCAATAAGTATCTTTGTGGTCTTAGTCCTAATTCTTTCAGTTCTCTTATACTTTCAATAATAGGCATCTTTCGTGGTCTTAGGCCTACTCTTCAGTTCCCTTATACTTTCAATAATAGGCATCTTTTGTTGTCTTAGTCCTACCTTTCAGTTCTCTTATACTTTCAATAATAGGCATCTTTTGTTGTCTTAGTCCTACCTTTCTCAGTTCTTTTATACTTTCAATAATAGGCATCTTTCATGGTCTTAGTCCTACCTTTCAGTTCTCTTGCTACTTTCAATAATAGGCATCTTTTGCTGTCTTAGTCCTATCTTTCAGTTCTCTTATATTTTCAAAAACACGCATCTTTTGTTTTCTTAGTCCTATATTTCAGTTTACTTACACTGTCAACAATACACATCTTTTATTGTCTTAGTCTTATCTTTCCAGTTCTCTTATACATTCAATAATAGGCATCTTTTGTTGTCTTAGTCCTACCTTTCAGTTCTCTTATACTTTCAATAATAGGCATCTTTCGTGGTCTTAGGCCTACCTTTCAGTTCTCTTATACTTTTCAATAATAGGCATCTTTTGTGGTCTTACTCCTACCTTTCAGTTCTCTTATACTTTCAATAATAGGCATCTTTCGTGGTCTTAGGCCTACCTTTCAGTTCCCTTATACTTTCAATAATAGGCATCTTTTGTTGTCTTAGTCTACCTTTCAGTTCTCTTATGCTTTCAATAATAGGCATCTTTCGTGGTCTTAGTCCTACCTTTCAGTTCTCTTATAATTTCAATAATAGGCTTCTTTTGTTGTCTTCGACCTACCTATCAGTTCTCTTATACTTTCAATAATAGGCTTCTTTGTTGTCTTAGTCCTACCTTTCAGTTCTCTTATACTTTCAATAATAGGCTTCTTTAGTTGTCTTCGACCTACCTATCAGTTCTCTTATACTTTCAATAATAGGCATCTTTTTGTTGTCTTAGTCCTATCTTTCAGTTCTCTTATATTTTCAAAAACACGCATCTTTTGTTTTCTTAGTCTATATTTCAGTTTTACTTGCAATAACAATACATCTTTTATTGTCTTAGTCTGCTTATCTTTCAGTTCTCTTATACATTCAATAATAGGCATCTTTCATTAGTCTTAGGCCTACCTTTCAGTTCTCTTATGCCAATAAATAGGCATCTTTCGTGGTCTTAGGCCTACCTTTCAGTTCTCTTATACTTTCAATAATAGGCATCTTTCGTGGTCTTAGTCCTATCTTTCAGTTCTCTTATACTTTCAATAATAGGCATCTTTCGTGGTCTTAGGCCTACCTTTCAGTTCTCTTATACTTTCAATAATAGGCATCTTTCGTGGTCTTAGTCCTACCTTTCAGTTCTCTTATACTTTCAATAATAGGCATCTTTCGTGGTCTTAGGCCTACCTTTCAGTTCTCTCATACTTTCAATAATAGGCGCTTTCGTGGTCTTAGTCCTACCTTTCAGTTCTCTTATACTTTCAATAATAGGCATCTTTCGTGGACTTAGGTCTACCTTTCAGTTCTCTTATACTTTCAATAATAGGCATCTTTCATGGTCTTAGTCCTATCTTTCAGTTCTCTTATACTTTCAATAATAGGCATCTTTCATTAAGGTCTTAGGCCTACCTTTCAGTTCTCTTGTACTTTCAATAATAGGCATCTTTCGTGGTCTTAGTCCTGCCTTTCAGTTCTCTTATACTTTCAATAATAGGCATCTTTCGTGGTCTTAGGCCTACCTTTTTAGTTCTCTTATACTTTCAATAATAGGCATCTTTTGTTGTCTTAGTCCTACCTTTCAGTTCTCTTATACTTTCAATAATAGGCATCTTTCGTGGTCTTAGTCCTACCTTTCAGTTCTCTTATACTTTCAATAATAGGCATCTTTCGTGGTCTTAGGCCTACCTTTCAGTTCTCTTATACTTTCAATAATAGGCATCTTTCGTGGTCTTACTCCTACCTTTCAGTTCTCTTATACTTTCAATAATAGGCATCTTTCGTGATGCGAGCTACCTTTCACTTCTCTTATACTTTCAATAATAGGCATATTTCGTGGTCTTAGTTCTATCTTTCAGTTCTCTTATGCTTTCAATAATAGGCATCTTTCGTGGTCTTAGGCCTACCTTTCAGTTCTCTTATACTTTCAATAATAGGCATCTTTCGTGGTCTTAGTCCTACCTTTCAGTTCTCTTATACTTTCAATAATAGGCATCTTTTCATTGGTCTTAGGCCTACCTTTCAGTTCTCTTATACTTTCAATAATAGGCATCTTTCGTGGTCTTAGGCCTACTGCTTTCAGTTCTCTTATACTTTCAATAATAGGCATCTTGTTTGTCTTACTCACCACCTTTCCAGTTCTCTTATACTTTCAATAATAGGCATCTTTCGTGGTGCTGACCTACCTTTCAGTTCTCTTATACTTTCAGTAATAGGCATCTTTTGTTGTCTTAGTCCTATCTTTCAGTTCTCTTATATTTTCATACGCATCTTTTGTTTTCTTGATCCTATATTTCAGTTTACTTACACTGTCAACAATACACATCTTTTTATTGTCTTAGTCTTATCTTTCAGTTCTCTTATACATTCAATAATAGGCATCTTTGTTGTCTTAGACCTACCTTTCAGTTCTCTTATACTTTACATAATAGGCATCTTTCGTGGTCTTAGTCCTACCTTTCAGTTCTCTTATACTTTCAATAATAGGCATCTTTCGTGGTCTTAGGCCTACCTTTCAGTTCTCTTATACTTTCAATAATAGGCATATTTCGTGGTCTTAGTCCTACCTTTCAGTTCTCTTATACTTTCAATAATAGGCATCTTTCGTGGTCTTAGGCCTACCTTTCAGTTCTCTTATACTTTCAATAATAGGCATCTTTTGTGGTCTTAGTCCTACCTTTCAGTTCTCTTATACTTTCAATAATAGGCATCTTTCGTGGTCTTAGGCCTACCTTTCAGTTCCCTTATACTTTCAATAATAGGCATCTTTTGTTGTCTTAGGCCTACCTTTCAGTTCTCTTATACTTTCAATAATAGGCATCTTTCGTGGTCTTAGTCCTACCTTTCAGTTCTCTTATACTTTCAATAATAGGCATCTTTCGTGGTCTTAGTCCTACCTTTCAGTTCTCTTATACTTTCAATAATAGGCATCTTTCGTGGTCTCAGGCCCACCTTTCAGTTCTCTTATACTTTCAATAATAGGCATCTTTCGTGGTCTTAGTCCTACCTTTCAGTTCTCTTATACTTTCAATAATAGGCATCTTTCATTAATTCGAGGCCTACCTTTCAGTTCTCTTATACTTTCAATAATAGGCATCTTTCGTAGTCTTAGTCCTACCTTTCGGATTTCTCTTATACTTTCAATAATAGGCATCTTTTGTTGTCTTAGTCCTATCTTTCAGTTCTCTTATATTTTCAAAAACACGCATCTTTTTTGTTTTCTTAGCCCTATATTTCAGTTTTGCCACACTATATTGTGCATCTTTTATTGTCTTAGTCTTATCTTTCGGTTCTCTTATACTTTCAATAATAGGCATCTTTTTCATTAGTCTTAGTCCTGCCATTCAGTTCTCTTATACTTTCAATAATAGGCATCTTTCGTGGTCTTAGGCCTACTGCCAATTCTCCTTAAGCAATAATAGGCATCTTTCATTGGTCTTAGTCCTACCTTTCAGTTCTCTTATACTTTCAATAATAGGCATCTTTCGTGGTCTTAGGCCTACCTTTCAGTTCTCTTATACTTTCAATAATAGGCATCTTTTGTGGTCTTAGTCCTACCTTTCAGTTCTCCTTATACTTTCCAGCCAATAGGCATCTTTGTGGTCTTAGGCCTACCTTTCAGTTCCCTTATACTTTAATAATAGGCAGCTCTTTGTTGTCTGGTCCTACCCAGCCTTCAGTTCTCTTATACTTTCAATAATGAGGCATCTTTTGTTGTCTTGATCCCACTGCACTTTCAGTTCCTCTTATACTTTCAATAATAGGCATCTTTCATGGTCTTAGTCCTACCTTTCAGTTCTCTTATACTTTCAATAATGAGCATCTTTTGCTGTCTTAGTCCTATCTTTCAGTTCTCTTATATTTTCAAAAACACGCATCTTTTGTTTCTTAGTCCTATATTTCAGTTTACTTACTGTCAACAATACACATCTTTTATTGTCTTAGTCTTATCTTTCAGTTCTCTTATACATTCAATAATAGGCATCTTTTGTTGTCTTAGTCCTACCTTTTCAGGTCTCTTTACTTTCAATAATAGGCATCTTTCGTGGTCTTAGCCTACCTTCCAGTTCTCATAACAATAATAGGCATGTGTAATTCTTAGTCCTATCTTTCAGTTCTCTTATACTTTCAATAATAGGCATCTTTCGTGGTCTTGGGCTTCCTACCTTTCAGTTCTCTTATACTTTCCAATAATAGGCATCTTTCGTGGTCTAAGTCCTACCTTTCAGTTCTCTTATACTTTCAATAATAGGCATCTTTCGTGGTCTTAGGCCTACCTTTCAGTTCTCTTATACTTTCAATAATAGGCATCTTTCGTGGTCTTAGTCCTACCTTTCAGTTCTCTTATACTTTCAATAATAGGCATCTTTCCGTACTGGTCTTAGGCCTACCTTTCAGTTCTCTTATACTTTTAACAAAAATCTTTCATTGGTCTTAGTCCTACCTTTCAGTTCCTCTTATACTTTTAATAATAGGCATCTTTCGTGGTCTTAGGCCTACCTTTTCAGTTCTCTTATACTTTCAATAATAGGCATCTTTCGTGGTCTTAGTCCTACCTTTCAGTTCTCTTACTGCTTTCAATAATGACATCTTTCGTGGTCTTAGGCCTACCTTTCAGTTCTCCTTATACTTTCATCAATAGGCATCTTTCGTGGTCTTAGTCCTATCTTTCAGTTCTCCCATACTTTCAATAATAGGCATCTTTCGTGGTCTTGGGCCTACCTTTCAGTCCTTTATACTTTCAATAATAGGCATCTTTCGTGGTCTTAGTCCTACCTTTCAGTTTCTACCATCTTTCAATAATAGGCATCTTTCGTGGTCATAGGCCTACCTTTCAGTTCTCTTATACTTTCAATAATAGGCATCTTTTGTTGTCTTAGTCCTACCTTTCAGTTTCTGCTATTGTCTTTCAATAATAGGCATCTTTTCTTGGTCTCAGGCCCTACCTTTCAGTTCTCTTATACTTTCAATAGCGGCACTCTTTGTTGTCTTAGTCCTATCTTTCGTTCTCACTTATATTTTCAAAAACACGCATCTTTTGTTTTCTTAGTCCTATATTTCAGTTTACTTTTTCTATTATTTTACATCTTTTATTGTCTTAGTCTTATCTTTCAGTTCTCTTATACATTCAATAATAGGCATCTTTTGTTGTGTTGACCTAGCTTTCAGTTCTCTTATACTTTCAATAATAGGCATCTTTCGTGGTCTTAGTCTTCTACCTTTCAGTTCTCTTATACTTTCAATAATAGGCATCTTTTTCATTGGTCTTAGGCCTACACATAAGTTCTCTTATACTTTCAATAATAGGCATCTTTCGTGGTCTTAGTCCTACTGCTGGATTCTCTTATACTTTCAATATGAAACTCTTTCGTGGTCTTAGGCCTACCTTTCAGTTCTCTTATACTTTTTTTAATAAGCAGCATCTTTCGTGGTCTTAGTCCTATCTTTCCAGTTCTCTTATACTTTCAATAATAGGCATCTTTCGTGGTCTTAGTCCTACCTTTCAGTTCTCATATACTTTCAATAATAGGCATCTTTCGTGGTCTTAGGCTACTTGGATTTCTCTTATACTTTCAATAATAGGCATCTTTCGTGGTCTTGGGCCTACCTTTCAGTTCTCTTATACTTTCCAATAATAGGCATCTTTTCATGGTCATAGGCCTACCTTTCAATTCTCTTATACTTAATAATAGGCATCTTTTGTTGTCTTAGTCCTACCTTTCCGTTCTCTTATACTTTTTCCAATAATAGGCATCTTTCGTTGTCTCCAGGCCTAACTTTCAGTTCTCTTATACTTTCAAAAATGAGCATCTTTTTGTTTGTCTTAGTCCTATCTTTCAGTTCTCTTATATTTTCAAAAACACGCATCTTTGTTTTTGTGACCTATATTTCAGTTTACTTACACTGTCAACAATACTTACATCTTTATTGTCTTAGTCTTATCTTTCAGTTCTCTTATACATTCAATAATAGGCATCTTTTGTTGTCTTAGACCTACCTTTCAGTTCTCTTATACTTTCAATAATAGGCATCTTTCGTGGTCTTAGTCCTACCTTTCTAGTTCTCTTATACTTTCAACTAATAGGCATCTTTCGTGGTCTTAGGCCTACCTTTCAGTTCTCTTATACTTTCAATAATAGGCATCTTTCGTGGTCTTAGTCCTACCTTTCCAGTTTCTACCTTACTTTCAATAATAGGCATCTTTCGTGGTCTTAGGCCTACCTTTCAGTTCTCTTATACTTTCAATAATAGGCATCTTTCGTGGTCTTAGTCCTATCTTTCAGTTCTCTTATACTTTCAATAATAGGCATCTTTCGTGGTCTTAGGCCTACCTTTCAGTTCTCTTATACTTTCAATAATAGGCATCTTTTGTGGTCTTAGTCCTACCTTTCAGTTCACTTATACTTTCAATAATAGGCATCTTTCTTGGTCTTAGTCCTATCTTTCAGTTCTCTTATACTTTCAATAATAGGCATCTTTCGTGGTCTTAGGCCTACCTTTCAGTTCTCTTATACTTTCAATAATAGGCATCTTTCGTGGTCTTAGTCCTACCTTTCAGTTCTCTTATACTTTCAATAATAGGCATCTTTCGTGGTCTTAGGCCTACCTTTCAGTTCTCTTATACTTTCAATAATAAGCATCTTTCGTGGTCTTAGTCCTATCTTTCAGTTCTCTTATACTTTCAATAATAGGCATCTTTCGTGGTCTTAGGCCTACCTTTCAGTTCTCTTATACTTTCAATAATAGGCATCTTTTGTGGTCTTAGTCCTACCTTTCAGTTCACTTATACTTTCAATAATAGGCATCTTTCGTGGTCTTAGTCCTATCTTTCAGTTCTCTTATACTTTCAATAATAGGCATCTTTCGTGGTCTTAGGCCTACCTTTCAGTTCTCTTATACTTTCAATAATAGGCATCTTTTGTGGTCTTAGTCCTACCTTTCAGTTCTCTTATACTTTCAATAATAGGCATCTTTCGTGGTCTTAGGCCTACCTTTCAGTTCCCTTATACTTTCAATAATAGGCATCTTTTGTTGTCTTAGTCCTACCTTTCAGTTCTCTTATACTTTCAATAATAGGCATCTTTCGTGGTCTTAGTCCTACCTTTCAGTTCTCTTATACTTTCAATAATAGGCATCTTTCGTGGTCTTAGGCCTACCTTTCAGTTCTCTTATACTTTCAATAATAGGCATCTTTCGTGGTCTTAGTCCTACCTTTCAGTTCTCTTATACTTTCAATAATAGGCATCTTTCGTGATCTTAGGCCTACCTTTCAGTTCTCTTATACTTTCAATAATAGGCATCTTTTGTTGTCTTATTCCTATCTTTCAGTTCTCTTATATTTTCAAAAACACGCATCTTTTGTTTTCTTAGTCCTATATTTCAGTTTACTTACACTGTCAACAATACACATCTTTTATTGTCTTAGTCTTATCTTTCAGTTCTCTTATACATTCAATAATAGGCATCTTTTGTTGTCTTAGTCCTACCTTTCAGTTCTCTTATACTTTCAATAATAGGCATCTTTCGTGGTCTTAGGCCTACCTTTCAGTTCTCTTATACTTTCAATAATAGGCATCTTTCGTGGTCTTAGTCCTATCTTTCAGTTCTCTTATACTTTCAATAATAGGCATCTTTCGTGGTCTTAGGCCTACCTTTCAGTTCTCTTATACTTTCAATAATAGGCATCTTTCGTGGTCTTAGTCCTATCTTTCAGTTCTCTTATACTTTCAATAATAGGCATCTTTCGTGGTCTTAGGCCTACCTTTCAGTTCTCTTATACTTTCAATAATAGGCATCTTTCGTGGTCTTAGTCCTACCTTTCAGTTCCCTTATACTTTCAATAATAGGCATCTTTTGTTGTCTTAGTCCTACCTTTCAGTTCTCTTATACTTTCAATAATAGGCATCTTTTGTTGTCTTAGTCCTACCTTTCAGTTCTCTTATACTTTCAATAATAGGCATCTTTCATGGTCTTAGTCCTACCTTTCAGTTCTCTTATACTTTCAATAATAGGCATCTTTCGTGGTCTCAGGCCTACCTTTCAGTTCTCTTATACTTTCAATAATAGGCATCTTTCGTGGTCTTAGTCCTACCTTTCAGTTCTCTTAAACTTTCAATAATAGGCATCTTTCGTGATCTTAGGCCTACCTTTCAGTTCTCTTATACTTTCAATAATAGGCATCTTTTGCTGTCTTAGTCCTATCTTTCAGTTCTCTTATATTTTCAAAAACACGCATCTTTTGTTTTCTTAGTCCTATATTTCAGTTTACTTACACTGTCAACAATACACATCTTTTATTGTCTTAGTCTTATCTTTCAGTTCTCTTATACATTCAATAATAGGCATCTTTTGTTGTCTTAGACCTACCTTTCAGTTCTCTTATACTTTCAATAATAGGCATCTTTCGTGGTCTTAGTCCTATCTTTCAGTTCTCTTATACTTTCAATAATAGGCATCTTTCGTGGTCTTAGGCCTACCTTTCAGTTCTCTTATACTTTCAATAATAGGCATCTTTCGTGGTCTTAGTCCTACCTTTCAGTTCTCTTATACTTTCAATAATAGGCATCTTTCGTGGTCATAGGCCTACCTTTCAGTTCTCTTATACTTTCAATAATAGGCATCTTTTGTTGTCTTAGTCCTACCTTTCAGTTCTCTTATACTTTCAATAATAGGCATCTTTCGTGGTCTCAGGCCTACCTTTCAGTTCTCTTATACTTTCAATAATAGGCATCTTTTGTCGTCTTAGTCCTATCTTTCAGTTCTCTTATATTTTCAAAAACACGCATCTTTTGTTTTCTTAGTCCTATATTTCAGTTTACTTACACTGTCAACAATACACATCTTTTATTGTCTTAGTCTTATCTTTCAGTTCTCTTATACATTCAATAATAGGCATCTTTTGTTGTCTTAGACCTAACTTTCAGTTCTCTTATACTTTCAATAATAGGCATCTTTCGTGGTCTTAGTCCTACCTTTCAGTTCTCTTATACTTTCAATAATAGGCATCTTTCGTGGTCTTAGGCCTACCTTTCAGTTCTCTTATACTTTCAATAATAGGCATCTTTCGTGGTCTTAGTCCTACCTTTCAGTTCTCTTATACTTTCAATAATAGGCATCTTTCGTGGTCTTAGGCCTACCTTTCAGTTCTCTTATACTTTCAATAATAGGCATCTTTCGTGGTCTTAGTCCTATCTTTCAGTTCTCTTATACTTTCAATAATAGGCATCTTTCGTGGTCTTAGTCCTACCTTTCAGTTCTCTTATACTTTCAATAATAGGCATCTTTCGTGGTCTTAGGCCTACCTTTCAGTTCTCTTATACTTTCAATAATAGGCATCTTTCGTGGTCTTAGGCCTACCTTTCAGTTCTCTTATACTTTCAATAATAGGCATCTTTCGTGGTCATAGGCCTACCTTTCAGTTCTCTTATACTTTCAATAATAGGCATCTTTTGTTGTCTTAGTCCTACCTTTCAGTTCTCTTATACTTTCAATAATAGGCATCTTTCGTTGTCTCAGGCCTAACTTTCAGTTCTCTTATACTTTCAAAAATAGGCATCTTTTGTTGTCTTAGTCCTATCTTTCAGTTCTCTTATATTTTCAAAAACACGCATCTTTTGTTTTCTTAGTCCTATATTTCAGTTTACTTACACTGTCAACAATACACATCTTTTATTGTCTTAGTCTTATCTTTCAGTTCTCTTATACATTCAATAATAGGCATCTTTTGTTGTCTTAGACCTACCTTTCAGTTCTCTTATACTTTCAATAATAGGCATCTTTCGTGGTCTTAGTCCTACCTTTCAGTTCTCTTATACTTTCAATAATAGGCATCTTTCGTGGTCTTAGGCCTACCTTTCAGTTCTCTTATACTTTCAATAATAGGCATCTTTCGTGGTCTTAGTCCTACCTTTCAGTTCTCTTATACTTTCAATAATAGGCATCTTTCGTGGTCTTAGGCCTACCTTTCAGTTCTCTTATACTTTCAATAATAGGCATCTTTCGTGGTCTTAGTCCTATCTTTCAGTTCTCTTATACTTTCAATAATAGGCATCTTTCGTGGTCTTAGGCCTACCTTTCAGTTCTCTTATACTTTCAATAATAGGCATCTTTTGTGGTCTTAGTCCTACCTTTCAGTTCACTTATACTTTCAATAATAGGCATCTTTCTTGGTCTTAGTCCTATCTTTCAGTTCTCTTATACTTTCAATAATAGGCATCTTTCGTGGTCTTAGGCCTACCTTTCAGTTCTCTTATACTTTCAATAATAGGCATCTTTCGCGGTCTTAGTCCTACCTTTCAGTTCTCTTATACTTTCAATAATAGGCATCTTTCGTGGTCTTAGGCCTACCTTTCAGTTCTCTTATACTTTCAATAATAAGCATCTTTCGTGGTCTTAGTCCTATCTTTCAGTTCTCTTATACTTTCAATAATAGGCATCTTTCGTGGTCTTAGGCCTACCTTTCAGTTCTCTTATACTTTCAATAATAGGCATCTTTTGTGGTCTTAGTCCTACCTTTCAGTTCACTTATACTTTCAATAATAGGCATCTTTCGTGGTCTTAGTCCTATCTTTCAGTTCTCTTATACTTTCAATAATAGGCATCTTTCGTGGTCTTAGGCCTACCTTTCAGTTCTCTTATACTTTCAATAATAGGCATCTTTTGTGGTCTTAGTCCTACCTTTCAGTTCTCTTATACTTTCAATAATAGGCATCTTTCGTGGTCTTAGGCCTACCTTTCAGTTCCCTTATACTTTCAATAATAGGCATCTTTTGTTGTCTTAGTCCTACCTTTCAGTTCTCTTATACTTTCAATAATAGGCATCTTTCGTGGTCTTAGTCCTACCTTTCAGTTCTCTTATACTTTCAATAATAGGCATCTTTCGTGGTCTTAGGCCTACCTTTCAGTTCTCTTATACTTTCAATAATAGGCATCTTTCGTGGTCTTAGTCCTACCTTTCAGTTCTCTTATACTTTCAATAATAGGCATCTTTCGTGATCTTAGGCCTACCTTTCAGTTCTCTTATACTTTCAATAATAGGCATCTTTTGTTGTCTTATTCCTATCTTTCAGTTCTCTTATATTTTCAAAAACACGCATCTTTTGTTTTCTTAGTCCTATATTTCAGTTTACTTACACTGTCAACAATACACATCTTTTATTGTCTTAGTCTTATCTTTCAGTTCTCTTATACATTCAATAATAGGCATCTTTTGTTGTCTTAGTCCTACCTTTCAGTTCTCTTATACTTTCAATAATAGGCATCTTTCGTGGTCTTAGGCCTACCTTTCAGTTCTCTTATACTTTCAATAATAGGCATCTTTCGTGGTCTTAGTCCTATCTTTCAGTTCTCTTATACTTTCAATAATAGGCATCTTTCGTGGTCTTAGGCCTACCTTTCAGTTCTCTTATACTTTCAATAATAGGCATCTTTCGTGGTCTTAGGCCTACCTTTCAGTTCTCTTATACTTTCAATAATAGGCATCTTTCGTGGTCATAGGCCTACCTTTCAGTTCTCTTATACTTTCAATAATAGGCATCTTTTGTTGTCTTAGTCCTACCTTTCAGTTCTCTTATACTTTCAATAATAGGCATCTTTCGTTGTCTCAGGCCTAACTTTCAGTTCTCTTATACTTTCAAAAAATAGGCATCTTTTGTTGTCTTAGTCCTATCTTTCAGTTCTCTATATTTTTCAAAAACACGCATCTTTTGTTTTTCTTAGTCCTATATTTCAGTTTACTTACACTGTCAACAATACACATCTTTTGTTATTGTCTTAGTCTTATCTTTCAGTTCTCTTATACATTCAATAATAGGCATCTTTTGTTGTCTTAGACCTACCTTTCAGTTCTCTTATACTTTCAATAATAGGCATCTTTCGTGGTCTTAGTCCTACCTTTCAGTTCTTCTATACTTTCAATAATAGGCATCTTTCGTGGTCTTAGGCCTACCTTTCAGTTCTCTTATACTTTCAATAATAGGCATCTTTCGTGGTCTTAGTCCTACCTTTCAGTTCTCTTATACTTTCTAATAATAGGCATCTTTCGTGGTCTTAGGCCTACCTTTCAGTTCTCTTATACTTTCAATAATAGGCATCTTTCGTGGTCTTGGTCCTATCTTTCAGTTCTCTTATACTTTCAATAATAGGCATCTTTTCGTGGTCTTAGGCCTACCTTTCAGTTCTCTTATACTTTCAGTCATTAACAGGCATCTTTTGTGGTCTTAGTCCTACCTTTCAGTTCACTTATACTTTCAATAATAGGCATCTTTCTTGGTCTGGTCCTATCTTTCAGTTCTCTATACTTTCAATAATAGGCATCTTTCGTGGTCTTAGGCCTACCTTTCAGTTCTTTATACTTTCAATAATAGGCATCTTTCATGGTCTTAGTCCTACCTTTCAGTTCTCTTATACTTTCAATAATAGGCATCTTTTCGTATCTTAGGCCTACCTTTCAGTTCTCTTATACTTTCAATAATAAGCATCTTTGTGGTCTTAGTCCTATCTTCAGTTCTCTTATACTTTAACAATAGGCATCTTTCGTGGTCTTAGGCCTACCTTTCAGTTCTCTTATACTTTCAATAATAGGTACCTTTTGTGGTCTTAGTCCTAAATTTTCAGTTCACTTATACTTTCAATAATAGGTATCTTCGGTGGTCTTAGTCCTATCTTTCAGTTCTCTTTATACTTTCAATAATAGGCATCTTTCGTGGTCTTAGGCCTACCTTTCAGTTCTCTTATACTTTCAATACGTACTTTGTGGTCTTAGTCCTACCTTTCAGTTCTCTTATACTTTCAATAATAGGCATCTTTTCAATGTCTAGGCCTACCTGAAATTCCCTTATACTTTCAATAATAGGCATCTTTTGTTGTCTTGTATCCACCTTCAGTTCTCATACTTTCAATAATAGGCATCTTTCGTGGTCTTAGTCCTGGCCTCCTTTTCAGTTCTCTTATACTTTCAATAATAGGCATCTTTCGTGGTCTTAGGCCTACCTTTCAGTTCTCTTATACTTTCAATAATAGGCATCTTTCGTGGTCTTAGTCCTACCTTTCAGTTCTCTTATACTTTCAATAATAGGCATCTTTCGTGATCTTAGGCCTTACCTTCAGTTCTATACTTTCAATAATAGGCATCTTTTGTTGTCTTATTCCTATCTTTCAGTTCTCTTATATTTTCAAAAACAATGGCATCTTTTGTTTTCTTAGTCCTATTTCAGTTTTCATTACACTGTCAACAATACACATCTTTTATTGTCTTTGTCTTATCTTTCAGTTCTCTTATACATTCAATAATAGGCATCTTTTGTTGTCTTGGTCCTACCTTTCAGTTCTCTTATACTTTCAATAATAGGCATCTTTCGTGGTCTTAGGCCTACCTTTCAGTTCTCTTATACTTTCAATAATAGGCATTCGTGGTCTTAGTCCTATCTTCTAGTTCTCTTATACTTTCAATAATAGGCATCTTTCGTGTCTTAGGCCTACCTTTCAGTTCTCTTATACTTTCAATAATAGGCATCTTTCGTGGTCTTAGTCCTATCTTTCAGTTCTTTTATACTTTCAATAATAGGCATCTTTCGTGGTCTTAGGCCTACCTTTCAGTTCTCTTATACTTTCAATAATAGGCATCTTTCGTGGTCTTAGTCCTACCTTTCAGTTCCCTTATACTTTCAATAATAGGCATCTTTTGTTGTCTTAGTCCTACCTTTCAGTTCTCTTATACTTTCAATAATAGGCATCTTTTGTTGTCTTAGTCCTACCTTTCAGTTCTTTATACTTTCAATAATAGGCATCTTTCATGGTCTTAGTCCTACCTTTCAGTTCTCTTATACTTTCAATAATAGGCATCTTTCGTGGTCTCAGGCCTACCTTTCAGTTCTCTTATACTTTCAATAATAGGCATCTTTCGTGGTCTTAGTCCTACCTTTCAGTTCTCTTAAACTTTCAATAATAGGCATCTTTCGTGATCTTAGGCCTACCTTTCAGTTCTCTTATACTTTCAATAATAGGCATCTTTTGCTGTCTTGTCCTACCTTTCAGTTCTCTTATATTTTCAAAACACGCATCTTTTGTTTTCTTAGTCCTATATTTCAGTTTACTTACACTGTCAACAATACACATCTTTTATTGTCTTAGTCTTATTCTTTCAGTTCTCTTATACATTCAATAGCTAGGCATCTTTTGTTGTCTTAGACCCACTTTTCAGTTCTCTTATACTTTCAATAATAGGCATCTTTCGTGGTCTTAGTCCTACCTTTCAGTTCTCTTATACTTTCAATAACAGGTATCTTTCGGTCTTAGGCCTACCTTTCAGTTCTCTTATACTTTCAATAATAGGCATCTTTCGTGGTCTTAGTCCTACCTTTCAGTTCTCTATACTTTCAATAATAGGCATCTTTTGTGGTCTTAGGCCTACCTTTCAGTTCTTTATACTTTCAATAATAGGTATCTTTCGTGGTCTTAGTCCTATCTTTTCAGTTCTCTTTTATACTTTCAATAATAGGCATCTTTCGTGGTCTTAGGCCTACCTTTCAGTTCTCTTATACTTTCAATAATAGGCATCTTTTGTGGTCTTAGTCCTACCTTTCAGTTCACTTATATTTTCAATAATAGGCATCTTTTCGTGGTCTTAGTCCTATCTTTTCAGTTCTCTTATACTTTCAATATTGGTGGCATCTTTCGTGGTCTTAGTCCTACCTTTCAGTTCTCTTATACTTTCAATAATAGGCATCTTTCGTGGTCTTAGTCCTACCTTTCAGTTCTCTTATACTTTCAACAATAGGCATCTTTCGTGGGTCTTAGGCCTACCTTTCAAGCCTCCTCAAGTACTTTCAATAATAGGTATCTTTTGTGGTCTTAGTCTCATTGTTTCAGTTCTCTTATACTTTCAATAATAGGCATTCTTCGTGGTCTTAGCCTACCTTTCAGTTCCCTTATACTTTCAATAATAGTATCTTTTGTTGTTCTTAGTCCTACCTTTCAGTTCTCTTATACTTTCAATAATAGGCATCTTTCGTGTGGTTCCTTTAGTCCTACCTTTCAGTTCTCTTATGAGCACTTCCTCAATAATAGGCATCTTTTCGTGGTCTTAGGCTCACCTTTCAGTTCTCTTATACTTTCAATAATAGGCATCTTTCGTGGTCTTAGTCCTACCTTTCAGTTCTCTTATACTTTCAGAATAGGAAAATTGTGATCTTAGGCCTACCTTTCAGTTCTCTTATACTTTCAATAATAGGCATCTTTTGTTGTCTTATTCCTATCTTTCAGTTCTCTTATATTTTCAAACACGCATCTTTTGTTTTCTTTAGTCCTATATTTCAGTTTACTTACACTGTCAACAATACACATCTTTTATTGTCTTAGTCTTATCTTTCAGTTCTCTTATACATTCAATAATAGGCATCTTTTGTTGTCTTAGTCCTACCTTTCAATTTCCTTATACTTTCAATAATAGGCATCTTTCGTGGTCTTAGGCCTATCTTTCAGTTCTCTTATACTTAATAATAGGCATCTTTTGTGGTCTTAGTCCTATCTTTTCAGCTCTCATATCTTCAATAATAGGCATCTTCGTGGTCTTTAGGCCTACCTTTCAGTTCTCTTATACTTTCAATAATAGGCATCTTTCGTGTCTTAGTCCTATCTTTCAGTTCTCTTATACTTTCAATAATAGGCATCTGTGGTCTAGGCCCACCTTTCAGTTCTCTTATACTTTCAATAATAGGCATCTTTCGTGGTCTTAGTCCTACCTTTCAGTTCCCTTATACTTTCAATAATAGGCATCTTTTGTTGTCTTAAGTCCTACCTTTCAGTTCTCTTATACTTTCAATAATAGGCATCTTTTGTTGTCTTAGTCCTACCTTTCAGTTCTCTTATACTTTCACACAGGTATCTTTCATGGTCTTAGTCCTACCTTTCAGTTCTCTTATACTTTCAATAATAGGCATCTTTGTGTGGTCTCAGGCCTACCTTTCAGTTCTCTTAAGTACTTAATAATAGGCATCTTTCGTGGTCTTAGTCCTACCTTTCAGTTCTCTTATACTTTCAATAATAGGCATCTTTCGTGGTCTTAGTCCCATCTTTCAGTTCTCTTTATACTTTCAATAATAGGCATCTTTTCGTGGTCTTAGGCCCAGCCTTTTCAGTTCTTCTATACTTTCAATAAAAGGCATCTTTCGTGGTCTTAGTCCTACCTTTCAGTTCTCTTATACTTTCAATAATAGGCATCTTTCGTGGTCTTAGGCCTACCTTTCAGTTCTCTTATACTTTCAATAATAGGCATCTTTTGTGGTCTTAGTCCTACCTTTCTTGAAGTTCACTTATACTTTCAATAACAGGCATCTTTTGTGGTCTTAGTCCTATCTTTCTCTCAGTTCTCTTATACTTTCAATAATAGGCATCTTTCGTGGTCTTAGGCTCACCTTTCAGTTCTCTTATACCTTTCAATAATAGGCATCTTTCGTGGTCTTAGTCCTACCTTTCAGTTCTCTTATACTTTCAATAATAGGTATCTGTGGTCTTAGTCCCACTTTTCAGTTCTCTTATACTTTCAATAATAGGCATCTTTTCGTGATCTTAGGCTCATCTTTCAGTTCTCTTATACTTCTTCAATAATAGGCATCTTTTGTTGTCTTATTCCTATCTTTCAATTTCTTATATTTTCAAACACGTATCATTTGTTTTCTAGTCCTATATTTTAGTTTACTTACACTGTCAACAATACACATCTTTTATTGTCTTAGTCTTATCTTTCAGTTCTTTATACATTCAATAATAGGCATCTTTTGTTGTCTTAGTCCTACCTTTCAGTTCTCTTATACTTTCAATAATAGGCATCTTTCGTGGTCTTAGGCCCACCTTTCAGTTCTTTATACTTTCAATAATAGGCATCTTTCGTGGTCTTAGTCCTATCTTTCAGTTCTCTTATACTTTCAATAATAGGCATCTTTCGTGGTCTTAGGCCTACCTTTCAGTTCTCTTATACTTTCAATAATAGGCATCTTTTCGTGGTCTTAGTCCTATCTTTCTGCCTTATACTTTCAATAATAGGCATCTTTTCGTGGTCTTAGGCCTACCTTTCAGTTCTCTTATACTTTCAATAATAGGCATCTTTCGGTCTTAGTCCTACCTTTCAGTTCTCTTATACTTTCAATAATAGCATCTTTCGTGATCTTAGGCCTACCTTTCAGTTCTCTCTTATACTTTCCATAATAGGCATCTTTCATGGCCTTAGTCCTACCTTTCAGTTCTCTTATACTTTCAATAATAGGCATCTTTCGTGGTCTCAGGCCTACCTTTCAGTTCTCTTATACTTTCAATAATAGTACCTTTCGTGGTCTTAGTCCTACCTTTCAGTTCTCTTAAACTTTCAATAATAGGCATCTTTCGTGATCTTAGGCCTACTCAGCTCCTCTTTATACTTTCAATAATAGGCATCTTTTGGTTGTCTTAGTCCTATCTTCAGTTCTCTTATATTTTCAAAAACACGCATTCCTTATTTTCTTAGTCCTATATTTCAGTTTACTTACACTGTCAACAATACACATCTTTTATTGAAGTCTTAGTCTTATCTTTCAGTTCTATACATTCAATAATAGGCATCTTTTGTTGTCTTAGACCTACCTTTCAGTTCTCTTATACTTTCAATAATAGGCATCTTTCGTGGTCTTAGTCCTACCTTTCAGTTCTCTTATACTTTCAATAATAGGCATTCGTGGTTCCTAGTCTACCTTTCTGCTCCTCACTTTCACACCAGGCATCTGTGGTCTTAGTCCTACCTTGCCCCTTTATACTTTCAATAAGAGGCATCTTTCGTGGTCTTAGGCCTACCTTTCAGTTCTCTTATACTTTCAATAATAGGCATCTTTCGTGGTCTTAGTCCTATCTTTCAGTTCTCTTATACTTTCAATAATAGGCATCTTTCGTGGTCTTAGGCCTACCTGTCAGTTCTCTTATACTTTCAATAATAGGCATCTTTTGTGGTCTTAGTCCTACCTTTCAGTTCACTTATACTTTCAATAATAGGCATCTTTCGTGGTCTTAGTCCTATCTTTCAGTTCTCTTATACTTTCAATAATAGGCATCTTTCGTGGTCTTAGGCCTACCTTTCAGTTCTCTTATACTTTCAATAATAGGCATCTTTCGTGGTCTTAGTCCTACCTTTCAGTTCTCTTATACTTTCAATAATAGGCATCTTTCGTGGTCTTAGGCCTACCTTTCAGTTCTCTTATACTTTCAATAATAGGCATCTTTTGTGGTCTTAGTCCTACCTTTCAGTTCTCTTATACTTTCAATAATAGGCATCTTTCGTGGTCTTAGGCCTACCTTTCAGTTCCCTTATACTTTCAATAATAGGCATCTTTTGTTGTCTTAGTCCTACCTTTCAGTTCTCTTATACTTTCAATAATAGGCATCTTTCGTGGTCTTAGTCCTACCTTTCAGTTCTCTTATACTTTCAATAATAGGCATCTTTCGTGGTCTTAGGCCTACCTTTCAGTTCTCTTATACTTTCAATAATAGGCATCTTTCGTGGTCTTAGTCCTATCTTTCAGTTCTCTTATACTTTCAATAATAGGCATCTTTCGTGATCTTAGGCCTACCTTTCAGTTCTCTTATACTTTCAATAATAGGCATCTTTTGTTGTCTTATTCCTATCTTTCTCAGTTCTCTTATATTTTCAAAAACACGCATCTTTTGTTTTCTTAGTCCTATATTTCAGTTTACTTACACGTCGTCAACAATACACATCTTTTATTGGTCTTAGTCTTATCTTTCAGTTCTCTTATACATCTAACAATAGGCATCTTTGCTTGTCTTAGTCCTACCTTTCAGTTCTCTTATACTCTTCAATAATAGTACCTTTGTGTCTTAGGCCTACCTTTCAGTTCTCTTATACTTTCAATAATAGGCATCTTTTTCGTATTTTGGTCCTATCTTCTGAAATTTTTATACTTTCAATAATAGGCATCTTTCTGTGTCTTAGGCCTACCTTTCAGTTCTTTATACTTTCAATAATAGGCATCTTTCGTGGTCTTAGTCCTATCTTTCAGTTCTCTTATACTTTCAATAATAGGCATCTTTCGTGGTCTTAGGCCTACCTTCAGTTCTCTACTTTCAATAATAGGTATCTTTCGTGGTCTTAGTCCTACCTTTCAGTTCCCTTGTATTTGGTTGTACAATAGGCATCTTTTGTTGTCTTAGTCCTACCTTTCAGTTCTCTTATACTTTCAATAATAGGCATCTTTTGTTGTCTTAGTCCTACCTTTCAGTTCTCTTATACTTTCAATAATAGGCATCTTTTATGGTCTTAGTCCTACCTTTCAGTTCTCTTATACTTTCAATAATAGGCATCTTCGTGGTCTCAGGCCTACCTTTCAGTTCTCTTATACTTTCAATAATAGGCATCTTTCGTGGTCTTAGTCCTACCTTCAGTTCTCTTATACTTTCAATAATAGGCATATTTCGTGGTCTTAGTCCTACCTTTCAGTTCTCTTATACTTTCAATAATAGGCATCTTTCTGTGGTCTTAGGCCTACCTTTCTTTCAGTTCTCTTTATACTTTCAATAAAGGCATCTTTCGTGGTCTTAGTCCTACCTTTCAGTTCTCTTATACTTTCAATAATAGGCATCTTTCGTGGTCTTAGGCCTACCTTTCAGTTCTCTTATACTTTCAATAATAGGCATCTTTCGTGGTCTTAGTCCTACTCCTCAGTTCTCTTATACTTTCAATAATAGGTACTGTGGTCTTAGGCCTACCTTTCAGTTCTCTTATACTTTCAATAATAGGCATCTTTTCGTAGGTCTTAGGCCTACCTTCTGGGTTCTCTTATACTTTCAATAATAGGTATCTTTTCGTGGTCTTAGTCCTACTCCCTTTCAGTTCTCTTATACTTTCAATAATAGGCATCTTTCGTGGTCTTAGTCCTATCTTTCAGTTCTCTTATACTTTCAATAATAGGCATCTTTGTGGTCTTAGGCCTACCTTTCAGTTCTCTTGTATACTTTCAATAATAGGCATCTTTCGTGGTCTTAGTCCTACCTTTCAGTTCTCTCTATACTTTCAATAATAGGCATTTCGTGGTCATAGGCCTACCTTTCAGTTCTCTTATACTTTCAATAATAGGCATCTTTTGTTGTCTTAGTCCTACCTTTCAGTTCTCTTATACTTTCAATAATAGGCATCTTTTGTGGTCTCAGGCCTACCTTTCATTCTCTTATACTTTCAATAATAGGCATCTTTGTTGTCTTAGTCCTATCTTTCAGTTCTCTTATATTTTCAAAAACACGCATCTTTTGTTTTCTTAGTCCTATATTTCAGTTTACTTACACTGTCCACAATACACATCTTTTATTGTCTTAGTCTTATCTTCAGTTCTCTTATACATTCAATAATAGGCATCTTTTGTTGTCTTAGACCTAACTTTCAGTTCTCTTATACTTTCAATAATAGGCATCTTTCGTGGTCTTAGTCCTACCTTTCAGTTCTCTTATACTTTCAATAATAGGCATCTTTCGTGGTCTTAGGCCTACCTTTCAGTTCTCTTATACTTTCAATAATAGACATCTTTCGTGGTCTTAGTCCTACCTTTCAGTTCTCTTATACTTTCAGCTAATAGCATCTTTCGTGGTCTTAGGCCTACCTTCAGTTCTCTTATACTTTCAATAACAGGCATCTTTCGTGGTCTTAGTCCTATCTTTCAGTTCTCTTACTTTCAATAATAGGCATCTTTCGTGGTATTAGTCCTACCTTTCAGTTCTCTTATACTTTCAATAATAGGCATCTTTCGTGGTCTTAGGCCTACCTTTCAGCTCTCTTATACTTTCAATAATAGGCATCTTTTGTTGTCTAGTCCTACCTTTCAGTTCTCTTATACTTTCAATAATAGGCATCTTTCGTTGTCTCAGGCCTAACTTTCAGTTCTCTTTTGTATACTTCTTCAAAAATAGGCATCTTTTGTTGTCTTAGTCCTATCTTCAGTTCTCTTATATTTTCAAAAACACGCATCTTTTGTTTTCTTAGTCCTATATTTCAGTTTACTTACACTGTCAACAATACACACTTTTTATTGTCTTAGTCTTATCTTTCAGTTCTCTTATACATTCAATAATAGGCATCTTTTGTTGGCTCTAGACCTACCTTTCAGTTCTCTTATACTTTCAATAATAGTATCTTTTCGGTCTTAGTCCTACCTTTCAGTTCTCTTATACTTTCAATAATAGGCATCTTTTCGTGTCTTAGGCCTACCTTTCAGTTCTCTTATACTTTCAATAATAGGTATCTGTGGTTTTAGTCCTATCTTTCAGTTCTCTTATACTTTCAATAATAGGCATCTTTCGTGGGTCTTAGGCCTACCTTTCAGTTCTCTTATATTTTCAATAATAGGCATCTTTTGTGTCTTAGTCCTACCTTTCAGTTCACTTATACTTTCAATAATAGGCATCTTTTTGTGGTCTTAGTCCTATCTTCTGCCCTTATACTTTCAATAATAGGCATCTTTCGTGGTCTTAGGCCTACCTTTCAGTTCTCTTATACTTTCAATAATAGGCATCTTTTGTGGTCTTAGTCCTACCTTTCAGTTCACTTATACTTTCAATAATAGGCATCTTTCGTGGTCTTAGTCCTATCTTTCAGTTCTCTCTTATACTTTCAATAATAGGCATCTTTCGTGGTCTTAGGCCTACCTTTCAGTTCTCTTATACTTTCAATAATAGGCATCTTTTGTGGTCTTAGTCCTACCTTTCAATTCTTTATACTTTCAATAATAGGCATCTTTCGTGGTCTTAGGCCTACCTTTCTCAGTTCCCTTATACTTTCAATAATAGGCATCTTTTGTTGTCTTATCCTACCTTTCAGTTCTTCTATACTTTCAATAATAGGCATCTTTCGTGGTCTTAGTCCTACCTTTCAGTTCTCTTTATACTTTCAATAATAGGCATCTTTCGTGGTCTTAGGCCTACCTTTCTGTCTTCTTATACTTTCAATAATAGGCATCTTTCGTGGTCTTAGTCCTACCTTTCAGTTCTCTTATACTTTCAATAATAGGCATCTTTCGTGATCTTAGGCCTACCTTTCAGTTCTCTTATACTTTCAATAATAGGCATCTTTTGTTGTCTTATTCCTATCTTTCAGTTCTCTTATATTTTCAAAAACACGCATCTTTTGTTTTCTTAGTCCTATATATTTCAGTTTACTTACACTGTCAACAATACACATCTTTTATTGTCTTAGTCTTATCTTCAGTTCTCTTATACATTCAATAATAGGTATCTTTTGTTGTCTTAGTCCTACCTTCAGTTCTCTTATACTTTCAATAATAGCATCTTTCGTGGTCTTAGGCCTACCTTTCAGTTCTCTTATACTTTCAATAATAGACTTTCGTGGTCTTAGTCCTATCTTTCAGCTCTCTTTTTATACTTTCAATAATAGGCATCTTTCGTGGTCTTAGGCCTACCTTTCAGTTCTCTTATACTTTCAATAATAGGCATCTTTCGTGGTCTTAGTCCTATCTTTCAGTTCTCTTATACTTTCAATAATAGGCATCTTTCGTGGTCTTAGCTCACTTTCTTTCAGTTCTCTTATACTTTTCAATAATAGGCATCTTTCGTGGTCTTAGTCCTACCTTTCAGTTCTCTTATACTTTCAATAATAGGTGATCTTTCGTGATCTTAGGCCTACCTTTCAGTTCTCTTATACTTTCCATAATAGGCATCTTTTGTTGTCTTAGTCTCATCTTTCAGTTCTCTTATATTTTCAAAAACACGCATCTTTTTTTGTTTTCTTAGTCCTATATTTCAGTTTACTTACACTGTCAACAATACACATCTTTTTACGGCCTTAGTCTTATCTTTCAGTTCTCTTATACATTCAATAATAGGCATCTTTTGTTGTCTTAGTCCTACCTTTCAGTTCTCTTATACTTTCAATAATAGGCATCTTTCGTGTCTTAGGCCTACCTTTCAGTTCTCTTATACTTTCAATAATAGGCATTCGTGGTCTTAGTCCTATCTTTCTTGCCCTTTATACTTTCAATAATAGGCATCTTTTGTGGTCTTAGGCCTACCTTTCAGTTCTTTATACTTTCAATAATAGGCATCTTTCGTGGTCTTAGTCCTATCTTTCAGTCTTTTATACTTTCAATAACAGGTACTGTGGTCTTAGGCCTACCTTTCAGTTCTCTTATAATTTCAATAATAGGCATCTTTCGTGGTCTTAGTCCTACCTTTCAGTTCTCTTATACTTTCAATAATAGGCATCTTCTAGTCTTAGGACTACCTTTCACTTCTCTTATACTTTCAATAATAGGCATATTTCGTGGTCTTAGTTCTATCTTTCAGTTCTCTTATACTTTCAATAATAGGCATCTTTCGTGGTCTTAGTCCTACCTTTCAGTTCTCTTATACTTTCAATAATAGGCATCTTTCGTGGTCTTAGGCCTACCTTTCACTTCTCTTATACTTTCAATAATAGGCACATTTCGTGGTCTTAGTCCTATCCTTCAGTTCTCTTATATTTTCAAAAACACGCATCTTTTGTTTTCTTAGTCCTATATTTCAGTTTACTTACACTGTCAACAATACACGTCTTTTATTGTCTTAGTCTTATCTTTCAGTTCTCTTATACATTCAATAATAGGCATCTTTTGTTGTCTTAGACCTACCTTTCTGTTCTCTTATACTTTCAATAATAGGCATATTTCGTGGTCTTAGTCCTACCTTTCAGTTCTCTTATACTTTCAATAATAGGCATCTTTCGTGGTCTTAGTCCTACCTTTCTGTTCTCTTATACTTTCAATAATAGGCATCTTTCGTGGTCTTAGGCCTACCTTTCAGTTCTCTTATACTTTCAATAATAGGCATCTTTCGTGGTCTTAGTCCTACCTTTCAGTTCTCTTATACTTTCAATAATAGGCATCTTTCGTGGTCTTAGGCCTACCTTTCAGTTCTCTTATACTTTCAATAATAGGCATCTTTCGTGGTCTTAGTCCTATCTTTCAGTTCTCTTATACTTTCAATAATAGGCATCTTTCGTGGTCTTAGGCCTACCTTTCAGTTCTCTTATACTTTCAATAATAGGCATCTTTTGTGGTCTTAGTCCTACCTTTCAGTTCACTTATACTTTCAATAATAGGCATCTTTTCGTGGGGTCTTAGTCCTATCTTTCAGTTCTCTTATACTTTCAATAATAGGCATCTTTCATGGTCTTAGGCTACTGCCTGGTTCTCTTATACTTTCAATAATAGGCATCTTTCGTGGTCTTAGTCCTACCTTTCAGTTCTCTTATACTTTCAATAATAGGCATCTTTCGTGGTCTTAGTCCTACCTTTCAGTTCTCATACTTTCAATAATAGGCATCTTTCATGATCTTAGGCCTACCTTTCAGTTCTCTTATACTCAATAATAGGCATCTTTTGTTGTCTTATTCCTATCTTTCAGTTCTCTTATATTTTCAAAAACACGCATCTTTTGTTTTCTTAGTCCTATATTTCAGTTTACTTACACTGTCAACAATACACATCTTTTATTGTCTTAGTCTTATCTTTCGGTTCTCTTATACATTCAATAATAGGCATCTTTTGTTGTCTTAGTCCTACCTTTCAGTTCTCTTATACTTTCAATAATAGGCATCTTTCGTGGTCTTAGGCCTACCTTTCAGTTCTCTTATACTTTCAATAATACTGAAGGCAGCTTTCGTGGTCTTAGTCCTATCTTTCAGTTCTCTTATACTTTCAATAATAGGCATCTTTCATTAGTCTTAGGCCTACCTTTCAAGTTCTCTTATACTTTCAATAATAGGCATCTTTCGTGGTCTTAGTCTATCTTTCAGTTCTCTTATACTTTCAATAATAGGCATCTTTCGTGGTCTTAGGCCTACCTTTCAGTTCTCTTATACTTTCAATAATAGGCATCTTTCGTGGTCTTAGTCCTACCTTTCAGTTCTGCTCTTATACTTTCAATAATAGGCATCTTTCGTGATCTTAGGCCTACCTTTCAGTTCTCTTATACTTTCCATAATAGGCATCTTTTGTTGTCTTAGTCCTATCTTTCAGTTCTCTTATATTTTCAAAAACACGCATCTTTTTGTTTTCTTAGTCCTATATTTCGGTTTACTTACACTGTCAACAATACACATCTTTTATTGTCTTAGTCTTATCTTTCAGTTCTCTTATACATTCAATAATAGGCATCTTTTGTTGTCTTAGTCCCTACCTTTCAGTTCTCATACTTTCAATAATAGGCATCTTTCGTGGTCTTAGGCCTACCTTTCAGTTCTCTTATACTTTCAATAATAGGCATCTTTCGTGGTCTTAGTCCTATCTTTCAGTTCTCTTATACTTTCAATAATAGGCATCTTTCGTGGTCTTAGGCCTACCTTTCAGTTCTCTTATACTTTCAATAATAGGCATCTTTCGTGGTCTTAGTCCTCTCTTTCAGTTCTCTTATCCTTTCAACAATGGCATCTTTCAGTAGTCTTAGGCCTACCTTTCAGTTCTCTTATAATTTCAATAATAGGCATCTTTCATTGGTCTTAGTCCTACCTTTCGGTTCTCTTATACTTTCAATAATAGAAATATCTTTCGTGGTCTTAGGACTACCTTTCACTTCTCTTATACTTTCAATAATAGGCATATTTCTGGTCTTAGTTCTATCTTTCAGTTCTCTTATACTTTCAATAATAGGCTCTTTCGTGGTCTTAGTCCTACCTTTCAGTTCTCTTATACTTTCAATAATAGGCATCTTTCGTGGTCTTAGGCCTACCTTTCACTTCTCTTATACTTTCAATAATAGGCATATTTCGTGGTCTTAGTCCTATCCTTCAGTTCTCTTATATTTTCAAAAACACGCATCTTTTGTTTTCTTAGTCCTATATTTCAGTTTACTTACACTGTCAACAATACACGTCTTTTATTGTCTTAGTCTTATCTTTCAGTTCTCTTATACATTCAATAATAGGCATCTTTTGTTGTCTTAGACCTACCTTTCTGTTCTCTTATACTTTCAATAATAGGCATATTTCGTGGTCTTAGTCCTACCTTTCAGTTCTCTTATACTTTCAATAATAGGCATCTTTCGTGGTCTTAGGCCTACCTTTCAGTTCTCTTATACTTTCAATAATAGGCATCTTTCGTGGTCTTAGTCCTATCTTTCAGTTCTCTTATACTTTCAATAATAGGCATCTTTCGTGGTCTTAGGCCTACCTTTCACTTCTCTTATACTTTCAATAATAGGCATATTTCGTGGTCTTAGTTCTATCTTTCAGTTCTCTTATACTTTCAATAATAGGCATCTTTCGTGGTCTTAGGCCTACCTTTCAGTTCTCTTATACTTTCAATAATAGGCATCTTTTGTGGTCTTAGTCCTACCTTTCAGTTCTCTTATACTTTCAATAATAGGCATCTTTCGTGGTCTTAGGCCTACCTTTCAGTTCCCTTATACTTTCAATAATAGGCATCTTTTGTCGTCTTAGTCCTACCTTTCAGTTCTCTTCTACTTTCAATAATAGGCATCTTTCGTGGTCTTAGTCCTACCTTTCAGTTCTCTTATAATTTCAATAATAGGCATCTTTCGTGGTCTTAGGCCTACCTTTCAGTTCTCTTATACTTTCAATAATAGGCATCTTTCGTGGTCTTAGTCCTACCTTTCAGTTCTCTTATACTTTCAATAATAGGCATCTTTCGTGGTCTTAGGCCTACCTTTCAGTTCTCTTATACTTTCAATTATAGGCATCTTTTGTTGTCTTAGTCCTATCATTCAGTTCTCTTATATTTTCAAAAACACGCATCTTTTGTTTTCTTAGTCCTATATTTCAGTTTACTTACATTGTCAACAATACACATCTTTTATTGTCTTAGTCTTATCTTTCAGTTCTCTTATACATTCAATAATAGGCATCTTTTGTTGTCTTAGTCCTACCTTTCAGTTCTCTTATACTTTCAATAATAGGCATCTTTCGTGGTCTTACGCCTACCTTTCAGTTCTCTTATACTTTCAATAATAGGCATCTTTCGTGGTCTTAGTCCTATCTTTCAGTTTTCTTATACTTTCAATAATAGGCATCTTTCGTGGTCTTAGGCCTACCTTTCAGTTCTCTTATACTTTCAATAATAGGCATCTTTCGTGGTCTTAGTCCTACCTTTCAGTTCTTTTATACTTTTAATAATAGGCATCTTTCGTGGTCTTAGGCCTACCTTCAGTTCTCTTATACTTTCAATAATAGGCATCTTTTGTTTTCTTAGTCCTACCTTTCAGTTCTTTTATACTTTCAATAATAGGCATCTTTCGTGGTCTTAGGCCTACCTTTCAGTTCTCTTATACTTTCAATAATAGGCATCTTTCGTGGTCTTAGGCCTACCTTTCAGTTCTCTTATACTTTCAATAATAGGCATCTTTTGTTGTCTTAGTCCTACCTTTCACTTCTCTTATACTTTCAATAATAGGCATCTTTCGTGGTCATAGGCCTACCTTTCAGTTCTCTTATACTTTCAATAATAGGCATCTTTCGTGGTCTTAGTCCTACCTTTCAGTTCTCTTATACTTTCAATAATAGGCATCTTTCGTGGTCTTAGGCCTACCTTTCAGTTCTCTTATACTTTCAATAATAGGCATCTTTCGTGGTCTTAGTCCTACCTTTCAGTTCTCTTATACTTTCAATAATAGGCATCTTTCGTGGTCTTAGTCCTACCTTTCAGTTCTCTTATACTTTCAATAATAGGCATCTTTCGTCGTCTTAGTCCTACCTTTCATTTCTCTTATACTTTCAATAATAGGCATCTTTCGTGGTCTTAGGCCTACCTTTCAGTTCTCTTATACTTTCAATAATAGGCATCTTTCGTGGTCTTAGTCCTACCTTTCAGTTCTCTTATACTTTCAATAATAGGCATCTTTCGTGGTCTTAGGCCTACCTTTCAGTTCTCTTATACTTTCAATAATAGGCATCTTTTGTTGTCTTAGTCCTACCTTTCAGTTCTCTTATAATTTCAATAATAGGCATCTTTCATGGTCTTAGTTCTACCTTTCAGTTCTCTTATACTTTCAATAATAGGCATCTTTCGTGGTCTTAGGCCTACCTTTCAGTTCTCTTATACTTTCAATAATAGGCATCTTTCGTGGTCTTAGGCCTACCTTTCAGTTCTCTTATACTTTCAATAATAGGCATCTTTTGTTGTCTTAGTCCTATCTTTCAGTTCTCTTATATTTTCAAAAACACGCATCTTTTGTTTTCTTAGTCCTATATTTCAGTTTACTTACACTGTCAACAATACAAATCTTTTATTGTCTTAGTCTTATCTTTCAGTTCTCTTATACATTCAATAATAGGCATCTTTCGTGGTCTTAGGCCTACGTTTCAGTTCTCTTATACTTTCAATAATAGGCATCTTTCGTGGTCTTAGGCCTACCTTTCAGTTCTCTTATACTTTCAATAATAGGCATCTTTTGTGGTCTTAGTCCTACCTTTCAGTTCTCTTATACTTTCAATAAGAGGCATCTTTCGAGGTCTTAGGCCTACCTTTCAGTTCTCTTATACTTTCAATAATAGGCATCTTTCGTGGTCTTAGTCCTATCTTTCAGTTCTCTTATACTTTCAATAATAGGCATCTTTCGTGGTCTTAGGCCTACCTTTCAGTTCTCTTATACTTTCAATAATAGGCATCTTTCGTGGTCTTAGTCCTACCTTTCAGTTCTCTTATACTTTCAATAATAGGCATCTTTCGTGGTCATAGGCCTACCTTTCAGTTCTCTTATACTTTCAATAATAGGCATCTTTTGTTGTCTTAGTCCTACCTTTCAGTTCTCTTATACTTTCAATAATAGGCATCTTTCGTGGTCTCAGGCCTACCTTTCAGTTCTCTTATACTTTCAATAATAGGCATCTTTTGTTGTCTTAGTCCTATCTTTCAGTTCTCTTATATTTTCAAAAACACGCATCTTTTGTTTTCTTAGTCCTATATTTCAGTTTACTTACACTGTCAACAATACACATCTTTTATTGTCTTAGTCTTATCTTTCAGTTCTCTTATACATTCAATAATAGGCATCTTTTGTTGTCTTAGACCTACCTTTCAGTTCTCTTATACTTTCAATAATAGGCATCTTTCATGGTCTTAGTCCTACCTTTCAGTTCTCTTATACTTTCAATAATAGGCATCTTTCGTGGTCTTAGGCCTACCTTTCAGTTCTCTTATACTTTCAATAATAGGCATCTTTCGTGGTCTTAGTCCTACCTTTCAGTTCTCTTATACTTTCAATAATAGGCATCTTTCGTGGTCTTAGGCCTATCTTTCAGTTCTCTTATACTTTCAATAATAGGCATCTTTCGTGGTCTTAGTCCTATCTTTCAGTTCTCTTATACTTTCAATAATAGGCATCTTTCGTGGTCTTAGGCCTACCTTTCAGTTCTCTTATACTTTCAATAATAGGCATCTTTTGTGGTCTTAGTCCTACCTTTCAGTTCTCTTCTACTTTCAATAATAGGCACCGTTTGTGGTCTTAGTCCTACCTTTCAGTTCTCATATACTTTCAATAATAGGCATCTTTCGTGGTCTTAGGCCTACCTTTCAGTTCCCTTATACTTTCAATAATAGGCATCTTTTGTTGTCTTAGTCCTACCTTTCAGTTCTCTTATACTTTCAATAATAGGCATCTTTCGTGGTCTTAGTCCTACCTTTCAGTTCTCTTATACTTTCAATAATAGGCATCTTTCGTGGTCTTAGGCCTACGTTTCAGTTCTCTTATACTTTCAATAATAGGCATCTTTCGTGGTCTTAGTCCTACCTTTCAGTTCTCTTATACTTTCAATAATAGGCATCTTTCGTGATCTTAGGCCTACCTTTCAGTTCTCTTATACTTTCAATAATAGGCATCTTTTGTTGTCTTAGTCCTATCTTTCAGTTCTCTTATATTTTCAAAAACACGCATCTTTTGTTTTCTTAGTCCTATATTTCAGTTTACTTACACTGTCAACAATACACATCTTTTATTGTCTTAGTCTTATCTTTCAGTTCTCTTATACATTCAATAATAGGCATCTTTTGTTGTCTTAGTCCTACCTTTCAGTTCTCTTATACTTTCAATAATAGGCATCTTTCGTGGTCTTAGGCCTACCTTTCAGTTCTCTTATACTTTCAATAATAGGCATCTTTCGTGGTCTTAGTCCTATCTTTCAGTTCTCTTATACTTTCAATAATAGACATCTTTCGTGGTATTAGGCCTACCTTTCAGTTCTCTTATACTTTCAATAATAGGCATCTTTCGTGGTCTTAGTCCTACCTTTCAGTTCTCTTATACTTTCAATAATAGGCATCTTTCGTGGTCTTAGGCCTACCTTTCAGTTCTCTTATACTTTCAATAATAGGCATCTTCCGTGGTCTTAGTCCCACCTTTCAGTTCTCTTATACTTTCAATAATAGGCATCTTTCGTGGTCTTAGGCCTACCATTCAGTTCTCTTATACTTTCAATAATAGGCATCTTTCGTGGTCTTAGTCCTATCTTTCAGTTCTCTTATACTTTCAATAATAGGCATCTTTCGTGGTCTTAGGCCTACCTTTCAGTTCTCTTATACTTTCAATAATAGGCATCTTTTGTGGACTTAGTCCTACCTTTCAGTTCTCTTATACTTTCAATAATAGGCATCTTTCGTGGTCTTAGGCCTACCTTTCAGTTCCCTTATACTTTCAATAATAGGCATCTTTTGTTGTCTTAGTCCTACCTTTCAGTTCTCTTATAATTTCAATAATAGGCATCTTTCGTGGTCTTAGGCCTACCTTTCAGTTCTCTTATACTTTCAATAATAGGCATCTTTCGTGGTCTTAGTCCTACCTTTCAGTTCTCTTATACTTTCAATAATAGGCATCTTTCGTGGTCTTAGGCCTACCTTTCAGTTCTCTTATACTTTCAATAATAGGCATCTTTTGTTGTCTTAGTCCTATCATTCAGTTCTCTTATATTTTCAAAAACACGCATCTTTTGTTTTCTTAGTCCTATATTTCAGTTTACTTACATTGTCAACAATACACATCTTTTATTGTCTTAGTCTTATCTTTCAGTTCTCTTATACATTCAATAATAGGCATCTTTTGTTGTCTTAGTCCTACCTTTCAGTTCTCTTATACTTTCAATAATAGGCATCTTTCGTGGTCTTACGCCTACCTTTCAGTTCTCTTATACTTTCAATAATAGGCATCTTTCGTGGTCTTAGTCCTATCTTTCAGTTCTCTTATACTTTCAATAATAGGCATCTTTCGTGGTCTTAGTCCTATCTTTCAGTTCTCTTATACTTTCAATAATAGGCATCTTTCGTGGTCTTAGTCCTACCTTTCAGTTCTTTTATACTTTCAATAATAGGCATCTTTCGTGGTCTTAGGCCTACCTTCAGTTCTCTTATACTTTCAATAATAGGCATCTTTTGTTTTCTTAGTCCTACCTTTCAGTTCTTTTATACTTTCAATAATAGGCATCTTTCGTGGTCTTAGGCCTACCTTCAGTTCTCTTATACTTTCAATAATAGGCATCTTTTGTTTTCTTAGTCCTACCTTTCAGTTCACTTATACTTTCAATAATAGGCATCTTTCGTGGTCTTAGTCCTACCTTTCAGTTCTCTTATACTTTCAATAATAGGCATCTTTCGTGGTCTTAGTCCTACCTTTCAGTTCTCTTATACTTTCAATAATAGGCATCTTTCGTGGTCTTAGGCCTACCTTTCAGTTCTCTTATACTTTCAATAATAGGCATCTTTTGTTGTCTTAGTCCTACCTTTCAGTTCTCTTATACTTTCAATAATAGGCATCTTTCGTGGTCTGAGGCCTACCTTCAGTTCTCTTATACTTTCAATAATAGGCATCTTTTGTTTTCTTAGTCCTACCTTTCAGTTCACTTATACTTTCAATAATAGGCATCTTTCGTGGTCTTAGTCCTACCTTTCAGTTCTCTTATACTTTCAATAATAGGCATCTTTCGTGGTCTTAGTCCTACCTTTCAGTTCTCTTATACTTTCAATAATAGGCATCTTTCGTGGTCTTAGGCCTACCTTTCAGTTCTCTTATACTTTCAATAATAGGCATCTTTTGTTGTCTTAGTCCTACCTTTCAGTTCTCTTATACTTTCAATAATAGGCATCTTTCGTGGACTTAGTCCTACCTTTCAGTTCTCTTATACTTTCAATAATAGGCATCTTTCGTGGTCTTAGGCCTACCTTTCAGTTCTCTTATACTTTCAATAATAGGCATCTGTCGTGGTCTTAGTCCTACCTTTCAGTTCTCTTATACTTTCAATAATAGGCATCTTTCGTGGTCTTAGGCCTACCTTTCAGTTCGCTTATACTTTCAATAATAGGCATCTTTCGTGGTCTTAGGCCTACCTTTCAGTTCTCTTATAATTTCAATAATAGGCAACTTTCGTGGTCTTAGGCCTACCTTTCAGTTCTCTTATACTTTCAATAATAGGCATCTTTTGTTGTCTTAGTCCTACCTTTCAGTTCTCTTATACTTTCAATAATAGGCATCTTTCATGGTCTTAGTCCTACCTTTCAGTTCTCTTATACTTTCAATAATAGGCATCTTTCGTGGTCTTAGGCCTATCTTTCAGTTCTCTTATACTTTCAATAATAGGCATCTTTCGTGGTCTTAGACCTACCTTTCAGTTCTCTTATACTTTCAATAATAGGCATCTTTCGTGGTCTTAGTCCTATCTTTCAGTTCTCTTATACTTTCAATAATAGGCATCTTTCGTGGCTTAGGCCTACCTTTCAGTTCTCTTATACTTTCAATAATAGGCATCTTTCGTGGTCTTAGTCCTACCTTTCAGTTCTCTTATACTTTCAATAATAGGCATCTTTCGTGGTCTTAGTCCTACCTTTCAGTTCTCTTATACTTTCAATAATAGGCATCTTTTGTTGTCTTAGTCCTACCTCTCAGTTCTCTTATACTTTCAATAATAGGCATCTTTCGTGGTCTTAGGCCTACCTTTCAGTTCTCTTATACTTTCAATAATAGGCATCTTTCGTGGTCTTAGGCCTACCTTTCAGTTCTCTTATACTTTCAATAATAGGCATCTTTTGTTGTCTTAGTCCTATCTTTCAGTTCTCTTATATTTTCAAAAACACGCATCTTTTGTTTTCTTAGTCTTATATTTCAGTTTACTTACACTGTCAAAAATACACATCTTTTATTGTCTTAGTCTTATCTTTCAGTTCTCTTATACATTCAATAATAGGCATCTTTTGTTGTCTTAGTCCTACCTTTCAGTTCTCTTATACTTTCAATAATAGGCATCTTTCGTGGTCTTAGGCCTACCTTTCAGTTCTCTTATACTTTCAATAATAGGCATCTTTCGTGGTCTTAGTCCTATCTTTCAGTTCTCTTATACTTTCAATAATAGGCATCTTTCGTGGTCTTAGTCCTATCTTTCAGTTCTCTTATACTTTCAATAATAGGCATCTTTCGTGGTCTTAGTCCTACCTTTCAGTTCTCTTATACTTTCAATAATAGGCATCTTTTGTGGTCTTAGGCCTACCTTTCAGTTCTCTTATACTTTCAATAATAGGCATCTTTTGTTGTCTTAGTCCTACGTTTCAGTTCTATTATACTTTCAATAATAGGCATCTTTCGTGGTCTTAGTCCTACCTTTCAGTTCTCTTATACTTTCAATAATAGGCATCTTTCGTGGTCTTAGGCCTACCGTTCAGTTCTCTTATACTTTCAATAATAGGCATCTTTCGTGGTCTTAGTCCTACCTTTCAGTTCTCTTATACTTTCAATAATAGGCATCTTTCGTGGTCTTAGGCCTACCTTTCAGTTCTCTTTTACTTTCAATAATAGGCATCTTTTGTTGTCTTAGTCCCATCTTTCAGTTCTCTTATATTTTCAAAAACACGCATCTTTTGTTTTCTTAGTCCTATATTTCAGTTTACTTACACTGTCAACAATACACATCTTTTATTGTCTTAGTCTTATCTTTCAGTTCTCTTATACATTCAGTAATAGGCATCTTTTGTTGTCTTAGTCCTACCTTTCAGTTCTCTTATACTTTCAATAATAGGCATCTTTCGTGGTCTTAGGCCTACCTTTCAGTTCTCTTATACTTTCAATAATAGGCATCTTTCGTGGTCTTAGGCCTACCTTTCAGTTCTCTTATACTTTCAATAATAGGCATCTTTCGTGGTCTTAGTCCTACCTTTCAGCTCTTTTATACTTTCAATAATAGGCATCTTTCGTGGTCTTAGGCCTACCTTCAGTTCTCTTATACTTTCAATAATAGGCATCTTTTGTTTCTTAGTCCTACCTTTCAGTTCTCTTATACTTTCAATAATAGGCATCTTTCGTGGTCTTAGTCCTACCTTTCAGTTCTCTTATACTTTCAATAATAGGCATCTTTCGTGGTCTTAGTCCTATCTTTCAGTTCTCTTATACTTTCAATAATAGGCATCTTTCGTGGTCTTAGGCCTACCTTTCAGTTCTCTTATACTTTCAATAATAGGCATCTTTCGTGGTCTTAGGCCTACCTTTCAGTTCTCTTATACTTTCAATAATAGGCATCTTTCGTGGTCTTAGTCCTATCTTTCAGTTCTCTTATACTTTCAATAATAGGCATCTTTCGTGGTCTTAGGCCTACCTTTCAGTTCTCTTATACTTTCAATAATAGGCATCTTTCGTGGTCTTAGTCCGATCTTTCAGTTCTCTTATACTTTCAATAATAGGCATCTTTTGTTGTCTTAGTCCTATCTTTCAGTTCTCTTATACTTTCAATAATAGGCATCTTTTGTTGTCTTAGTCCTACCTTTCAGTTCTCTTATACTTTCAATAATAGGCATCTTTCGTGGTCATAGTCCTACCTTTCAGTTCTCTTATACTTTCAATAATAGGCATCTTTCGTGGTCTTAGGCCTACCTTTCAGTTCTCTTATACTTTCAATAATAGGCATCTTTCGTGGTCTTAGGCCTACCTTTCAGTTCTCTTATACTTTCAATAATAGGCATCTTTCGTGGTCTTAGTCCTATCTTTCAGTTCTCTTATACTTTCAATAATAGGCATCGTTTGTTGTCTTAGTCCTACCTTTCAGTTCTCTTATTCTTTCAATAATAGGCATCTTTCGTGGTCATAGTCCTACCTTTCAGTTCTCTTATACTTTCAATAATAGGCATCTTTCGTGGTCTTAGGCCTACCTTTCAGTTCTCTTATACTTTCAATAATAGGCATCTTTCGTGGTCTTAGTCCTATCTTTCAGTTCTTTTATACTTTCAATAATAGGCATCTTTCGTGGTCTTAGTCCTACCTTTCAGTTCTCTTATACTTTCAATAATAGGCATCTTTCGTGGTCTTAGTCCTACCTTTCAGTTCTCTTATACTTTCAATAATAGGCATCTTTCGTGGTCTTAGTCCTACCTTTCAGTTCTCTTATACTTTCAATAATAGGCATCTTTTGTTGTCTTAGTCCTACCTTTCAGTTCTCTTATACTTTCAATAATAGGCATCTTTCTTGGTCTTAGTACTACCTTTCAGTTTTCTTATACTTTCAATAATAGGCATCTTTCGTGGTCTTAGGCCTACCTTTCAGTTCTCTTATACTTTCAATAATAGGCATCTTTCGTGGTCTTAGTCCTATCTTTCAGTTCTCTTATACTTTCAATAATAGGCATCTTTCGTGGTCTTAGGCCTACCTTTCAGTTCTCTTATACTTTCAATAATAGGCATCTTTCGTGGTCTTAGTCCTACCTTTCAGTTCTCTTATACTTTCAATAATAGGCATCTTTCGTGGTCTTAGTCCTACCTTTCAGTTCTCTTATACTTTCAATAATAGGCATCTTTCGTGGTCTTAGGCCTACCTTTCAGTTCTCTTATACTTTGAATAATAGGCATCTTTTGTTGTCTTAGTCCTACCTTTCAGTTCTCTTATACTTTCAATAATAGGCATCTTTCGTGGTCTTAGACCTACCTTTCAGTTCTCTTATACTTTCAATAATAGGCATCTTTTGTTGTCTTAGTCCTATCTTTCAGTTCTCTTATATTTTCAAAAACACGCATCTTTTGTTTTCTTATTCCTATATTTCAGTTTACTTACACTGTCAACAATACACATCTTTTATTGTCTTAGTCTTATCTTTCAGTTCTCTTATACATTCAATAATAGGCATCTTTTGTTGTCTTAGACCTAACTTTCAGTTCTCTTATACACTCAATAATAGGCATCTTTCGTGGTCTTAGTCCTACCTTTCAGTTCTCTTATACTTTCAATAATAGGCATCTTTCGTGGTCTTAGGCCTACCTTTCAGTTCTCTTATACTTTCAATAATAGGCATCTTTCGTGGTCTTAGTCCTATCTTTCAGTTCTCTTATACTTTCAATAATAGGCATCTTTCGTGGTCTTAGGCCTACCTTTCAGTTCTCTTATACTTTCAATAATAGGCATCTTTCGTGGTCTTAGTCCTATCTTTCAGTTCTCTTATACTTTCAATAATAGGCATCTTTCGTGGTCTTAGTCCTACCTTTCAGTTCTCTTATACTTTCAATAATAGGCGTCTTTCGTGGTCTTAGGCCTACCTTTCAGTTCTCTTATACTTTCAATAATAGGCATCTTTCGTGGTCTTAGTCTTACCTTTCAGTTTTCTTATACTTTCAATAATAGGCATCTTTCATGGTCTTAGGCCTACCTTTCAGTTCTCTTATACTTTCAATAATAGGCATCTTTCGTGGTCTTAGTCCTATATTTCAGTTCTCTTCTACTTTCAATAATAGGCATCTTTCGTGGTCTTAGGCCTACCTTTCAGTTCTCTTATACTTTCAATAATAGGCATCTTTCGTGGTCATAGTCCTACCTTTCAGTTCTCTTATACTTTCAATAATAGGCATCTTTCGTGGTCTTAGGCCTACCTTTCAGTTCTCTTATACTTTCAATAATAGGCATCTTTCGTGGTCTTAGTCCTACCTTTCAGTTCTCTTATACTTTCAATAATAGGCATCTTTTATTGTCTTAGTCCTACCTTTCAGTTCTCTTATACTTTCAATAATAGGCATCTTTCGTGGTCTTAGTCCTATCTTTCAGTTCTCTTATACTTTCAATAATAGGCATCTTTCGTGGTCTTAGGCCTACCTTTCAGTTCTCTTATACTTTCAATAATAGGCATCTTTCGTGGTCTTAGTCCTACCTTTCAGTTCTCTTATACTTTCAATAATAGGCATCTTTCGTGGTCTTAGTCCTACCTTTCAGTTCTCTTATACTTTCAATAATAGGCATCTTTCGTGGTCTTAGGCCTCCCTTTCAGTTCTCTTATACTTTCAATAATAGGCATCTTTTGTTGTCTTAGGCCCATCTTTCAGTTCTCTTATATTTTCAAAAACACGCATCTTTTGTTTTCTTAGTCCTATATTTCAGTTTACTTACACTGTCAACAATACACATCTTTTATTGTCTTAGTCTTATCTTTCAGTTCTCTTATACATTCAGTAATAGGCATCTTTTGTTGTCTTAGTCCTACCATTCAGTTCTCTTATACTTTCAATAATAGGCATCTTTCGTGGTCTTAGGCCTACCTTTCAGTTCTCTTATACTTTCAATAATAGGCATCTTTTGTTGTCTTAGTCCTACCTTTCAGTTCTCTTATACTTTCAATAATAGGCATCTTTCTTGGTCTTAGTCCTACCTTTCAGTTTTCTTATACTTTCAATAATAGGCATCTTTCGTGGTCTTAGGCCTACCTTTCAGTTCTCTTATACTTTCAATAATAGGCATCATCGTGGTCTTAGTCCTACCTTTCAGTTCTCTTAAACTTTCAATAATAGGCATCTTTCGTGGTCTTAGGCCTACCTTTCAGTTCTCTTATACTTTCAATAATAGGCATCTTTCGTGGTCTTAGTCCTATCTTTCAGTTCTCTTATACTTTCAATAATAGGCATCTTTCGTGGTCTTAGGCCTACCTTTCAGTTCTCTTATACTTTCAATAATAGGCATCTTTCGTGGTCTTAGTCCTACCTTTCAGTTCTCTTATACTTTCAATAATAGGCATCTTTCGTGGTCTTATTCCTACCTTTCAGTTCTCTTATACTTTCAATAATAGGCATCTTTCGTGGTCTTAGGCCTACCTTTCAGTTCTCTTATACTTTGAATAATAGGCATCTTTTGTTGTCTTAGTCCTACCTTTCAGTTCTCTTATACTTTCAATAATAGGCATCTTTCGTGGTCTTAGACCTACCTTTCAGTTCTCTTATACTTTCAATAATAGGCATCATTTGTTGTCTTAGTTCTACCTATCAGTTCTCTTATACTTTCAATAATAGGCATCATTTGTTGTCTTAGTTCTACCTTTCAGTTCTCTTATACTTTCAATAATAGGCATCATTTGTTGTCTTAGTTCTACCTATCAGTTCTCTTATACTTTCAATAATAGGCATCATGTGTTGTCTTAGTTCTACCTATCAGTTATCTTATACTTTCAATAATAGGCATCATTTGTTGTCTTAGTTCTACGTTTTAGTTCTCTTATACTTTCAACAATAGGCATCATTTGTTGTCTTAGTTCTATCTATCAGTTCTCTTATACTTTCAATAATAGGCATCATTTGTTGTCTTAGTTCTACCTTTCAGTTCTCTTATACTTTCAATAATAGGCATCATTTGTTGTCTTAGTTCTACCTTTCAGTTCTCTTATACTTTCAATAATAGGCCTCATTTGTTGTCTTAGGCCTACCTTTCAGTTCTCTTATACTTTCAATAATAGGCATCTTTTGTTGTCTTAGTCCTATCTTTCAGTTCTCTTATATTTTCAAAAACACGCATCTTTTGTTTTCTTATTCCTATATTTCAGTTTACTTACACTGTCAACAATACACATCTTTTATTGTCTTAGTCTTATCTTTCAGTTCTCTTATACATTCAATAATAGGCATCTTTTGTTGTCTTAGACCTAACTTTCAGTTCTCTTATACTCTCAATAATAGGCATCTTTCGTGGTCTTAGTCCTACCTTTCAGTTCTCTTATACTTTCAATAATAGGCATCTTTCGTGGTCTTAGTCCTACCTTTCAGTTCTCTTATACTTTCAATAATAGGCATCTTTCGTGGTCTTAGTCCTACCTTTCAGTTCTCTTATACTTTCAATAATAGGCGTCTTTCGTGGTCTTAGGCCTACCTTTCAGTTCTCTTATACTTTCAATAATAGGCATCTTTCGTGGTCTTAGTCCTACCTTTCAGTTTTCTTATACTTTCAATAATAGGCATCTTTCATGGTCTTAGGCCTACCTTTCAGTTCTCTTATACTTTCAATAATAGGCATCTTTCGTGGTCTTAGTCCTATATTTCAGTTCTCTTCTACTTTCAATAATAGGCATCTTTCGTGGTCTTAGGCCTACCTTTCAGTTCTCTTATACTTTCAATAATAGGCCTCTTTCGTGGTCATAGTCCTACCTTTCAGTTCTCTTATACTTTCAATAATAGGCATCTTTCGTGGTCTTAGGCCTACCTTTCAGTTCTCTTATACTTTCAATAATAGGCATCTTTCGTGGTCTTAGTCCTACCTTTCAGTTCTCTTATACTTTCAATAATTGGCATCTTTCGTGGTCTTAGGCCTCCCTTTCAGTTCTCTTATACTTTCAATAATAGGCATCTTTTGTTGTCTTAGTCCCATCTTTCAGTTCTCTTATATTTTCAAAAACACGCATCTTTTGTTTTCTTAGTCCTATATTTCAGTTTACTTACACTGTCAACAATACACATCTTTTATTGTCTTAGTCTTATCTTTCAGTTCTCTTATACATTCAGTAATAGGCATCTTTTGTTGTCTTAGTCCTACCATTCAGTTCTCTTATACTTTCAATAATAGGCATCTTTCGTGGTCTTAGGCCTACCTTTCAGTTCTCTTATACTTTCAATAATAGGCATCTTTCGTGGTCTTAGGCCTACCTTTCAGTTCTCTTATACTTTCAATAATAGGCATCTTTCGTGGTCTTAGTCCTACCTTTCAGTTCTTTTATACTTTCAATAATAGGCATCTTTCGTGGTCTTAGGCCTACCTTCAGTTCTCTTATACTTTCAATAATAGGCATCTTTTGTTTTCTTAGTCCTACCTTTCAGTTCACTTATACTTTCAATAATAGGCATCTTTCGTGGTCTTAGTCCTACCTTTCAGTTCTCTTATACTTTCAATAATAGGCATCTTTCGTGGTCTTAGGCCTACCTTTCAGTTCTCTTATACTTTCAATAATAGGCATCTTTTGTTGTCTTAGTCCTACCTTTCAGTTCTCTTATACTTTCAATAATAGGCATCTTTCGTGGTCGTAGTCCTACCTTTCAGTTCTCTTATACTTTCAATAATAGGCATCTTTCGTGGTCTTAGGCCTACCTTTCAGTTCTCTTATACTTTCAATAATAGGCATCTTTCGGGGTCTTAGGCCTACCTTTCAGTTCTCTTATACTTTCAATAATAGGCATCTTTCGTGGACTTAGTCCTACCTTTCAGTTCTCTTATACTTTCAATAATAGGCATCTTTCGTGGTCTTAGGCCTACCTTTCAGTTCTCTTATACTTTCAATAATAGGCATCTGTCGTGGTCTTAGTCCTACCTTTCAGTTCTCTTATACTTTCAATAATAGGCATCTTTCGTGGTCTTAGGCCTACCTTTCAGTTCGCTTATACTTTCAATAATAGGCATCTTTCGTGGTCTTAGGCCTACCTTTCAGTTCTCTTATAATTTCAATAATAGGCAACTTTCGTGGTCTTAGGCCTACCTTTCAGTTCTCTTATACTTTCAATAATAGGCATCTTTTGTTGTCTTAGTCCTACCTTTCAGTTCTCTTATACTTTCAATAATAGGCATCTTTCATGGTCTTAGTCCTACCTTTCAGTTCTCTTATACTTTCAATAATAGGCATCTTTCGTGGTCTTAGGCCTACCTTTCAGTTCTCTTATACTTTCAATAATAGGCATCTTTCGTGGTCTTAGACCTACCTTTCAGTTCTCTTATACTTTCAATAATAGGCATCTTTCGTGGTCTTAGTCCTATCTTTCAGTTCTCTTATACTTTCAATAATAGGCATCTTTCGTGGCTTAGGCCTACCTTTCAGTTCTCTTATACTTTCAATAATAGGCATCTTTCGTGGTCTTAGTCCTACCTTTCAGTTCTCTTATACTTTCAATAATAGGCATCTTTCGTGGTCTTAGTCCTACCTTTCAGTTCTCTTATACTTTCAATAATAGGCATCTTTCGTGGTCTTAGGCCTACCTTTCAGTTCTCTTATACTTTCAATAATAGGCATCTTTTGTTGTCTTAGTCCTATCTTTCAGTTCTCTTATATTTTCAAAAACACGCATCTGTTGTTTTCTTAGTCTTATATTTCAGTTTACTTACACTGTCAAAAATACACATCTTTTATTGTCTTAGTCTTATCTTTCAGTTCTCTTATACATTCAATAATAGGCATCTTTTGTTGTCTTAGTCCTACCTTTCAGTTCTCTTATACTTTCAATAATAGGCATCTTTCGTGGTCTTAGGCCTACCTTTCAGTTCTCTTATACTTTCAATAATAGGCATCTTTCGTGGTCTTAGTCCTATCTTTCAGTTCTCTTATACTTTCAATAATAGGCATCTTTCGTGGTCTTAGTCCTATCTTTCAGTTCTCTTATACTTTCAATAATAGGCATCTTTCGTGGTCTTAGTCCTACCTTTCAGTTCTCTTATACTTTCAATAATAGGCATCTTTTGTGGTCTTAGGCCTACCTTTCAGTTCTCTTATACTTTCAATAATAGGCATCTTTTGTTGTCTTAGTCCTACGTTTCAGTTCTATTATACTTTCAATAATAGGCATCTTTCGTGGTCTTAGTCCTACCTTTCAGTTCTCTTATACTTTCAATAATAGGCATCTTTCGTGGTCTTAGGCCTACCGTTCAGTTCTCTTATACTTTCAATAATAGGCATCTTTCGTGGTCTTAGTCCTACCTTTCAGTTCTCTTATACTTTCAATAATAGGCATCTTTCGTGGTCTTAGGCCTACCTTTCAGTTCTCTTTTACTTTCAATAATAGGCATCTTTTGTTGTCTTAGTCCCATCTTTCAGTTCTCTTATATTTTCAAAAACACGCATCTTTTGTTTTCTTAGTCCTATATTTCAGTTTACTTACACTGTCAACAATACACATCTTTTATTGTCTTAGTCTTATCTTTCAGTTCTCTTATACATTCAGTAATAGGCATCTTTTGTTGTCTTAGTCCTACCTTTCAGTTCTCTTATACTTTCAATAATAGGCATCTTTCGTGGTCTTAGGCCTACCTTTCAGTTCTCTTATACTTTCAATAATAGGCATCTTTCGTGGTCTTAGGCCTACCTTTCAGTTCTCTTATACTTTCAATAATAGGCATCTTTCGTGGTCTTAGTCCTACCTTTCAGCTCTTTTATACTTTCAATAATAGGCATCTTTCGTGGTCTTAGGCCTACCTTCAGTTCTCTTATACTTTCAATAATAGGCATCTTTTGTTTCTTAGTCCTACCTTTCAGTTCTCTTATACTTTCAATAATAGGCATCTTTCGTGGTCTTAGTCCTACCTTTCAGTTCTCTTATACTTTCAATAATAGGCATCTTTCGTGGTCTTAGTCCTATCTTTCAGTTCTCTTATACTTTCAATAATAGGCATCTTTCGTGGTCTTAGGCCTACCTTTCAGTTCTCTTATACTTTCAATAATAGGCATCTTTCGTGGTCTTAGGCCTACCTTTCAGTTCTCTTATACTTTCAATAATAGGCATCTTTCGTGGTCTTAGTCCTATCTTTCAGTTCTCTTATACTTTCAATAATAGGCATCTTTCGTGGTCTTAGGCCTACCTTTCAGTTCTCTTATACTTTCAATAATAGGCATCTTTCGTGGTCTTAGTCCGATCTTTCAGTTCTCTTATACTTTCAATAATAGGCATCTTTTGTTGTCTTAGTCCTATCTTTCAGTTCTCTTATACTTTCAATAATAGGCATCTTTTGTTGTCTTAGTCCTACCTTTCAGTTCTCTTATACTTTCAATAATAGGCATCTTTCGTGGTCATAGTCCTACCTTTCAGTTCTCTTATACTTTCAATAATAGGCATCTTTCGTGGTCTTAGGCCTACCTTTCAGTTCTCTTATACTTTCAATAATAGGCATCTTTCGTGGTCTTAGGCCTACCTTTCAGTTCTCTTATACTTTCAATAATAGGCATCTTTCGTGGTCTTAGTCCTATCTTTCAGTTCTCTTATACTTTCAATAATAGGCATCGTTTGTTGTCTTAGTCCTACCTTTCAGTTCTCTTATTCTTTCAATAATAGGCATCTTTCGTGGTCATAGTCCTACCTTTCAGTTCTCTTATACTTTCAATAATAGGCATCTTTCGTGGTCTTAGGCCTACCTTTCAGTTCTCTTATACTTTCAATAATAGGCATCTTTCGTGGTCTTAGTCCTATCTTTCAGTTCTCTTATACTTTCAATAATAGGCATCTTTCGTGGTCTTAGGCCTACCTTTCAGTTCTCTTATACATTCAATAATAGACATCTTTCGTGGTCTTAGTCCTACCTTTCAGTTCTCTTATACTTTCAATAATAGGCATCTTTCGTGGTCTTAGTCCTACCTTTCAGTTCTCTTATACTTTCAATAATAGGCAACTTTCGTGGTCTTAGGCCTACCTTTCAGTTCCCTTATACTTTCAATAATAGGCATCTTTTGTTGTCTTAGTCCTACCTTTCAGTTCTCTTATACTTTCAATAATAGGCATCTTTCGTGGTCTTAGTCCTACCTTTCAGTTCTCTTATACTTTCAATAATAGGCGTCTTTCGTGGTCTTAGGCCTACCTTTCAGTTCTCTTATACTTTCAATAATAGGCATCTTTCGTGGTCTTAGTCCTATCTTTCAGTTCTCTTCTACTTTCAATAATAGGCATCTTTCGTGGTCTTAGGCCTACCTTTCAGTTCTCTTATACTTTCAATAATAGGCATCTTTCGTGGTCTTAGTCCTATCTTTCAGTTCTCTTATACTTTCAATAATAGGCATCTTTCGTGGTCTTAGGCCTACCTTTCAGTTCTCTTATACTTTCAATAATAGGCATCTTTCGTGGTCTTAGTCCTACCTTTCAGTTCTTTTATACTTTCAATAATAGGCATCTTTCGTGGTCTTAGGCCTACCTTCAGTTCTCTTATACTTTCAATAATAGGCATCTTTTGTTTACTTAGTCCTACCTTTCAGTTCTCTTATACTTTCAATAATAGGCATCTTTCGTGGTCTTAGGCCTACCTTTCAGTTCTCTTATACTTTCAATAATAGGCATCTTTCGTGGTCTTAGGCCTACCTTTCAGTTCTCTTATACTTTCAATAATAGGCATCTTTCGTGGTCTTAGTCCTACCTTTCAGTTCTTTTATACTTTCAATAATAGGCATCTTTCGTGGTCTTAGGCCTACCTTCAGTTCTCTTATACTTTCAATAATAAGCATCTTTTGTTTACTTAGTCCTACCTTTCAGTTCTCTTATACTTTCAATAATAGGCATCTTTCGTGGTCTTAGGCCTACCTTTCAGTTCTCTTATACTTTCAATAATAGGCATCTTTCGTGGTCTTAGGCCTACCTTTCAGTTCTCTTATACTTTCAATAATAGGCATCTTTCGTGGTCTTAGTCCTACCTTTCAGTTCTCTTATACTTTCAATAATAGGCATCTTTCGTGGTCTTAGGCCTAACTTTCAGTTCTCTTATACTTTCAATAATAGGCATCTTTCGTGGCATTACTCCTACCTTTCAGTTCTCTTATACTTTCAATAATAGGCATTTTTCGTGGTCTTAGGCCTACCTTTCAGTTCTCTTATACTTTCAATAATAGGCATCTTTCGTGGTCTTAGTCCTATCTTTCAGTTCTCTTATACTTTCAATAATAGGCATCTTTCGTGGTCTTAGGCCTACCTTTCATTTCTCTTATACTTTCAATAATAGGCATCTTTCGTGGTCTTAGGCCTACCTTTCAGTTCTCTTATACTTTCAATAATAGGCATCTTTTGTTGTCTTAGTCCTTCCTTTCAGTTCTCTTATACTTTCAATAATAGGCATCTTTCGTGGTCTTAGTCCTACCTTTCAGTTCTCTTATACTTTCAATAATAGACATCTTTCGTGGTCTTAGGCCTACCTTTCAGTTCTCTTATACTTTCAATAATAGGCATCTTTCGTGGTCTTAGGCCTACCTTTCAGTTCTCTTATACTTTCAATAATAGGCATCTTTCGTGGTCTTGGGCCTACCTTTCAGTTCTCTTATACATTCAATAATAGGCATCTTTTGTTGTCTTAGTCCTACCTTTCAGTTCTCTTATACTTTCAATAATAGGCATCTTTCGTGGTCTTAGGCCTTCCTATCTGTTCTCTTATACTTTCAATAATAGGCATCTTTCGTTGTCTTAGTCATACCTTTCAGTTCTCTTATTCTTTCAATAATAGGCATCTTTTGTTGTCTTAGTCCTATCTTTCAGTTCTCTTATATTTTCAAAAACACGCATCTTTTGTTTTCTTAGTCCTATATTTCAGTTTACTTACACTGTCAACAATACACATCTTTTATTGTCTTAGTCTTATCTTTCAGTTCTCTTATACATTCAATAATAGGTATCTTTTGTTGTCTTCGTCCTACCTTTCAGTGCTCGTATACTTTCAACAATACGCATCTGTTGTTGTCTTAGTCCTATCTTTCATTTCTCTTATACATTCAATAACAGGCAACTTTTATTGTCTTAGTCCTACCTTTCATTTCTTGTATGCTTTCAACAATACTCATCTTTTGTTGCCTTAGTCCAATCTTTCAGTTCACTTATACTTTCAACAAGACACATTTTTTCTCGTCTTTGTCTTATATTCTTTTATACTTTCAATAATAGGCATCTTTTGTTGTCTTAGTTCTACCTTTCAGTTCTCTTATACTTTCAATAATAGGCATCATTTGTTGTCTTAGTTCTACCTATCAGTTCTCTTATACTTTCAATAATAGGCATCATTTGTTGTCTTAGTTCTACCTTTCAATTCTCTTATACTTTCAATAATAGGCATCTTTTGTTGTCTTAGTTCTACCTTTCAGTTCTCTTATACTTTCAATAATAGGCATGATTTGTAGTCTTAGTTCTACCTATCAGTTCTCTTATACTTTCAATAATAGGCATCATTTGTTGTCTTAGTTCTACCTTTCAGTTCTCTTATACTTTCAATAATAGGCATCTTTTGTTGTCTTAGTTCTACCTTTCAGTTCTCTTATACTTTCAATAATAGGCATCATTTGTTGTCTTAGTTCTACCTATCAGTTCTCTTATACTTTCAATAATAGGCATCATTTGTTGTCTTAGTTCTACCTATCAGTTCTCTTATACTTTCAATAATAGGCATCTTTTGTTGTCTTAGTTCTACCTTTCAGTTCTCTTATACTTTCAATAATAGGCATCTTTTGTTGTCTTAGTTCTACCTTTCAGTTCGCTTATACTTTCAATAACAGGCATCTTTTGTTGTCTTCGTCCTACCTTTCAGTTCTAGTATGCTTTCAACAATACTCATCTTTTGTTGCCTTAGTCCAATCTTTCAGTTCACTTATACTTTCAACAAGACACATTTTTTCTCGTCTTTGTCTTATATTCTTTTATACTTTCAATAATAGGCACCTTTTGTTGTCTTAGTTCTACCTTTCAGTTCTCTTATACTTTCAATAATAGGCATCATTTGTTGTCTTAGTTCTACCTATCAGTTCTCTTATACTTTCAATAATAGGCATCATTTGTTGTCTTAGTTCTACCTTTCAGTTCTCTTATACTTTCAATAATAGGCATCATTTGTTGTCTTAGTTCTACCTTTCAGTTCTCTTATACTTTCAATAATAGGCATCATTTGTTGTCTTAGTTCTACCTTTCAGTTCTCTTATACTTTCAATAATAGGCATCATTTGTTGTCTTAGTTCTACCTTTCAGTTCTCTTATACTTTCAATAATAGGCATCATTTGTTGTCTTAGTTCTACATTTCAGTTCTCTTATACATTCAATAATATGCATCATTTGTTGTCTTAGTTCTACCTATCAGTTCTCTTATACTTTCAATAATAGGCATCATTTGTTGTCTTAGTTCTACCTTTCAGTTCTCTCATACTTTCAATAATAGGCATCATTTGTTGTCTTAGTTCTACCTTTCAGTTCTCTTATACTTTCAATAATAGGCATCATTTGTTGTCTTAGTCCTACCTTTCAGTTCTCTTATACTTTCAATAATAGGTATTTTTGTTGTCTTAGTTCTACCTATCAGTTCTCTTATACTTTCAATAATAGGTATCATTTGTTGTCTTAGTTCTACCTATCAGTTCTCTTATACTTTCAATAATAGGCATCATTTGTTGTCTTAGTTCTACCTATCAGTTCTCTTATACTTTCAATAATAGGTATTTTTGTTGTCTTAGTTTTACCTATCAGTTCTCTTATACTTTCAATAATAGGCATCATTTGTTGTCTTAGTTCTACCCATCAGTTCTCTTATACTTTCAATAATAGGCATCATTTGTTGTCTTAGTTCTACCTTTCAGTTCTCTTATACTTTCAATAATAGCATCATTTGTTGTCTTAGTTCTACCTATCAGTTCTTTTATACTTTCAATAATAGGCATCATTTGTTGTCTTAGTTCTACCTATCAGTTCACTTATACTTTCAATAATAGGCATCATTTGTTGGCCTTAGTTCTACCTTTCACTTTCTTATACTTTCAATAATAGGCATCATTTGTTGTCTTAGTTCTACCTATCAGTTCTCTTATACTTTCAATAATAGGTATCATTTGTTGTCTTAGTTCTACCTTTCAGTTCTCTTATACTTTCAATAATAGGCATCATTTGTTGTCTTAGTTCTACCTATCAGTTCTCTTATACTTTCAATAATAGGCATCATGTGTTGTCTTAGTTCTACCTATCAGTTATCTTATACTTTCAATAATAGGCATCATTTGTTGTCTTAGTTCTACGTTTTAGTTCTCTTATACTTTCAACAATAGGCATCATTTGTTGTCTTAGTTCTACCTATCAGTTCTCTTATACTTTCAATAATAGGCATCATTTGCTGTCTTAGTTCTACCTTCAGTTCTCTTATACTTTCAATAATAGGCATCATTTGTTGTCTTAGTTCTACCTTTCAGTTCTCTTATACTTTCAATAATAGGCATCTTTTTGGTGGTCTTAGGCCTACCTTTCAAGTTCTCTTATACTTTCATAATAATAGGCATCTTTCGTGGTCTTAGGCCTACCTTTCAGTTCTCTTATACTTTCAATAATAGGTACTTTTCTGTGGTCTTAGTCCTACCTTTCAGTTCTTTTATACTTTCAATAATAGGCATCTTTCGTGGTCTTAGGCCTACCTTCAGTTCTCTTATACTTTCAATAATAAGCATCTTTTGTTTACTTAGTCCTACCTTCAGTTCTCTTATACTTTCAATAATAGGCATCTTTCGTGGTCTTAGGCCTACCTTTCAGTTCTCTTATACTTTCAATAATAGGCATCTTTTCGTGGGTCTTAGGCCTACCTTTCAGTTCTCTTATACTTTCAATAATAGGCATCTTTTCGTGGTCTTAGTCCTACCTTTCAGTTCTCTTATACTTTCAATAATAGGCATCTTTCGTGGTCTTAGGCCTAATCAGTTCTCTTATACTTTCAATAATAGGCATCTTTCGTGGCATTAGTCCTACCTTTCAGTTCTCTTATACTTTCAATAATAGGCATTTTTCGTGGTCTTAGGCCTACCTTTCAGTTCTCTTATACTTTCAATAATAGGCATCTTTCGTGGTCTTAGTCCTATCTTTCAGTTCTCTTATACTTTCAATAATAGGCATCTTTCGTGGTCTTAGGCCTACCTTTCATTTCTCTTATACTTTCAATAATAGGCATCTTTCGTGGTCTTAGGCCTACCTTTCAGTTCTCTTATACTTTCAATAATAGGCATCTTTTGTTGTCTTAGTCCTTCCTTTCAGTTCTCTTATACTTTCAATAATAGGCATCTTTCGTGGTCTTAGTCCTACCTTTCAGTTCTCTTATACTTTCAATAATAGACATCTTTCGTGGTCTTAGGCCTACCTTTCAGTTCTCTTATACTTTCAATAATAGGCATCTTTCGTGGTCTTAGGCCTACCTTTCAGTTCTCTTATACTTTCAATAATAGGCATCTTTCGTGGTCTTGGGCCTACCTTTCAGTTCTCTTATACATTCAATAATAGGCATCTTTTGTTGTCTTAGTCCTACCTTTCAGTTCTCTTATACTTTCAATAATAGGCATCTTTCGTGGTCTTAGGCCTTCCTATCTGTTCTCTTATACTTTCAATAATAGGCATCTTTCGTTGTCTTAGTCATACCTTTCAGTTCTCTTATTCTTTCAATAATAGGCATCTTTTGTTGTCTTAGTCCTATCTTTCAGTTCTCTTATATTTTCAAAAACACGCATCTTTTGTTTTCTTAGTCCTATATTTCAGTTTACTTACACTGTCAACAATACACATCTTTTATTGTCTTAGTCTTATCTTTCAGTTCTCTTATACATTCAATAATAGGTATCTTTTGTTGTCTTCGTCCTACCTTTCAGTGCTCGTATACTTTCAACAATACGCATCTGTTGTTGTCTTAGTCCTATCTTTCATTTCTCTTATACATTCAATAACAGGCAACTTTTATTGTCTTAGTCCTACCTTTCATTTCTTGTATGCTTTCAACAATACTCATCTTTTGTTGCCTTAGTCCAATCTTTCAGTTCACTTATACTTTCAACAAGACACATTTTTTCTCGTCTTTGTCTTATATTCTTTTATACTTTCAATAATAGGCATCTTTTGTTGTCTTAGTTCTACCTTTCAGTTCTCTTATACTTTCAATAATAGGCATCATTTGTTGTCTTAGTTCTACCTATCAGTTCTCTTATACTTTCAATAATAGGCATCATTTGTTGTCTTAGTTCTACCTTTCAATTCTCTTATACTTTCAATAATAGGCATCTTTTGTTGTCTTAGTTCTACCTTTCAGTTCTCTTATACTTTCAATAATAGGCATCATTTGTAGTCTTAGTTCTACCTATCAGTTCTCTTATACTTTCAATAATAGGCATCATTTGTTGTCTTAGTTCTACCTTTCAGTTCTCTTATACTTTCAATAATAGGCATCTTTTGTTGTCTTAGTTCTACCTTTCAGTTCTCTTATACTTTCAATAATAGGCATCATTTGTTGTCTTAGTTCTACCTATCAGTTCTCTTATACTTTCAATAATAGGCATCATTTGTTGTCTTAGTTCTACCTATCAGTTCTCTTATACTTTCAATAATAGGCATCTTTTGTTGTCTTAGTTCTACCTTTCAGTTCTCTTATACTTTCAATAATAGGCATCTTTTGTTGTCTTAGTTCTACCTTTCAGTTCGCTTATACTTTCAATAACAGGCATCTTTTGTTGTCTTCGTCCTACCTTTCAGTTCTAGTATGCTTTCAACAATACTCATCTTTTGTTGCCTTAGTCCAATCTTTCAGTTCACTTATACTTTCAACAAGACACATTTTTTCTCGTCTTTGTCTTATATTCTTTTATACTTTCAATAATAGGCACCTTTTGTTGTCTTAGTTCTACCTTTCAGTTCTCTTATACTTTCAATAATAGGCATCATTTGTTGTCTTAGTTCTACCTATCAGTTCTCTTATACTTTCAATAATAGGCATCATTTGTTGTCTTAGTTCTACCTTTCAGTTCTCTTATACTTTCAATAATAGGCATCATTTGTTGTCTTAGTTCTACCTTTCAGTTCTCTTATACTTTCAATAATAGGCATCATTTGTTGTCTTAGTTCTACCTTTCAGTTCTCTTATACTTTCAATAATAGGCATCATTTGTTGTCTTAGTTCTACCTTTCAGTTCTCTTATACTTTCAATAATAGGCATCATTTGTTGTCTTAGTTCTACATTTCAGTTCTCTTATACATTCAATAATATGCATCATTTGTTGTCTTAGTTCTACCTATCAGTTCTCTTATACTTTCAATAATAGGCATCATTTGTTGTCTTAGTTCTACCTTTCAGTTCTCTCATACTTTCAATAATAGGCATCATTTGTTGTCTTAGTTCTACCTTTCAGTTCTCTTATACTTTCAATAATAGGCATCATTTGTTGTCTTAGTCCTACCTTTCAGTTCTCTTATACTTTCAATAATAGGTATTTTTGTTGTCTTAGTTCTACCTATCAGTTCTCTTATACTTTCAATAATAGGCATCATTTGTTGTCTTAGTTCTACCTATCAGTTCTCTTATACTTTCAATAATAGGCATCATTTGTTGTCTTAGTTCTACCTATCAGTTCTCTTATACTTTCAATAATAGGTATTTTTGTTGTCTTAGTTTTACCTATCAGTTCTCTTATACTTTCAATAATAGGCATCATTTGTTGTCTTAGTTCTACCCATCAGTTCTCTTATACTTTCAATAATAGGCATCATTTGTTGTCTTAGTTCTACCTTTCAGTTCTCTTATACTTTCAATAATAGGCATCATTTGTTGTCTTAGTTCTACCTATCAGTTCTCTTATACTTTCAATAATAGGCATCATTTGTTGTCTTAGTTCTACCTATCAGTTCACTTATACTTTCAATAATAGGCATCATTTGTTGTCTTAGTTCTACCTTTCAGTTCTCTTATACTTTCAATAATAGGCATCATTTGTTGTCTTAGTTCTACCTATCAGTTCTCTTATACTTTCAATAATAGGCATCATTTGTTGTCTTAGTTCTACCTTTCAGTTCTCTTATACTTTCAATAATAGGCATCATTTGTTGTCTTAGTTCTACCTATCAGTTCTCTTATACTTTCAATAATAGGCATCATGTGTTGTCTTAGTTCTACCTATCAGTTATCTTATACTTTCAATAATAGGCATCATTTGTTGTCTTAGTTCTACGTTTTAGTTCTCTTATACTTTCAACAATAGGCATCATTTGTTGTCTTAGTTCTACCTATCAGTTCTCTTATACTTTCAATAATAGGCATCATTTGTTGTCTTAGTTCTACCTTTCAGTTCTCTTATACTTTCAATAATAGGCATCATTTGTTGTCTTAGTTCTACCTTTCAGTTCTCTTATACTTTCAATAATAGGCATCATTTGTTGTCTTAGGCCTACCTTTCAGTTCTCTTATACTTTCAATAATAGGCATCTTTTGTTGTCTTAGTCCTATCTTTCAGTTCTCTTATATTTTCAAAAACACGCATCTTTTGTTTTCTTAGTCCTATATTTCAGTTTACGTACACTGTCAACAATACACATCTTTTATTGTCTTAGTCTTATCTTTCAGTTCTCTTATACATTCAATAATAGGCATCTTTTGTTGTCTTAGACCTAACTTTCAGTTCTCTTATACTCTCAATAATAGGCATCTTTCGTGGTCTTAGTCCTACCTTTCAGTTCTCTTATACTTTCAATAATAGGCATCTTTCGTGGTCTTAGGCCTACCTTTCAGTTCTCTTATACTTTCAATAATAGGCATCTTTCGTGGTCTTAGTCCTATCTTTCAGTTCTCTTATACTTTCAATAATAGGCATCTTTCGTGGTCTTAGTCCTACCTTTCAGTTCTTTTATACTTTCAATAATAGGCGTCTTTCGTGGTCTTAGGCCTACCTTTCAGTTCTCTTATACTTTCAATAATAGGCATCTTTCGTGGTCTTAGTCCTACCTTTCAGTTTTCTTATACTTTCAATAATAGGCATCTTTCATGGTCTTAGGCCTACCTTTCAGTTCTCTTATACTTTCAATAATAGGCATCTTTCGTGGTCTTAGTCCTATCTTTCAGTTCTCTTCTACTTTCAATAATAGGCATCTTTCGTGGTCTTAGGCCTACCTTTCAGTTCTCTTATACTTTCCAATAATAGGCATCTTTCGTGGTCTTAGTCCTATCTTTCAGTTCTCTTATACTTTCAATAATAGGCATCTTTCGTGGTCTTAGGCCTACCTTTCAGTTCTCTTATACTTTCAATAATAGGCATCTTTTGTTGTCTTAGTTCTACCTTTCAGTTCTCTTATACTTTCAATAATAGGCATCATTTGTTGTCTTAGTTCTACCTTTCTGTTCTCTTATACTTTCAATAATAGGCATCTTTTGTTGTCTTAGTTCTACCTTTCAGTTCTCTTATACTTTCAATTATAGGCATCATTTGTTGTCTTAGTTCTACCTATCAGTTCTCTTATACTTTCAATAATAGGCATCATTTGTTGTCTTAGTTCTACCTATCAGTTCTCTTATACTTTCAATAATAGGCATCATTTGTTGTCTTAGTTCTACCTTTCAGTTCTCTTATACTTTCAATAATAGGCATCATTTGTTGTCTTAGTCCTATCTTTCAGTTCTCTTATATTTTCAAAAACACGCATCTTTTGTTTTCTTAGTCCTATATTTCAGTTTACGTACACTGTCAACAATACACATCTTTTATTGTCTTAGTCTTATCTTTCAGTTCTCTTATACATTCAATAATAGGCATCTTTTGTTGTCTTAGACCTAACTTTCAGTTCTCTTATACTCTCAATAATAGGCATCTTTCGTGGTCTTAGTCCTACCTTTCAGTTCTCTTATACTTTCAATAATAGGCATCTTTCGTGGTCTTAGGCCTACCTATCAGTTCACTTATACTTTCAATAATAGGCATCATTTGTTGTCTTAGTTCTACCTTTCAGTTCTCTTATACTTTCAATAATAGGCATCATTTGTTGTCTTAGTTCTACCTATCAGTTCTCTTATACTTTCAATAATAGGCATCATTTGTTGTCTTAGTTCTACCTTTCAGTTCTCTTATACTTTCAATAATAGGCATCATTTGTTGTCTTAGTTCTACCTATCAGTTCTCTTATACTTTCAATAATAGGCATCATTTGTTGTCTTAGTTCTACCTATCAGTTATCTTATACTTTCAATAATAGGCATCATTTGTTGTCTTAGTTCTACGTTTTAGTTCTCTTATACTTTCAACAATAGGCATCATTTGTTGTCTTAGTTCTACCTATCAGTTCTCTTATACTTTCAATAATAGGCATCATTTGTTGTCTTAGTTCTACCTTTCAGTTCTCTTATACTTTCAATAATAGGCATCATTTGTTGTCTTAGTTCTACCTTTCAGTTCTCTTATACTTTCAATAATAGGCATCATTTGTTGTCTTAGGCCTACCTTTCAGTTCTCTTATACTTTCAATAATAGGCATCTTTTGTTGTCTTAGTCCTATCTTTCAGTTCTCTTATATTTTCAAAAACACGCATCTTTTGTTTTCTTAGTCCTATATTTCAGTTTACGTACACTGTCAACAATACACATCTTTTATTGTCTTAGTCTTATCTTTCAGTTCTCTTATACATTCAATAATAGGCATCTTTTGTTGTCTTAGACCTAACTTTCAGTTCTCTTATACTCTCAATAATAGGCATCTTTCGTGGTCTTAGTCCTACCTTTCAGTTCTCTTATACTTTCAATAATAGGCATCTTTCGTGGTCTTAGGCCTACCTTTCAGTTCTCTGATACTTTCAATAATAGGCATCTTTCGTGGTCTTAGTCCTATCTTTCAGTTCTCTTATACTTTCAATAATAGGCATCTTTCGTGGTCTTAGGCCTACCTTTCAGTTCTCTTATACTTTCAATAATAGGCATCTTTCGTGTTCTTAGTCCTATCTTTCAGTTCTCTTATACTTTCAATAATAGGCATCTTTCGTGGTCTTAGTCCTATCTTTCAGTTCTCTTATACTTTCAATAATAGGCGTCTTTCGTGGTCTTAGGCCTACCTTTCAGTTCTCTTATACTTTCAATAATAGGCATCTTTCGTGGTCTTAGTCCTACCTTTCAGTTTTCTTATACTTTCAATAATAGGCATCTTTCATGGTCTTAGGCCTACCTTTCAGTTCTCTTATACTTTCAATAATAGGCATCTTTCGTGGTCTTAGTACTATCTTTCAGTTCTCTTATACTTTCAATAATAGGCATCTTTCGTGGTCTTAGGCCTACCTTTCAGTTCTCTTATACTTTCAATAATAGGCATCTTTCGTGGTCTTAGTCCTATCTTTCAGTTCTCTTATACTTTCAATAATAGGCATCTTTCGTGGTCTTAGGCCTACCTTTCAGTTCTCTTATACTTTCAATAATAGGCATCATTTGTTGTCTTAGTTCTACCTTTCAGTTCTCTTATACTTTCAATAATAGGCATCTTTTGTTGTCTTAGTTCTACCTTTCAGTTCTCTTATACTTTCAATTATAGGCATCATTTGTTGTCTTAGTTCTACCTATCAGTTCTCTTATACTTTCAATAATAGGCATCATTTGTTGTCTTAGTTCTACCTATCAGTTCTCTTATACTTTCAATAATAGGCATCTTTTTTTGTCTTAGTTCTACCTTTCCGTTCTCTTATACTTTCAATAATAGGCATCTTTTGTTGTCTTATTCTACCTTCTAGTTCTTCTACTTTTCAATAATAGGCATCTTTTGTTGTCTTAGTTCTAATTAGTTCTTTATACTTTCAATAATAGGCATCATTTGTTGTCTTAGTTCTACCTACTTCAGCTCTTTATACTTTCAATAATAGGTGCATCATTTGTTGTCTTAGCCTCACGATCAGTTTCATACTTTGCAATAGGCATCATTTGTTGTCTTAGTTCTACCTTTCAGTTCTTTTATACTTTCAATAATAGGCATCATTTGTTGTCTTAGTTCTACCTATCAGTTCTTTATACTTTCAATAATAGGCATCATTTGTTGTCTTTTAAATTTACCTTTCAGTTCTCTTACTTTTAATATGAACATTTAGCATCAACTTTACCTTTCAGTTCTCTGATACTTTCAATAATAGGTATCATTTGTTGTCTTAGTTCTACCTATCAGTTCTCTTATACTTTCAATAATAGGCATCATTTGTTATATGTCTTAGTTCTTACCTTTCAGTTCTCTTATACTTTCAATAATAGGCATCATTTGTTGTCTTAGTTCTACCTTTCAGTTCTCTTATATCATTTAATAATAGGCATCATTTATTGTCTTAGTTCTACCTATCAGTTCTCTTATACTTTCAATAATAGGCATCATTTGTTGTCTTAGTTCTACCTATCAGTTCTCTTATACTTATCATTGTGCATCTTTTCGTGTCTTTAGTTCTACCTTTCAGTTCTCTTATTCTTTCAATAATAGGCATCATTTAGTGTTCAGTTCTACCTATCAGTTCTCTTATACTTTCAATAATAGGCATCATTTGTTGTCTTAGTTCTACCTATCAGTTATCTTATACTTTCAATATTAGCATCTTTTGTTGCTTAGTTCTACCTTTCAGTTCTCTGATACTTTCAATAATAGGCATCATTTGTTGTCTTAGTTCTACCTATCAGTTTTATACTTTCAATAATAGCATCATTTGTTGTCTTAGTTTTACCTTTCAGTTCTCTTATACTTTCAATAATAGGCATCATTTGTTGTCTTAGTTCTACCTTTCAGTTCTTCTTTATACTTTCAATAATAGGCATCATTTGTTGTCTTAGTTCTACCTATCAGTTCTCTTATACTTTCAATAATAGGTATCATTTGTTGTCTTAGTTCTACCTATCAGTTATCTTATACTTTCAATAATAGGTATCTTTTGTTGTCTTAGTTCTACCTTTCAGTTCTCTTTGATACTTTCAATAATAGGTATCATTTGTTGTCTTAGTTCTACCTATCAGTTCTCTGTACTTTCAATAATAGGCATCTTTTGTTGTCTTAGTTTATCTTCTAGTTCTTCTTTATACTTTCAATAATAGGCATCTTTTGTTGTCTTAGTTCTACCTTTCAGTTCTTCTTCTATACTTTCAATAATAGGCATCATTTGTTGTCTTAGTTCTACCTATCAAATTTCTATACTTTCAATAATAGGCATCATTTGTTGTCTTTTAGTTCTACCTATCAGTTCTCTGATTTCTAATAATAGGTATTCATTTGTTGTCTTAGTTCTACCTATCAGTTCTTTTATACTTTCAATAATAGGTATCATTTGTTGTCTTAGTTCTACCTATCAGTTCTCTTATACTTCAATAATAGGCATCTTTTGTTGTCTTAGTTCTACCTTTCATTTCTCTTATACTTTCAATAATAGGCATCATTTGTTGTCTTAGTTCTACCTTTCAGTTCTCTTATACTTTCAATAATAGGCATCATTTGTTGTCTTAGTCCTACCTTTCAGTTCTCTTATACTTTCAATAATAGGTATTTTTGTTGTCTTAGTTCTACCTATCAGTTCTCTTATACTTTCAATAATAGGCATCATTTGTTGTCTTAGTTCTACCTTTCAGTTCTCTTATACTTTCAATAATAGGCATCATTTGTTGTCTTAGTTCTACCTATCAGTTCTCTTATACTTTCAATAATAGGCATCATTTGTTGTCTTAGTTCTACCTATCAGTTCTCTTATACTTTCAATAATAGGCATCATTTGTTGTCTTAGTTCTACCTTTCAGTTCTCTTATACTTTCAATAATAGGCATCATTTGTTGTCTTAGTTCTACCTTTCAGTTCTCTTATACTTTCAATAATAGGCATCATTTGTTGTCTTAGTTCTACCTATCAATTCTCTTATACTTTCAATAATAGGCATCATTTGTTGTCTTAGTTCTACCTTTCAGTTCTCTTATACTTTCAATAATAGGCATCATTTGTTGTCTTAGTTCTACCTATCAGTTCTCTTATACTTTCAATAATAGGCATCATTTGTTGTCTTAGTTCTACCTATCAGTTCTCTTATACTTTCAATAATAGGCATCTTTTGTTGTCTTAGTCCTACCTTTCAGTTCTCTTATACTTTCAATAATAGGCATCTTTTGTTGTCTTAGTTCTACCTTTCAGTTCGCTTATACTTTCAATAACAGGCATCTTTTGTTGTCTTCGTCCTACCTTTCAGTTCTAGTATGCTTTCAACAATACTCATCTTTTGTTGCCTTAGTCCAATCTTTCAGTTCACTTATACTTTCAACAAGACACATTTTTTCTCGTCTTTCTCTTATATTCTTTTATACTTTCAATAATAGGCAACTTTTGTTGTCTTAGTTCTACCTATCAGTTCTCTTATACTTTCAATAATAGGCATCTTTCGTGGTCTTAGGCCTACCTTTCAGTTCTCTTATACTTTCAATAATAGGCATCTTTCGTGGTCTTAGTCCTACCTTTCAGTTTTCTTATACTTTCAATAATAGGCATCTTTCCTGGTCTTAGTCCTACCTTTCAGTTCTCTTATACTTTCAATATTAGGCATCTTTCGTGGTCTTAGTCCTATCTTTCAGTTCTCTTATACTTTCAATAATAGGCATCATTTGTTGTCTTAGTTCTACCTTTCAGTTCTCTTATACTTTCTATAATAGGCATCTTTTGTGGTCTTAGTCCTACCTTTCAGTTCTCTTATACTTTCAATAATAGGCATCTTTCGTGGTCTTAGGCCTACCTTTCAGTTCCCTTATGCTTTCAATAATAGGCATCTTTTGTTGTCTTAGTCCTACCTTTCAGTTCTCTTATACTTTCAATAATAGGCATCTTTCGTGGTCTTAGTCCTACCTTTCAGTTTTCTTATACTTTCAATAATAGGCATCTTTCCTGGTCTTAGTCCTACCTTTCAGTTCTCTTATACTTTCTATAATAGGCATCTTTTGTGGTCTTAGTCCTACCTTTCAGTTCTCTTATACTTTCAATAATAGGCATCATTTGTTGTCTTAGTTCTACCTTTCAGTTCTCTTAAACTTTCAATAATAGGCATCATTTGTTGTCTTAGTCCTACCTTTCAGTTCTCTTATACTTTCAATAATAGGCATCTTTCGTGGTCTTAGGCCTAACTTTCAGTTCTCTTATACTTTCAATAATAGGCATCTTTTGTTGTCTTAGTCCTATCTTTCAGTTCTCTTATATTTTCAAAAACACGCATCTTTTGTTTTCTTAGTCCTATATTTCAGTTTACTTATACTGTCAACAATACACATCTTTTATTGTCTTAGTCTTATCTTTCAGTTCTCTTATACATTCAATAATAGGCATCTTTTGTTGTCTTAGACCTACCTTTCAGTTCTCTTATACTTTCAATAATAGGCATCTTTCGTGGTCTTAGGCCTACCTTTCAGTTCTCTTATACTTTCAATAATAGGCATCTTTCGTGGTCTTAGTCCTACCTTTCAGTTTTCTTATACTTTCAATAATAGGCATCTTTCCTGGTCTTAGTCCTACCTTTCAGTTCTCTTATACTTTCAATATTAGGCATCTTTCGTGGTCTTAGTCCTATCTTTCAGTTCTCTTATACTTTCAATAATAGGCATCATTTGTTGTCTTAGTTCTACCTTTCAGTTCTCTTATACTTTCTATAATAGGCATCTTTTGTGGTCTTAGTCCTACCTTTCAGTTCTCTTATACTTTCAATAATAGGCATCTTTCGTGGTCTTAGGCCTACCTTTCAGTTCCCTTATGCTTTCAATAATAGGCATCTTTTGTTGTCTTAGTCCTACCTTTCAGTTCTCTTATACTTTCAATAATAGGCATCTTTCGTGGTCTTAGTCCTACCTTTCAGTTCTCTTATACTTTCAATAATAGGCGTCTTTCGTGGTCTTAGGCCTACCTTTCAGTTCTCTTATACTTTCAATAATAGGCATCTTTCGTGGTCTTAGTCCTATCTTTCAGTTCTCTTCTACTTTCAATAATAGGCATCTTTCGTGATCTTAGGCCTACCTTTCAGTTCTCTTATACTTTCAATAATAGGCATCTTTCGTGGTCTTAGTCCTATCTTTCAGTTCTCTTATACTTTCAATAATAGGCATCTTTCGTGGTCTTAGGCCTACCTTTCAGTTCTCTTATACTTTCAATAATAGGCATCTTTTGTTGTCTTAGTTCTACCTTTCAGTTCTCTTATACTTTCAATAATAGGCATCATTTGTTGTCTTAGTTCTACCTATCAGTTCTCTTATACTTTCAATAATAGGCATCATTTGTTGTCTTAGTTCTACCTATCAGTTCTCTGATACTTTCAATAATAGGCATCATTTGTTGTCTTAGTTCTACCTATCAGTTCTCTTATACTTTCAATATTAGGCATCTTTCGTGGTCTTAGTCCTATCTTTCAGTTCTCTTATACTTTCAATAATAGGCATCATTTGTTGTCTTAGTTCTACCTTTCAGTTCTCTTATACTTTCTATAATAGGCATCTTTTGTGGTCTTAGTCCTACCTTTCAGTTCTCTTATACTTTCAATAATAGGCATCTTTCGTGGTCTTAGGCCTACCTTTCAGTTCCCTTATGCTTTCAATAATAGGCATCTTTTGTTGTCTTAGTCCTACCTTTCAGTTCTCTTATACTTTCAATAATAGGCATCTTTCGTGGTCTTAGTCCTACCTTTCAGTTTTCTTATACTTTCAATAATAGGCATCTTTCCTGGTCTTAGTCCTACCTTTCAGTTCTCTTATACTTTCTATAATAGGCATCTTTTGTGGTCTTAGTCCTACCTTTCAGTTCTCTTATACTTTCAATAATAGGCATCATTTGTTGTCTTAGTTCTACCTTTCAGTTCTCTTAAACTTTCAATAATAGGCATCATTTGTTGTCTTAGTCCTACCTTTCAGTTCTCTTATACTTTCAATAATAGGCATCTTTCGTGGTCTTAGGCCTAACTTTCAGTTCTCTTATACTTTCAATAATAGGCATCTTTTGTTGTCTTAGTCCTATCTTTCAGTTCTCTTATATTTTCAAAAACACGCATCTTTTGTTTTCTTAGTCCTATATTTCAGTTTACTTATACTGTCAACAATACACATCTTTTATTGTCTTAGTCTTATCTTTCAGTTCTCTTATACATTCAATAATAGGCATCTTTTGTTGTCTTAGACCTACCTTTCAGTTCTCTTATACTTTCAATAATAGGCATCTTTCGTGGTCTTAGGCCTACCTTTCAGTTCTCTTATACTTTCAATAATAGGCATCTTTCGTGGTCTTAGTCCTACCTTTCAGTTTTCTTATACTTTCAATAATAGGCATCTTTCCTGGTCTTAGTCCTACCTTTCAGTTCTCTTATACTTTCAATATTAGGCATCTTTCGTGGTCTTAGTCCTATCTTTCAGTTCTCTTATACTTTCAATAATAGGCATCATTTGTTGTCTTAGTTCTACCTTTCAGTTCTCTTATACTTTCTATAATAGGCATCTTTTGTGGTCTTAGTCCTACCTTTCAGTTCTCTTATACTTTCAATAATAGGCATCTTTCGTGGTCTTAGGCCTACCTTTCAGTTCCCTTATGCTTTCAATAATAGGCATCTTTTGTTGTCTTAGTCCTACCTTTCAGTTCTCTTATACTTTCAATAATAGGCATCTTTCGTGGTCTTAGTCCTACCTTTCAGTTCTCTTATACTTTCAATAATAGGCGTCTTTCGTGGTCTTAGGCCTACCTTTCAGTTCTCTTATACTTTCAATAATAGGCATCTTTCGTGGTCTTAGTCCTATCTTTCAGTTCTCTTCTACTTTCAATAATAGGCATCTTTCGTGGTCTTAGGCCTACCTTTCAGTTCTCTTATACTTTCAATAATAGGCATCTTTCGTGGTCTTAGTCCTATCTTTCAGTTCTCTTATACTTTCAATAATAGGCATCTTTCGTGGTCTTAGGCCTACCTTTCAGTTCTCTTATACTTTCAATAATAGGCATCTTTTGTTGTCTTAGTTCTACCTTTCAGTTCTCTTATACTTTCAATAATAGGCATCATTTGTTGTCTTAGTTCTACCTATCAGTTCTCTTATACTTTCAATAATAGGCATCATTTGTTGTCTTAGTTCTACCTATCAGTTCTCTTATACTTTCAATAATAGGCATCTTTTGTTGTCTTAGTTCTACCTTTCATTTCTCTTATACTTTCAATAATAGGCATCATTTGTTGTCTTAGTTCTACCTTTCAGTTCTCTTATACTTTCAATAATAGGCATCATTTGTTGTCTTAGTCCTACCTTTCAGTTCTCTTATACTTTCAATAATAGGTATTTTTGTTGTCTTAGTTCTACCTATCAGTTCTCTTATACTTTCAATAATAGGCATCATTTGTTGTCTTAGTTCTACCTTTCAGTTCTCTTATACTTTCAATAATAGGCATCATTTGTTGTCTTAGTTCTACCTATCAGTTCTCTTATACTTTCAATAATAGGCATCATTTGTTGTCTTAGTTCTACCTATCAGTTCTCTTATACTTTCAATAATAGGCATCATTTGTTGTCTTAGTTCTACCTATCAGTTCTCTTATACTTTCAATAATAGGCATCATTTGTTGTCTTAGTTCTACCTTTCAGTTCTCTTATACTTTCAATAATAGGCATCATTTGTTGTCTTAGTTCTACCTTTCAGTTCTCTTATACTTTCAATAATAGGCATCATTTGTTGTCTTAGTTCTACCTATCAGTTCTCTTATACTTTCAATAATAGGCATCATTTGTTGTCTTAGTTCTACCTTTCAGTTCTCTTATACTTTCAATAATAGGCATCATTTGTTGTCTTAGTTCTACCTTTCAGTTCTCTTATACTTTCAATAATAGGCATCATTTGTTGTCTTAGTTCTACCTTTCAGTTGTCTTATACTTTCAATAATAGGCATCATTTGTTGTCTTAGTTCTACCTTTCAGTTCTCTTATACTTTCAATAATAGGCATCATTTGTTGTCTTAGTTCTACCTTTCAGTTCTCTTATACTTTCAATAATAGGCCTCATTTGTTGTCTTAGTTCTACCTTTCAGTTCTCTTATACTTTCAATAATAGGCATCATTTGTTGTCTTAGTTCTACCTATCAATTCTCTTATACTTTCAATAATAGGCATCATTTGTTGTCTTAGTTCTACCTTTCAGTTCTCTTATACTTTCAATAATAGGCATCATTTGTTGTCTTAGTTCTACCTATCAGTTCTCTTATACTTTCAATAATAGGCATCATTTGTTGTCTTAGTTCTACCTATCAGTTCTCTTATACTTTCAATAATAGGCATCTTTTGTTGTCTTAGTTCTACCTTTCAGTTCTCTTATACTTTCAATAATAGGCATCTTTTGTTGTCTTAGTTCTACCTTTCAGTTCGCTTATACTTTCAATAACAGGCATCTTTTGTTGTCTTCGTCCTACCTTTCAGTTCTAGTATGCTTTCAACAATACTCATCTTTTGTTGCCTTAGTCCAATCTTTCAGTTCACTTATACTTTCAACAAGACACATTTTTTCTCGTCTTTGTCTTATATTCTTTTATACTTTCAATAATAGGCAACTTTTGTTGTCTTAGTTCTACCTATCAGTTCTCTTATACTTTCAATAATAGGCATCATTTGTTGTCTTAGTTCTACCTTTCAGTTCTCTTATACTTTCAATAATAGGCATCATTTGTTGTCTTAGTTCTACCTTTCAGTTCTCTTATACTTTCAATAATAGGCATCATTTGTTGTCTTAGTTCTACCTTTCAGTTCTCTTATACTTTCAATAATAGGCATCATTTGTTGTCTTAGTTCTACCTTTCAGTTCTCTTATACTTTCAATAATAGGCATCATTTGTTGTCTTAGTTCTACCTTTCAGTTCTCTTATACTTTCAATAATAGGCATCATTTGTTGTCTTAGTTCTACCTTTCAGTTCTCTTAAACTTTCAATAATAGGCATCATTTGTTGTCTTAGTCCTACCTTTCAGTTCTCTTATACTTTCAATAATAGGCATCTTTCGTGGTCTTAGGCCTACCTTTCAGTTCTCTTATACTTTCAATAATAGGCATCTTTTGTTGTCTTAGTCCTATCTTTCAGTTCTCTTATATTTTCAAAAACACGCATCTTTTGTTTTCTTAGTCCTATATTTCAGTTTACTTACACTGTCAACAATACACATCTTTTATTGTCTTAGTCTTATCTTTCAGTTCTCTTATACATTCAATAATAGGCATCTTTTGTTGTCTTAGACCTACCTTTCAGTTCTCTTATACTTTCAATAATAGGCATCTTTCGTGGTCTTAGGCCTACCTTTCAGTTCTCTTATACTTTCAATAATAGGCATCTTTCGTGGTCTTAGTCCTACCTTTCAGTTTTCTTATACTTTCAATAATAGGCATCTTTCCTGGTCTTAGTCCTACCTTTCAGTTCTCTTATACTTTCAATATTAGGCATCTTTCGTGGTCTTAGTCCTATCTTTCAGTTCTCTTATACTTTCAATAATAGGCATCATTTGTTGTCTTAGTTCTACCTTTCAGTTCTCTTATACTTTCTATAATAGGCATCTTTTGTGGTCTTAGGCCTACCTTTCAGTTCTCTTATACTTTCAATAATAGGCATCTTTCGTGGTCTTAGTCCTACCTTTCAGTTCTTTTATACTTTCAATAATAGGCATCTTTCGTGGTCTTAGGCCTACCTTTCAGTTCTCTTATACTTTCAATAATAGGCATCTTTCGGGGTCTTAGGCCTACCTTTCAGTTCTCTTATACTTTCAATAATAGGCATCTTTCGTGGTCTTAGTCCTACCTTTCAGTTCTTTTATACTTTCAATAATAGGCATCTTTCGTGGTCTTAGGCCTACCTTCAGTTCTCTTATACTTTCAATAATAGGCATCTTTTGTTTACTTAGTCCTACCTTTCAGTTCTCTTATACTTTCAATAATAGGCATCTTTCGTGGTCTTAGGCCTACCTTTCAGTTCTCTTATACTTTCAATAATAGGCATCTTTCGTGGTCTTAGGCCTACCTTTCAGTTCTCTTATACTTTCAATAATAGGCATCTTTCGTGGTCTTAGTCCTACCTTTCAGTTCTCTTATACTTTCAATAATAGGCATCTTTCGTGGTCTTAGGCCTAACTTTCAGTTCTCTTATACTTTCAATAATAGGCATCTTTCGTGGCATTAGTCCTACCTTTCAGTTCTCTTATACTTTCAATAATAGGCATTTTTCGTGGTCTTAGGCCTACCTTTCAGTTCTCTTATACTTTCAATAATAGGCATCTTTCGTGGTCTTAGTCCTATCTTTCAGTTCTCTTATACTTTCAATAATAGGCATCTTTCGTGGTCTTAGGCCTACCTTTCATTTCTCTTATACTTTCAATAATAGGCATCTTTCGTGGTCTTAGGCCTACCTTTCAGTTCTTTTATACTTTCAATAATAGGCATCTTTTGTTGTCTTAGTCCTTCCTTTCAGTTCTCTTATACTTTCAATAATAGGCATCTTTCGTGGTCTTAGTCCTACCTTTCAGTTCTCTAATACTTTCAATAATAGACATCTTTCGTGGTCTTAGGCCTACCTTTCAGTTCTCTTATACTTTCAATAATAGGCATCTTTCGTGGTCTTAGGCCTACCATTCAGTTCTCTTATACTTTCAATAATAGGCATCTTTCGTGGTGTTGGGCCTACCTTTCAGTTCTCTTATACATTCAATAATAGGCATCTTTTGTTGTCTTAGTCCTACCTTTCAGTTCTCTTATACTTTCAATAATAGGCATCTTTCGTGGTCTTAGGCCTTCCTATCTGTTCTCTTATACTTTCAATAATAGGCATCTTTCGTTGTCTTAGTCATACCTTTCAGTTCTCTTATTCTTTCAATAATAGGCATCTTTTGTTGTCTTAGTACTATCTTTCAGTTCTCTTATATTTTCAAAAACACGCATCTTTTGTTTTCTTAGTCATATATTTCAGTTTACTTACACTGTCAACAATACACATCTTTTATTGTCTTAGTCTTATCTTTCAGTTCTCTTATACATTCAATAATAGGCATCTTTTGTAGTCTTAGACCTAACTTTCAGTTCTCTTATACTCTCAATAATAGGCATCTTTCGTGGTCTTAGTCCTACCTTTCAGTTCTCTTATACTTTCAATAATAGGCATCTTTCGTGGTCTTAGGCCTACCTTTCAGTTCTCTTATACTTTCAATAATAGGCATCTTTTGTTGTCTTAGTCCTATCTTTCAGTTCTCTTATATTTTCAAAAACACGCATCTTTTGTTTTCTTAGTCCTATATTTCAGTTTACTTACACTGTCAACAATATACATCTTTTATTGTCTTAGTCTTATCTTTCAGTTCTCTTATACATTCAATAATAGGTATCTTTTGTTGTCTTCGTCCTACCTTTCAGTGCTCGTATACTTTCAACAATACGCATCTGTTGTTGTCTTAGTCCTATCTTTCATTTCTCTTATACATTCAATAACAGGCATCTTTTATTGTCTTAGTCCTACCTTTCAGTTCTTGTATGCTTTCAACAATACTCATCTTTTGTTGCCTTAGTCCAATCTTTCAGTTCACTTATACTTTCAACAAGACACATTTTTTCTCGTCTTTGTCTTATATTCTTTTATACTTTCAATAATAGGCATCTTTTGTTGTCTTAGTTCTACCTTTCAGTTCTCTTATACTTTCAATAATAGGCATCATTTGTTGTCTTAGTTCTACCTATCAGTTCTCTTATACTTTCAATAATAGGCATCATTTGTTGTCTTAGTTCTACCTTTCAATTCTCTTATACTTTCAATAATAGGCATCTTTTGTTGTCTTAGTTCTACCTTTCAGTTCTCTTATACTTTCAATAATAGGCATCATTTGTAGTCTTAGTTCTACCTATCAGTTCTCTTATACTTTCAATAATAGGCATCATTTGTTGTCTTAGTTCTACCTTTCAGTTCTCTTATACTTTCAATAATAGGCAACTTTTGTTGTCTTAGTTCTACCTTTCAGTTCTCTTATACTTTCAATAATAGGCATCATTTGTTGTCTTAGTTCTACCTATCAGTTCTCTTATACTTTCAATAATAGGCATCATTTGTTGTCTTAGTTCTACCTATCAGTTCTCTTATACTTTCAATAATAGGCATCTTTTGTTGTCTTAGTTCTACCTTTCAGTTCTCTTATACTTTCAATAATAGGCATCTTTTGTTGTCTTAGTTCTACCTTTCAGTTCGCTTATACTTTCAATAACAGGCATCTTTTGTTGTCTTCGTCCTACCTCTCAGTTCTAGTATGCTTTCAACAATACTCATCTTTTGTTGCCTTAGTCCAATCTTTCAGTTCACTTATACTTTCAACAAGACACATTTTTTCTCGTCTTTGTCTTATATTCTTTTATACTTTCAATAATAGGCACCTTTTGTTGTCTTAGTTCTACCTTTCAGTTCTCTTATACTTTCAATAATAGGCATCATTTGTTGTCTTAGTTCTACCTATCAGTTCTCTTATACTTTCAATAATAGGCATCATTTGTTGTCTTAGTTCTACCTTTCAGTTCTCTTATAACTTTCAATAATAGGCATCATTTGTTGTCTTAGTTCTACCTTTCAGTTCTCTTATACTTTCAATAATAGGCATCATTTGTTGTCTTAGTTCTACCTTTCAGTTCTCTTATACTTTCAATAATAGGCATCATTTGTTGTCTTAGTTCTACCTTTCAGTTCTCTTATACTTTCAATAATAGGCATCATTTGTTGTCTTAGTCCTACCTTTCAGTTCTCTTATACTTTCAATAATAGGTATTTTTGTTGTCTTAGTTCTACCTATCAGTTCTCTTATACTATCAATAATAGGCATCATTTGTTGTCTTAGTTCTACCTATCAGTTCTCTTATACTTTCAATAATAGGCATCATTTGTTGTCTTAGTTCTACCTATCAGTTCTCTTATACTTTCAATAATAGGTATTTTTGTTGTCTTAGTTTTACCTATCAGTTCTCTTATACTTTCAATAATAGGCATCATTTGTTGTCTTAGTTCTACCCATCAGTTCTCTTATACTTTCAATAATAGGCATCATTTGTTGTCTTAGTTCTACCTTTCAGTTCTCTTATACTTTCAATAATAGGCATCATTTGTTGTCTTAGTTCTACCTATCAGTTCTCTTATACTTTCAATAATAGGCATCATTTGTTGTCTTAGTTCTACCTATCAGTTCACTTATACTTTCAATAATAGGCATCATTTGTTGTCTTAGTTCTACCTTTCAGTTCTCTTATACTTTCAATAATAGGCATCATTTGTTGTCTTAGTTCTACCTATCAGTTCTCTTATACTTTCAATAATAGGCATCATTTGTTGTCTTAGTTCTACCTTTCAGTTCTCTTATACTTTCAATAATAGGCATCATTTGTTGTCTTAGTTCTACCTATCAGTTCTCTTATACTTTCAATAATAGGCATCATGTGTTGTCTTAGTTCTACCTATCAGTTATCTTATACTTTCAATAATAGGCATCATTTGTTGTCTTAGTTCTACGTTTTAGTTCTCTTATACTTTCAACAATAGGCATCATTTGTTGTCTTAGTTCTACCTATCAGTTCTCTTATACTTTCAATAATAGGCATCATTTGTTGTCTTAGTTCTACCTTTCAGTTCTCTTATACTTTCAATAATAGGCATCATTTGTTGTCTTAGTTCTACCTTTCAGTTCTCTTATACTTTCAATAATAGGCATCATTTGTTGTCTTAGGCCTACCTTTCAGTTCTCTTATACTTTCAATAATAGGCATCTTTTGTTGTCTTAGTCCTATCTTTCAGTTCTCTTATATTTTCAAAAACACGCATCTTTTGTTTTCTTAGTCCTATATTTCAGTTTACGTACACTGTCAACAATACACATCTTTTATTGTCTTAGTCTTATCTTTCAGTTCTCTTATACATTCAATAATAGGCATCTTTTGTTGTCTTAGGCCTAACTTTCAGTTCTCTTATACTCTCAATAATAGGCATCTTTCGTGGTCTTAGTCCTACCTTTCAGTTCTCTTATACTTTCAATAATAGGCATCTTTCGTGGTCTTAGGCCTACCTATCAGTTCACTTATACTTTCAATAATAGGCATCATTTGTTGTCTTAGTTCTACCTTTCAGTTCTCTTATACTTTCAATAATAGGCATCATTTGTTGTCTTAGTTCTACCTATCAGTTCTCTTATACTTTCAATAATAGGCATCATTTGTTGTCTTAGTTCTACCTTTCAGTTCTCTTATACTTTCAATAATAGGCATCATTTGTTGTCTTAGTTCTACCTATCAGTTCTCTTATACTTTCAATAATAGGCATCATTTGTTGTCTTAGTTCTACCTATCAGTTATCTTATACTTTCAATAATAGGCATCATTTGTTGTCTTAGTTCTACGTTTTAGTTCTCTTATATTTTCAACAATAGGCATCATTTGTTGTCTTAGTTCTACCTATCAGTTCTCTTATACTGTCAATAATAGGCATCATTTGTTGTCTTAGTTCTACCTTTCAGTTCTCTTATACTTTCAATAATAGGCATCATTTGTTGTCTTAGGCCTACCTTTCAGTTCTCTTATACTTTCAATAATAGGCATCTTTTGTTGTCTTAGTCCTATCTTTCAGTTCTCTTATATTTTCAAAAACACGCATCTTTTGTTTTCTTAGTCCTATATTTCAGTTTACGTACACTGTCAACAATACACATCTTTTATTGTCTTAGTCTTATCTTTCAATTCTCTTATACATTCAATAATAGGCATCATTTGTTGTCTTAGACCTAACTTTCAGTTCTCTTATACTCTCAATAATAGGCATCTTTCGTGGTCTTAGTCCTATCCTTTCAGTTCTCTTATACTTTCAATAATAGGCATCTTTCGTGGTCTTAGGCCTACCTTTCAGTTCTCTTATACTTTCAATAATAGGCATCTTTCGTGGTCTTAGTCCTATCTTTCAGTTTTTCTTATACTTTCAATAATAGGCATCTTTCGTGGTCTTAGTCCTACCTTTCAGTTCTCTTATACTTTCAATAATAGGCGTCTTTCGTGGTCTTAGGCCTACCTTTCAGTTCTCTTATACTTTCAATAATAGGCATCTTTCGTGGTCTTAGTCCTACCTTTCAGTTTTCTTATACTTTCAATAATAGGCATCTTTCATGGACTTAGGCCTACCTTTCAGTTCTCTTATACTTTCAATAATAGGCATCTTTCGTGGTCTTAGTCCTATCTTTCAGTTCTCTTCTACTTTCAATAATAGGCATCTTTCGTGGTCTTAGGCCTACCTTTCAGTTCTCTTATACTTTCAATAATAGGCATCTTTCGTGGTCTTAGTCCTATCTTTCAGTTCTCTTATACTTTCAATAATAGGCATCTTTCGTGGTCTTAGGCCTACCTTTCAGTTCTCTTATACTTTCAATAAAAGTCATCTTTTGTTGTCTTAGTTCTACCTATCAGTTCTCTTATACTTTCAATAATAGGCATCATTTGTTGTCTTAGTTCTACCTATCAGTTCTCTTATACTTTCAATAATAGGCATCTTTTGTTGTCTTAGTTCTACCTTTCCGTTCTCTTATACTTTCAATAATAGGCATCTTTTGTTGTCTTAGTTCTACCTTTCAGTTCTCTTATACTTTCAATAATAGGCATCTTTTGTTGTCTTAGTTCTACCTTTCAGTTCTCTTATACTTTCAATAATAGGCATCATTTGTTGTCTTAGTTCTACCTATCAGTTCTCTTATACTTTCAATAATAGGCATCATTTGTTGTCTTAGTTCTACCTATCAGTTCTCTTATACTTTCAATAATAGGCATCATTTGTTGTCTTAGTTCTACCTTTCAGTTCTCTTATACTTTCAATAATAGGCATCATTTGTTGTCTTAGTTCTACCTATCAGTTCTCTTATACTTTCAATAATAGGCATCATTTGTTGTCTTAGTTCTACCTATCAGTTATCTTATACTTTCAATAATAGGCATCTTTTGTTGTCTTAGTTCTACCTTTCAGTTCTCTGATACTTTCAATAATAGGCATCATTTGTTGTCTTAGTTCTACCTATCAGTTCTCTTATACTTTCAATAATAGGCATCATTTGTTGTCTTAGTTCTACCTTTCAGTTCTCTTATACTTTCAATAATAGGCATCATTTGTTGTCTTAGTTCTACCTTTCAGTTCTCTTATACTTTCAATAATAGGCATCATTTGTTGTCTTAGTTCTACCTATCAGTTCTCTTATACTTTCAATAATAGGCATCATTTGTTGTCTTAGTTCTCCCTATCAGTTCTCTTATACTTTCAATAATAGGCATCTTTCGTGGTCTTAGTTCTACCTTTCAGTTCTCTTATTCTTTCAATAATAGGCATCATTTGTTGTCTTAGTTCTACCTATCAGTTCTCTTATACTTTCAATAATAGGCATCATTTGTTGTCTTAGTTCTACCTATCAGTTCTCTTATACTTTCAATAATAGGCACCATTTGTTGTCTTAGTTCTACCTATCAGTTATCTTATACTTTCAATAATAGGCATCTTTTGTTGTCTTAGTTCTACCTTTCAGTTCTCTGATACTTTCAATAATAGGCATCATTTGTTGTCTTAGTTCTACCTATCAGTTCTCTTATACTTTCAATAATAGGCATCATTTGTTGTCTTAGTTCTACCTTTCAGTTCTCTTATACTTTCAATAATAGGCATCATTTGTTGTCTTAGTTCTACCTTTCAGTTCTCTTATACTTTCAATAATAGGCATCATTTGTTGTCTTAGTTCTACCTATCAGTTCTCTTATACTTTCAATAATAGGCATCATTTGTTGTCTTAGTTCTACCTATCAGTTATCTTATACTTTCAATAATAGGCATCTTTTGTTGTCTTAGTTCTACCTTTCAGTTCTCTGATACTTTCAATAATAGGCATCATTTGTTGTCTTAGTTCTACCTATCAGTTCTCTTATACTTTCAATAATAGGCATCTTTTGTTGTCTTAGTTCTACCTTTCAGTTCTCTTATACTTTCAATAATAGGCATCTTTTGTTGTCTTAGTTCTACCTTTCAGTTCTCTTATACTTTCAATAATAGGCATCATTTGTTGTCTTAGTTCTACCTATCAGTTCTCTTATACTTTCAATAATAGGCATCATTTGTTGTCTTAGTTCTACCTATCAGTTCTCTTATACTTTCAATAATAGGCATCATTTGTTGTCTTAGTTCTACCTATCAGTTCTCTTATACTTTCAATAATAGGCATCATTTGTTGTCTTAGTTCTACCTATCAGTTCTCTTATACTTTCAATAATAGGCATCTTTTGTTGTCTTAGTTCTACCTTTCATTTCTCTTATACTTTCAATAATAGGCATCATTTGTTGTCTTAGTTCTACCTTTCAGTTCTCTTATACTTTCAATAATAGGCATCATTTGTTGTCTTAGTTCTACCTATCAGTTCTCTTATACTTTCAATAATAGGCATCATTTGTTGTCTTAGTTCTACCTTTCAGTTCTCTTATACTTTCAATAATAGGCATCATTTGTTGTCTTAGTTCTACCTATCAGTTCTCTTATACTTTCAATAATAGGCATCATTTGTTGTCTTAGTTCTACCTATCAGTTCTCTTATACTTTCAATAATAGGCATCATTTGTTGTCTTAGTTCTACCTATCAGTTCTCTTATACTTTCAATAATAGGCATCATTTGTTGTCTTAGTTCTACCTTTCAGTTCTCTTATACTTTCAATAATAGGCATCATTTGTTGTCTTAGTTCTACCTATCAGTTCTCTTATACTTTCAATAATAGGCATCATTTGTTGTCTTAGTTCTACCTTTCAGTTCTCTTATACTTTCAATAATAGGCATCATTTGTTGTCTTAGTTCTACCTTTCAGTTCTCTTATACTTTCAATAATAGGCATCATTTGTTGTCTTAGTTCTACCTTTCAGTTCTCTTATACTTTCAATAATAGGCATCATTTGTTGTCTTAGTTCTACCTTTCAGTTCTCTTATACTTTCAATAATAGGCATCATTTGTTGTCTTAGTTCTACCTTTCAGTTCTCTTATACTTTCAATAATAGGCCTCATTTGTTGTCTTAGTTCTACCTTTCAGTTCTCTTATACTTTCAATAATAGGCATCATTTGTTGTCTTAGTTCTACCTATCAATTCTCTTATACTTTCAATAATAGGCATCATTTGTTGTCTTAGTTCTACCTTTCAGTTCTCTTATACTTTCAATAATAGGCATCATTTGTTGTCTTAGTTCTACCTATCAGTTCTCTTATACTTTCAATAATAGGCATCATTTGTTGTCTTAGTTCTACCTATCAGTTCTCTTATACTTTCAATAATAGGCATCTTTTGTTGTCTTAGTTCTACCTTTCAGTTCTCTTATACTTTCAATAATAGGCATCTTTTGTTGTCTTAGTTCTACCTTTCAGTTCGCTTATACTTTCAATAACAGGCATCTTTTGTTGTCTTCGTCCTACCTTTCAGTTCTAGTATGCTTTCAACAATACTCATCTTTTGTTGCCTTAGTCCAATCTTTCAGTTCACTTATACTTTCAACAAGACACATTTTTTCTCGTCTTTGTCTTATATTCTTTTATACTTTCAATAATAGGCAACTTTTGTTGTCTTAGTTCTACCTATCAGTTCTCTTATACTTTCAATAATAGGCATCATTTGTTGTCTTAGTTCTACCTTTCAGTTCTCTTATACTTTCAATAATAGGCATCATTTGTTGTCTTAGTTCTACCTTTCAGTTCTCTTATACTTTCAATAATAGGCATCATTTGTTGTCTTAGTTCTACCTTTCAGTTCTCTTATACTTTCAATAATAGGCATCATTTGTTGTCTTAGTTCTACCTTTCAGTTCTCTTAAACTTTCAATAATAGGCATCATTTGTTGTCTTAGTTCTACCTTTCAGTTCTCTCATACTTTCAATAATAGGCATCATTTGTTGTCTTAGTTCTACCTATCAGTTCTCTTATACTTTCAATAATAGGCATCATTTGTTGTCTTAGTTCTACCTATCAGTTCTCTTATACTTTCAATAATAGGTATCATTTGTTGTCTTAGTTCTACCTTTCAGTTCTCATACTTTCAATAATAGGCATCATTTGTTGTCTTAGTTCTACCTATCAGTTCTCTTATACTTTCAATAATAGGCATCATTTGTTGTCTTAGTTCTACCTTTCAGTTCTCTTATACTTTCAATAATAGGCATCATTTGTTGTCTTAGTTCTACCTTTCAGTTCTCTTATACTTTCAATAATAGGCATCATTTGTTGTCTTAGTTCTACCTATCAGTTCTCTTATACTTTCAATAATAGGCATCATTTGTTGTCTTAGTTCTACCTATCAGTTCTCTTATACTTTTAATAATAGGCATCATTTGTTGTCTTAGTTCTACCTATCAGTTCTATATACTTTCAATAATAGGCATCATTTGTTGTCTTAGTTCTACCTTTCAGTTCTCTTATACTTTCAATAATAGGCATCATTTGTTGTCTTAGTTCTACCTTTCAGTTCTCTTATACATTCAATAATAGGCATCATTTGTTGTCTTAGTTCTACCTTTCAGTTCTCTTATACTTTCAATAATAGGCATCTTTTGTTGTCTTAGTTCTACCTTTCAGTTCTCTTATACTTTCAATAATAGGCATCATTTGTTGTCTTAGTTCTACCTATCAGTTCTCTTATACTTTCAATAATAGGCATCTTTTGTTGTCTTAGTTCTACCTTTCAGTTCTCTTATACTTTCAATAATAGGCATCATTTGTTGTCTTAGTTCTACCTATCAGTTCTCTTATACTTTCAATAATAGGCATCATTTGTTGTCTTAGTTCTACCTATCAGTTCTCTTATACTTTCAATAATAGGCATCTTTTGTTGTCTTAGTTCTACCTTTCAGGTCTCTTATACTTTCAATAATAGGCATCATTTGTTGTCTTAGTTCTACCTTTCAGTTCTCTTATACTTTCAATAATAGGCATCATTTGTTGTCTTAGTCCTACCTTTCAGTTCTCTTATACTTTCAATAATAGGCATCATTTGTTGTCTTAGTTCTACCTTTCAGTTCTCTTATACTTTCAATAATAGGCATCATTTGTTGTCTTAGTTCTACCTTTCAGTTCTCTTATACTTTCAATAATAGGCCTCATTTGTTGTCTTATTTCTACCTTTCAATTCTCTTATACTTTCAATAATAGGCATCATTTGTTGTCTTAGTTCTACCTATCAGTTCTCTTATACTTTCAATAATAGGCATCATTTGTTGTCTTAGTTCTACCTTTCAGTTCTCTTATACTTTCAATAATAGGCATCATTTGTTGTCTTAGTTCTACCTTTCAGTTCTCTTATACTTTCAATAATAGGCATCATTTGTTGTCTTAGTTCTACCTATCAGTTCTCTTATACTTTCAATAATAGGCATCATTTGTTGTCTTAGTTCTACCTATCAGTTCTCTTATACTTTCAATAATAGGCATCATTTGTTGTCTTAGTTCTACCTATCAGTTCTCTTATACTTTCAATAATAGGCATCATTTGTTGTCTTAGTTCTACCTATCAGTTCTCTTATACTGTCAATAATAGGCATCATTTTTTGTCTTAGTTCTACCTTTCAGTTCTCTTATACTTTCAATAATAGGCATCATTTGTTGTCTTAGTTCTACCTATCAGTTCTCTTATACTTTCAATAATAGGCATCATTTGTTGTCTTAGTTCTACGTATCAGTTCTCTTATATAATAATGAGCACTGTTTATTGTGTCTTAGTTCTACCTATCAGTTCTATACTTTCAATAATACTGACTCATTTGTTGTCTTAGTTCTACTTTCAATAATAGGCATCATTTGTTGTCTTAGTTCTACCTTTCAGTTCTCTTATACTTTCAATAATAGGCATCATTTGTTGTCTTAGTTCTACCCTATCAGTTCTCTTATACTTTCAATAATAGGCATCATTTGTCTAGTTCTACCCTATCAGTTCTCTTATACTTTCAATAATAGGCTTCATTTGTTGTCTTAGTTCTACCTATCAGTTCTATATACTTTCAATAATAGGCATCATTTGTTGTCTTAGTTCTACCTATCAGTTCTCTTATACTTTCAATAATAGGCATCATTTGTTGTCTTAGTTCTATAGTTCTCTTATACTTTCAATAATAGGCATGTTGTTGTCTTTGTTCTACCTATCATTCTCTTATACTTTCAATAATAGAGCATCATTTGTTGTCTTAGTTCTACCTTTCAGTTCTCTTATACTTTCAATAATAGGCATCATTTGTTGTCTTAGTTCTACCTTTCAGTTCTCTTATACTTTCAATAATAGGCATCATTTGTTGTCTTAGTTCAACCTTTCAGTTCTCTTATACTTTCAATAATAGGCATCATTTATTGTCTTAGTTCTACCTTTCAGTTCTCTTATACTTTCAATAATAGGCATCATTTGTTGTCTTAGTTCTACCTATCAGTTCTCTTATACTTTCAATAATAGGCATCTTTTGTTGTCTTAGTTCTACCTATCAGTTCTCTTATACTTTCAATAGTAGGCATCATTTGTTGTCTTAGTTCTACCTATCAATATATACTTTCAATAATAGGCATCATTTGGTATCTTCGTTCTACCTATCCTTCTCTTCCTCCACACTTTCAATAATAGGCATCATTTGTTGTCTTAGTTCTACCTATCAGTTCTCTTATACTTTCAATAATAGGCATCTTTGTTGTCTTAGTTCTACCTTTCAGTTCTCTTATACTTTCAATAATAGGCATCATTTGTTGTCTTAGTTCTACCTTTCAGTTCTCTTATACTTTCAATAATAGGCATCATTGTTGTCTTAGTTCTACTATCCATGCTCTTATACTTTCAATAATAGGCATCATTTGTTGTCTTATTTCCTATCAGTTCTCTTATACTTTAAAATAATAGGCATCATTTGTTGTCTTAGTTCTACCTATCAGTTCTCTTTTACTTTCAATAATAGGCATTTGTTGTCTTAGTTCTACCTTTCAGTTCTTTCAATAATAGGCATCATTTGTTGTCTTAGTTCTACCTATCAGTTCTCTTATACTTTCAATAATAGGCATCTTTTGTTGTCTTAGTTCTACCTTTCATTTCTCTTACTTTCAATAATAGGCATCATTTGTTGTCTTAGTTCTAACTTTCAGTTCTCTTATACTTTCAATAATAGGCATCTTTTGTTGTCTTAGTTCTACCCATTCAGTTCTCTTATACTTTCAATAATAGGCATCATTGTTTTATATTAGTTCTATCAGTTCTTTATACTTTCAATAATGTAGGCATCATTTGTTGTCTTAGTTCTACCTTTCAATTCTTATACTTTCAATAATAGGCATCTTTTGTTGTCTTAGTTCTACCTTTCAGTTCTCTTATACTTTCAATTATAGGCATCATTTGTTGTCTTAGTTCTACCTTTCAGTTCTCTTATACTTTCAATAATAGGCATCATTTGTTGTCTTAGTTCTACCTATCAGTTCTCTTATACTTTCAATAATAGGCATCTTTTGTTGTCTTAGTTCTACCTATCAGTTCTCTTATACTTTCAATAATAGGCATCATTTGTTGTCTTAGTTCTACCTATCACTTCTCTTATACTTTTAATAATAGGCATCATTTGTTGTCTTAGTTCTACCTATCAGTTCTCTTATACTTTCAATAATAGGCATCTTTTGTTGTCTTAGTTCTACCTTTCAGTTCTCTTATACTTTCAATAATAGGCATCATTTGTTGTCTTAGTTCTACCTTTCAGTTCTCTTATACTTTCAATAATAGGCATCATTTGTTGTCTTAGTTCTACCTATCCAGTACTCTTATACTTTCAATAATAGGCATCATTTGTTGTCTTATTTCTATCAGTTCTCTTATACTTTCAATAATAGGCATCTTTTGTTGTCTTAGTTCTACCTTTCATTTCTCTTATACTTTCAATAATAGGCATGTTTGTTGTCTTAGTTCTTTCAGTTCTCTTATACTTTCAATAGTATCATTTGTTGTCTTAGTTCTACCTATCAGTTCTCTTATACTTTCAATAATAGGCATCTTTTGTTGTCTTAGTTCTACCTTTCAGTTCTCTTATACTTTCAATAATAGGCACTTTTGTCTTAGTTCTACCTTTCAGTTCTCTTATACTTTCAATAGGCATCATTCTGTGTCTTTAGTTCTACCTATCAGTTCTCTTATACTTTCAATAATAGGCATCATTTGTTGTCTTAGTTCTACCTATCAGTTCTCTTATACTTTCAATAATAGGCATCATTTGTTGTCTTAGTTCTACCTATCAGTTCTCTTATACTTTCAATAATAGGCATCATTTGTTGTCTTAGTTCTACCTATCAGTTCTCTTATACTTTCAATAATAGGCATCTTTTGTTGTCTTAGTTCTACCTACTACTCTTATACTTTCAATAATAGGCATCATTTGTTGTCTTAGTTCTATTCAGTTCTCTTATGCTTTCAATAATAGGCATCATTTGTTGTCTTAGTTCTACCTATCAGTTCTCTTATACTTTCAATAATAGGCATCATTTGTTGTGTAGTTCTACCTTTCAGTTCTCTTATACTTTCAATAATGACATGTTGTTGTCTTAATTCTTTATCAGTTCTATACTTTCAATAATAGGCATCATTTGTTGTCTTAGTTCTATCAGTTCTCTTATACTTTCAAATAGGCATCATTTGTTGTCTTAGTTCTACCTATCAGTTCTCTTATACTTTCAATAATGGGCATCATTTGTTGTCTTAGTTCTACCTTTCAGTTCTTATACTTTCAATAGGCATCATTTGTTGTCTTAGTTCTACCTATCAGTTCTCTTATACTTTCAATAATAGGCATTTGTTGTCTTAGTTCTACCTTTCAGTTCTCTTATACTTTCAATAATAGGCATCATTTGTTGTCTTAGTTCTACCTTTCAGTTCTCTTATACTTTCAATAATAGGCATCATTTATTAGTTCTACCTTTCAGTTCTCTTATACTTTCAATAATAGGCATCATTTGTTGTCTTAGTTCTACCTTTCAATATCTTTCAATATTAGTATGTTTGTTTGTCTTAGTTCTACCTTTCAGTTCTCTTTTTCAATAATAGGCCTCATTTGTTGTCTTAGTTCTACTTTCAGTTCTCTTATACTTTCAATAATAGGCATCATTTGTTGTCTTAGTTCTACCTATCAATTCTCTTACTTTCAATAATAGGCATCATTTGGCTATCCAGTTCTATATTCAGTTCTATTACCTTTTAATAGGCATCATTTGTTGTCTTAGTTCTACCTATCAGTTCGCTTATACTTTCAATAACAGGCATCTTTTGTTTGTCTTCGTCCTACCTTTCAGTTCTAGTATGCTTTCAACAATACTCATCTTTTGTTGCCTTAGTCCAATCTTTTAGTTCTTATACTTTCAACTTGAACCCATTTTTTCTCGTCTTTGTCTTATATTCTTTTATACTTTCAATAATAGGCAACTTTTGTTGTCTTAGTTCTACCTATCAGTTCTCTTATACTTTTTAATAATGGCATGTTTATTTGTCTTGATTCTACCGTTCACCAACAACTTTTTCTATTAATAGGCATCATTTGTTGTCTTAGTTCTACCTTTCAGTTTCTCTTATACTTTCAATAATAGGCATCATTTGTTGTCTTAGTTCTGCTAGTTCTCTTATACTTTCAATAATAGTATTTGTTGTCTTAGTTCTACCTTTCAGTTCTCTTAAACTTTCAATAATAGGCATCATTTGTTGTCTTAGTTCTACCTTTCAGTTCTCTCATACTTTCAATAATAGGCATCATTTGTTGTCTTAGTTCTACCTATCAGTTCTCTTATACTTTCAATAATAGGCATCATTTGTTGTCTTAGTTCTACCTATCAGTTCTCTTATACTTTCAATAATAGGTATCATTTGTTGTCTTAGTTCTACCTTTCAGTTCTCATACTTTCAATAATAGGCATCATTTGTTGTCTTAGTTCTACCTATCAGTTCTCTTATACTTTCAATAATAGGCATCATTTGTTGTCTTAGTTCTACCTTTCAGTTCTCTTATACTTTCAATAATAGGCATCATTTGTTGTCTTAGTTCTACCTTTCAGTTCTCTTATACTTTCAATAATAGGCATCATTTGTTGTCTTAGTTCTACCTATCAGTTCTCTTATACTTTCAATAATAGGCATCATTTGTTGTCTTAGTTCTACCTATCAGTTCTCTTATACTTTTAATAATAGGCATCATTTGTTGTCTTAGTTCTACCTATCAGTTCTATATACTTTCAATAATAGGCATCATTTGTTGTCTTAGTTCTACCTTTCAGTTCTCTTATACTTTCAATAATAGGCATCATTTGTTGTCTTAGTTCTACCTTTCAGTTCTCTTATACATTCAATAATAGGCATCATTTGTTGTCTTAGTTCTACCTTTCAGTTCTCTTATACTTTCAATAATAGGCATCTTTTGTTGTCTTAGTTCTACCTTTCAGTTCTCTTATACTTTCAATAATAGGCATCATTTGTTGTCTTAGTTCTACCTATCAGTTCTCTTATACTTTCAATAATAGGCATCTTTTGTTGTCTTAGTTCTACCTTTCAGTTCTCTTATACTTTCAATAATAGGCATCATTTGTTGTCTTAGTTCTACCTATCAGTTCTCTTATACTTTCAATAATAGGCATCATTTGTTGTCTTAGTTCTACCATTTCAGTTCTCTTATACTTTCAATAATAGGCATCTTTTGTTGTCTTAGTTCTACCTTTCAGGTCTCTTATACTTTCAATAATAGGCATCATTTGTTGTCTTAGTTCTACCTTTCAGTTCTCTTATACTTTCAATAATAGGCATCATTTGTTGTCTTAGTCCTACCTTTCAGTTCTCTTATACTTTCAATAATAGGCATCATTTGTTGTCTTAGTTCTACCTTTCAGTTCTCTTATACTTTCAATAATAGGCATCATTTGTTGTCTTAGTTCTACCTTTCAGTTCTCTTATACTTTCAATAATAGGCCTCATTTGTTGTCTTATTTCTACCTTTCAGTTCTCTTATACTTTCAATAATAGGCATCATTTGTTGTCTTAGTTCTACCTATCAGTTCTCTTATACTTTCAATAATAGGCATCATTTGTTGTCTTAGTTCTACCTTTCAGTTCTCTTATACTTTCAATAATAGGCATCATTTGTTGTCTTAGTTCTACCTTTCAGTTCTCTTATACTTTCAATAATAGGCATCATTTGTTGTCTTAGTTCTACCTATCAGTTCTCTTATACTTTCAATAATAGGCATCATTTGTTGTCTTAGTTCTACCTATCAGTTCTCTTATACTTTCAATAATAGGCATCATTTGTTGTCTTAGTTCTACCTATCAGTTCTCTTATACTTTCAATAATAGGCATCATTTGTTGTCTTAGTTCTACCTATCAGTTCTCTTATACTGTCAATAATAGGCATCATTTTTTGTCTTAGTTCTACCTTTCAGTTCTCTTATACTTTCAATAATAGGCATCATTTGTTGTCTTAGTTCTACCTATCAGTTCTCTTATACTTTCAATAATAGGCATCATTTGTTGTCTTAGTTCTACGTATCAGTTCTCTTATACTTTCAATAATAGGCATCATTTGTTGTCTTAGTTCTACCTATCAGTTCTATATACTTTCAATAATAGGCATCATTTGTTGTCTTAGTTCTACCTATCAGTTGTCTTATACTTTCAATAATAGGCATCATTTGTTGTCTTAGTTCTACCTTTCAGTTCTCTTATACTTTCAATAATAGGCATCATTTGTTGTCTTAGTTCTACCTATCAGTTCTCTTATACTTTCAATAATAGGCATCATTTGTTGTCTTAGTTCTACCTATCAGTTCTCTTATACTTTCAATAATAGGCTTCATTTGTTGTCTTAGTTCTACCTATCAGTTCTATATACTTTCAATAATAGGCATCATTTGTTGTCTTAGTTCTACCTATCAGTTCTCTTATACTTTCAATAATAGGCATCATTTGTTGTCTTAGTTCTACCTATCAGTTCTCTTATACTTTCAATAATAGGCATCATTTGTTGTCTTTGTTCTACCTATCAGTTCTCTTATACTTTCAATAATAGGCATCATTTGTTGTCTTAGTTCTACCTTTCAGTTCTCTTATACTTTCAATAATAGGCATCATTTGTTGTCTTAGTTCTACCTTTCAGTTCTCTTATACTTTCAATAATAGGCATCATTTGTTGTCTTAGTTCTACCTTTCAGTTCTCTTATACTTTCAATAATAGGCATCATTTGTTGTCTTAGTTCTACCTTTCAGTTCTCTTATACTTTCAATAATAGGCATCATTTGTTGTCTTAGTTCTACCTATCAGTTCTCTTATACTTTCAATAATAGGCATCTTTTGTTGTCTTAGTTCTACCTATCAGTTCTCTTATACTTTCAATAATAGGCATCATTTGTTGTCTTAGTTCTACCTATCAGTTCTCTTATACTTTCAATAATAGGCATCATTTGTTGTCTTAGTTCTACCTATCACTTCTCTTATACTTTCAATAATAGGCATCATTTGTTGTCTTAGTTCTACCTATCAGTTCTCTTATACTTTCAATAATAGGCATCTTTTGTTGTCTTAGTTCTACCTTTCAGTTCTCTTATACTTTCAATAATAGGCATCATTTGTTGTCTTAGTTCTACCTTTCAGTTCTCTTATACTTTCAATAATAGGCATCATTTGTTGTCTTAGTTCTACCTATCAGTACTCTTATACTTTCAATAATAGGCATCATTTGTTGTCTTATTTCTACCTATCAGTTCTCTTATACTTTAAATAATAGGCATCATTTGTTGTCTTAGTTCTACCTATCAGTTCTCTTTTACTTTCAATAACAGGCATCATTTGTTGTCTTAGTTCTACCTTTCTGCTCCTCTTTATACTTTCATCAATAGGCATCATTTGTTGTCTTAGTTCTTACCCATTGCCCTCTTTATACTTTCAATAATAGTATCTTTTGTTGTCTTTAGTTCTACCTTTCATTTCTCATACTTCAATAATAGGCATCATTTGTTGTCTTAGTTCTAACTTTCAGTTCTATACTTTCATCAATAGGCATCTTTTGTTGTTCTTAGTTCTACCTTTCAGTTCTTTATACTTTTCAATAATAGGCATCATTTGTTGTCTTAGTTCTACCTATCAGTTCTCTTATACTTTCAATAATAGGCATCATTTGTTGTTTGCCTCACCTTTCAGTTCTCTTATACTTCTAACAATAGGTATCTTTTGTTGTCTTTGGTTTCACCTTTCAGTTCTTCTATACTTTCAATTATAGGTATCATTTGTTATTCAGTTCTACCTTTCTCAGTTCTTTATGTTTTCTAATAATAGGCATCATTTGTTGTCTTAGTTCTACCTATCAGTTCTCTTTATACTTTCAATAATAGGTATCTTTTGTTGTCTTAGTTCTACCTATCAGTTCTCTTATACTTTCAATAATAGGCATCATTTGTCATTTTAGTTCTACCTATCACTTTCTTATACTTTCAACAATAGGCATCATTTGTTGTCTTAGTTCTACCCATCGTTCTCTTATACTTTCAATAATAGCATCTTTTGTTGTCTTTGCCTCACTTTTCAGTTCTCTTATACTTCTAATAATAGGCATCATTTGTTGTCTTAGTTCTACTCTTTTCAGTTCTCTATACTTTCAATAATAGGCATCATTTGTTGTCTTAGTTCCCCACTCTATCAGTACTCTTACACTTTTCAATAATAGGCATCATTTGTTGTCTTATTTCTACCTATCAGTTCTTATACTTTAAATAATAGGCACTATTTGTTGTCTTAGTTCGAATGTATCAGTTCTCTTATACTTTCAATAATAGTACTGTCATTTGTTGTCTTAGTTCTACCTTTTCAGTTCTCTTATATCAATAACAGGCATCATTTGGCTGTCTTAGTTCTACCCTATCAGTTCTCTTATACTTTCAATAATAGGCATTTTATTGTTGTCTTAGTTTCACCTTTCATTTCTCTTATACTTTCAATAATAATCATTTGTTGTCTTAGTTCTACCTTTCAGTTTCTTATACTTTTCAATAATAGGGCATCATTTGTTGTCTTAGTTCTACCTATCAGTTCTCTTGTTATCAATAGGCATCATTTGTTGTCTTATTTCACCTTCAGTTCTCTTAATAATTTCAATAATAGGCATCATTTGTTGTCTTAGTTCTACCTTTCAGTTCTCTTATACTTTCAATAATAGGTATCATTTGTTGTCTTAGTTCTACCTTTCAGTTCTCTACTTTCAATAATAGGCATCATTTGTTGTCTTAGTTCTACCTATCAGTTCTCTTATACTTTCAATAATAGGTATCTTTTGTTGTCTTAGTTCTACCTTTCAGTTCTCTTATACTTTCAATAATAGGTATCATTTGTTGTCTTAGTTCTACCCTTTCAGTTCTCTTCATACTTTCAATAATAGGTACCATTTGTTGTCTTAGTTCTACCTATCAGTACTCTTATACTTTCAATAATAGGCATCATTTGTTGTCTTATTTCTACTCATCAGTTCTCTTATACTTTAAATAATAGGCATCATTTCTATTCTAGTTCTACCTATCAGTTCTCTTTTACTTTCAATAATAGGCATCATTTGTTGTCTTAGTTCTACCTTTCAGTTCTCTTATACTTTCAATAATAGGCATCATTTGTTGTCTTAGTTCTACCTATCAGTTCTCTTATACTTTCAATAATAGGCATCTTTTGTTGTCTTAGTTCTACCTTTCATTTCTCTTATACTTTCAATAATAGGCATCATTTGTTGTCTTAGTTCTAACTTTCAGTTCTCTTATACTTTCAATAATAGGTATCTTTTTTGTTGTCTTAGTTCTACCTTTCAGTTCTTTTATACTTTCAATAATAGGCATCATTTGTTGTCTTAGTTCTACCTATCAGTTCTCTTATACTTTCAATAATAGGCATCATTTGTTGTCTTAGTTCTACCTTTCAGTTCTCTTATACTTTCAATAATAGGCATCTTTTGTTGTCTTAGTTCTACCTTTCAGTTCTATACTTTCAATTATAGGCATCATTTGTTATCTTAGTTCTACCTATCACTTCTCTTATACTTTCAATAATAGGCATCATTTGTTGTCTTAGTTCTACCTATCAGTTCTCTTATACTTTCAATAATAGGCATCTTTTGTTGTCTTAGTTCTACCTTTCAGTTCTCTTATACTTTCAATAATAGGCATCATTTGTTGTCTTAGTTCTACCTTCAGTTCTCTTATACTTTCAATAATAGGCATCATTTGTTGTCTTAGTTCTACCTATCAGTACTCTTATACTTTCAATAATAGGCATCATTTGTTGTCTTATTTCTACCTATCAGTTCTCTTATACTTTAAATAATAGGCATCATTTGCTGTCTTAGTTCTACCTATCAGTTCTCTTATACTTTCAATAATAGGCATCATTTGTTGTCTTAGTTCTACCTTTCAGTTCTCTTATACTTTCAATAATAGGCATCATTTGTTGTCTTAGTTCTACCTATCAGTTCTCTTATACTTTCAATAATAGGTATCTTTTGTTGTCTTAGTTCTACCTTTTCATTTTTTATACTTTCAATAATAGGCATCATTTGTTGTCTTAGTTCTAACTTTCAGTTCTCTTATACTTTCAATAATAGGCATCTTTTGTTGTCTTAGTTCTACCTTCAGTTCTCTTATAGTTTCACACAGTACCATTTGTTGTCTTAGTTCTACCTATCAGTTCTCTCTTTATACTTTCAATAATAGGCATCATTTGTTGTCTTAGTTCTACCTTTCAGTTCTCTTATACTTTCAATAATAGGCATCTTTTGTTGTCTTAGTTCTACCTTTCAGTTCTCTTATACTTTCAATAATAGGCATCTTTTGTTGTCTTAGTTCTACCTTTCCGTTCTCTTATACTTTCAATAATAGGCATCATTTGTTGTCTTAGTTCTACCTATCAGTTCTCTTATACTTTCAATAATAGGCATCTTTTGTTGTCTTAGTTCTACTCTTTCAGTTCTCTTATACTTTCAATAATAGGCATCATTTGTTGTTCTAGTTCTACCTACTGCCTCTCTTTTATACTTTCAATAATAGGCATCATTTGTTGTCTTAGTTCTACCTATCAGTTCTCTTATACTTTCAATAATAGGCATCTTTGTTGTCTTAGTTCTACCTTTCAGTTCTCTTGTATATCAATAATAGGCATCATTTGTTGTCTTAGTTCTACCTATCAGTTCTCTTATACTTTCAATAATAGGCATCATTTGTTGTCTTAGTTCTACCTATCAGTTCTCTTATACTTTCAATAATAGGCATCTTTTGTTGTCTTAGTTCTACCTTCAGTTCTCTTATACTTTCAATAATAGGCATCTTTTTGTTGTCTTAGTTCTACCTTTCAGTTCTCTTATACTTTCAATAATAGGCATCATTTGTTGTCTTAGTTCTACCTATCAGTTCTATATACTTTCAATAATAGGCATCATTTGTTGTCTTAGTTCTACCTATCAGTTCTCTTATACTTTCAATAATAGACATCATTTGTTGTCTTAGTTCTACCTATCAGTTCTCTTATACTTTCAATAATAGGCATCACTTGTTGTCTTAGTTCTACCTATCAGTTCTCTTATACTTTCAATAATAGGTATTTTTGTTGTCTTAGTTCTACCTATCAGTTTCCTTATACTTTCAATAATAGGCATCATTTGTTGTCTTAGTTCTACCTTTCAGTTCTCTTATACTTTCAATAATAGGCATCATTTGTTGTCTTAGTCCTACCTTTCAGTTCTCTTATACTTTCAATAATAGGTATTTTTGTTGTCTTAGTTCTACCTATCAGTTCTCTTATACTTTCATAATAATAGGCATCATTTGTTGTCTTAGTTCTACCTTTCAGTTCTCTTATACTTTCAATAATAGGCATCATTTGTTGTCTTAGTTCTACCTTATCAGTACTCTTATACTTTCAATAATAGGCATCATTTGTTGTCTTATTTCTACCTATCAGTTCTTTATACTTTAAATAATAGGTATCATTTGTTGTCTTAGTTCTACCTATCAGTTCTCTTATACTTTCAATAATAGGCATCATTTGTTGTCTTAGTTCTACCTTTCAGTTCTCTTATACTTTCAATAATAGGCATCATTTGTTGTCTTAGTTCTACCTATCAGTTCTCTTATACTTTCAATAATAGGCATCTTTTGTTGTCTTAGTTCTACCTTTCATTTCTCTTATACTTTCAATAATAGGCATCATTTGTTGTCTTAGTTCTAACTTTCAATTCTCTTATACTTTCAATAATAGGCATCTTTTGTTGTCTTAGTTCTACCTTTCAGTTCTCTTTATACTTTCAATAATAGGCATCATTTGTTGTCTTAGTTCTAAATTTTAACAAGTTCTCTTATACTTTCAATAATAGGCATCATTTGTCTTAGTTCTACCTTTCAGTTCTCTTATACTTTCAATAATAGGCATCTTTTGTTGTCTTAGTTCTACCTTCAGTTCTCTTATACTTTCAATTATAGGCATCATTTGTTGTCTTAGTTCTACCTATCAGTTCTCTTATACTTTCAATAATAGGCATCATTTGTTGTCTTAGTTCTACCTATCAGTTCTCTTATACTTTCAATAATAGGCATCTTTTGTTGTCTTAGTTCTACCTTTCCGTTCTCTTATACTTTCAATAATAGTATCATTTGTTGTCTTAGTTCTACCTTTCAATTTCTCTTATACTTTCAATAATAGGCATCTTTGTTGTCTTAGTTCTTTAATTTCTAGTTCTCTTATAATTTCTAATAGGCATCATTTGCTTGTTATTCTTAGTTCTACCTATCAGTTCTCTTATACTTTCAATAATAGTACTACTATTATTCTAGTTCTACCTATCAGTTCTTCTATACTTTCAATAATAGGTACTTAGTTGTCTCAGTTCTACTTTCTGTAGTTCTCTTTATACTTTTCATAATAGGTACTACTTTGTTGTCTTAGTTTTACCTATCAGTTCTTTATACTTTCTGAATAATAGGCATCATTTGTTGTCTAGTTTCAAATGTATCAGTTCTCTTATACTTTCAATAATAGGTATCTTTTTGTTGTCTTAGTTCTCACTTTCAGTTCTCTTATACTTTCAATAATAGGTATCTTTTGTTGTCTTAGTTCTACCTTTCAGTTCTCTTATACTTTCACAATAGGCATCATTTATTGTCTTAGTTCTACCTATCAGTTCTATATATTTCAATAATAGTATCATTTAAGTTGTCTTAGTTCTGACTACTTTAAGTTCTTATATTTTCAATAATAGACATCATTTGTTGTCTTAGTTCTACCTATCAGTTCTCTTATACTTTCAATAATAGGCATCACTTGTTGTCTTAGTTCTACCTATCAGTTCTCTTATACTTTCAATAATAGGTATTTTTGTTGTCTTAGTTCTACCTATCAGTTCTCTTATACTTTCAATAATAGGCATTTATTTGTTGTCTTAGTTCTACCTTTCAGTTCTCTTATACTTTCAATAATAGGCATCATTTGTTGTCTTAGTCCTACTTTCAGTTCTTTTATACTTTCAATAATAGGTATTTTTGTTGTCTTAGTTCTACCTATCAGTTCTCTTATACTTTCAATAATAGGCATCATTTGTTGTCTTAGTTCTACCTTTCAGTTCTCTTATACTTTCAATAATAGGCACTATTTGTTGTCTTAGTTCTACCTATCAGTTCTCTTATACTTTCAATAGGCATCATTTATGTCTTAGTTCTACCTATCAGTTCTCTTATACTTTCAATAGGCATCATTTGTTGTCTTAGTTCTTACCTATCAGTTCTCTTATACTTTCAATAATAGGCATCATTTGTTGTCTTAGTTCTACTCAGTTCTCTTATACTTTTCAATAATAGGCATCATTTGTTGTCTTAGTTCTACCTTTCAGTTCTCTTACATTTTCAATAATAGTATCATTTGTTGTCTTGGTTTCATCATCAGTTCTCTTATACTTTCAATAATTGTCTTAGTTCTACTAAAATTTCTTTATACTTTCTTTAATAATAGGTATCATTTGTTGTCTTAGTTCTACCTTTCAGTTCTCTTATACTTCACATAGGTATCATTTGTTGTCTAGTTTTACCTTTCAGTTCTTTATACTTTCAATAATAGGCATCATTTGTTGTCTTAGTTCTACCTTTCAGTTCTCTTATACTTTCAATAATAGGCATCATTTGTTGTCTTAGTTCTACCTTCAGTTCTCTTATACTTTCAATAATAGGCCTCATTTGTTGTCTTAGTTCTACCTTTCAGTTCTCTTATACTTTCAATAATAGGCATCATTTGTTGTCTTAGTTCTACCTATCAATTCTCTTATACTTTCAATAATAGGCATCATTTGTTGTCTTAGTTCTACCTTTCAGTTCTCTTACTTTCAATAGCTGTATCATTTGTTGTCTTAGTTCTACCTATCAGTTCTCTTATACTTTCAATAATAGGCATCTTTGTTGTCTTAGTTCTACTTTCAGTTCGCTTATACTTTCAATAATAGGCATCTTTTGTTGTCTTAGTTCTAATTTTCAGTTCTAGTATGCTTTCAACAATACTGGTCTTTGTTGCCTTAGTCCAATCTTTCAGTTCACTTATACTTTCAATAATAGGCATCATTTGTTGTCTTAGTTCTACCTTTCAGTTCTCTTAAACTTTCAATACAATAGGCATCATTTGTTGTCTTAGTTCTACCTTTCAGTTCTCTCATACTTTCAATAATAGGCATCATTTGTTGTCTTAGTTCTACCTTTCAGTTCTCTTATATTTTCAATAATAGGCATCATTATGTCTTAGTCCTACCTTCAGTTCTCTTATACTTTCAATAATAGGCTTTTGTTGTCTTAGTTCTACCTATATCAGTTCTCTTATACTTTCAATAATAGGCATCATTTGTTGTCTTAGTTCTACCTTTCAGTTCTCTTATACTTTCAATAATAGGCATCATTTGTTGTCTTAGTTCTACCTATCAGTTCTCTTACACTTTCAATAATAGGCATCATTTGTTGTCTTAGTTCTACCTTATAGTTCTCTTATACTTTCAATAATAGGCATCATTTGTTGTCTTAGTCCTACCTTTCAGTTCTCTTATACCTTCACGAATAGGTATTTTTGTTGTCTTAGTTCTACCTATCAGTTCTCTTATACTTTCAATAATAGGTATCATTTGTTGTCTTAGTTCTACTCTTCAGTTCTCATACTTTCAATAATAGCATCATTTGTTGTCTTAGTTCTACCTATCAGTTCTCTTATACTTTCAATAATAGGCATCATTTGTTGTCTTAGTTCTAATTTTTCAGTTTCCTTTTATACTTTCAATAATAGGCATCATTTGTTGTCTTAGTTCTACCTTTCAGTTCTCTCACTTTCAATAATAGGCATCATTTGTTGTCTTAGTTCTACCTATCAGTTCTCTTATACTTTCAATAATAGGCATCATTTGTTGTCTTAGTTCTACCTTTCAGTTCTCTTATACTTTCAATAATAGGCATCATTTGTTGTCTTAGATCTACCTATCAGTTCTCTTATACTTTCAATAATAGTATCATTTTTTGTCTTAGTTCTACCTTTCAGTTTTATACTTTCAATAATAGGCATCATTTATACTTGGTTCTACCTATAAGTTCTCTTATACTTTCAATAATAGGTATCATTTGTTGTCTTAGTTCTACCTATCAGTTCTCTTATACTTTCAATAATAGGCATCATTTGTTGTCTTAGTTCTACCTATCAGTTCTATATACTTTCAATAATAGGCATCATTTGTTGTCTTAGTTCTACCTATCAGTTCTCTTATACTTTCAATAATAGGCATCATTTGTTGTTCTAGTTCTACCTTTCAGTTCTCTTATACTTTCAATAATAGGCATCATTTGTTGTCTTAGTTCTACCTATCAGTTCTCTTATACTTTCAATAATAGGTACTATTTGTTGTCTTAGTTCTACCTATCAGTTCTCTTATACTTTCAATAATAGGCATCATTTGTTGTCTTAGTTCTACCTTTCAGTTCTCTTATACTCTCAATAATAGGCATCATTTGTTGTCTTAGTTCTACCTTTCAGTTCTCTTATACTTCTCTCATAATAATAGGCATCATTTGTTGTCTTAGTTCTACCTTTCAGTTCTCTTATACTTTCAATAATAGGCATCATTTGTTGTCTTAGTTCTACCTTATCAGTTCTCTTACTGCTCTAGTTTAATAGGCATCATTTATTGTCTTATTTCCTATCTTGGTTCTTCCTACTTTCAATAGTTAGCAGATCATTATTATCTTGCTACCTACTTTTCAGCTCTCTTTATATCAATACACAGGCATCATTTATTGTCTGTTCACCCTTTAGTTCTCTTTATCTTTCAATAATAGCATCATTTGTTGTCTTAGTTCTGCCTTCAGTTTCTTACATTTTCAATGTTTAAAATTTTTTGCTACTGAAGTCACTTATCATCAAGTTCTCAAGTACTTTCTCAATAATAGGTATCATTTGTTGTCTTAGTTCTACCTTCAGTTCTCTTATACTTTCAATAATAAGCATCATTTGTTGTCTTAGTTCTACCTATCAGTTCTCTTATACTTTCAATAATAGGCATCATTTGTTGTCTTAGTTCTACCTATCAGTTCTTTTATACTTTCAATAATAGGCATCATTTGTTGCTCCCAGTTCTACCTATCAGTTCTCTTATACTTTCAATAATAGGCATCATTTGTTGTCTTAGTTCTACCTTTCAGTTTTATACTTTCAATAATAGGCATCATTTGTTGTCTTAGTTCTACCTTTCAGTTCTCTTATACTTTCAATAATAGGCATCATTTGTTGTCTTAGTTCTACCTATCAGTTCTCTTATTATACTTTCAATAATAGGCATCATTTGTTGTCTTAGTTCTACTATCAGTTCTCTCTTATACTTTCAATAATAGGCATCATTTGTTGTCTTAGTTCTACCTATCAGTTCTCTTATACTTTCAATAATAGGCATCATTTGTTGTCTTAGTTCTACCTATCAGTTCTCTTATACTTTCAATAATAGGCATCATTTGTTGTCTTAGTTCTACCTTTCAGTTCTCTTATACTTTCAATAATAGGCATCATTTGTTGTCTTAGTTCTACCTTTCAGTTCTCTTATACTTTCAATAATAGGCATCATTTGTTGTCTTAGTTCTACCTATCAGTTCTCTCACTTTCAATAATAGGCATCATTTGTTGTCTTAGTTCTACCTTTCAGTTCTTTTATACTTTCAATAATAGGCATCATTTGTTGTCTTAGTTCTACCTTTCAGTTCTCTTATACTTTCAATAATAGGCATCATTTGTTGTCTTAGTTCTACCTTTTCAGTTTTCTTATACTTTCAATAATAGGCATCATTTGTTGTCTTAGTTCTACCTTTCAGTTCTCTTATACTCTCAATAATAGGCATCATTTGTTGTCTTAGTTCTACCTTTCAGTTCTCTTATACTTTCAATAATAGGCTCTATTTGTTGTCTTAGTTCTACCTTCAGTTCTCTTATACTTTCAATAATAGGCATCATTTGTTGTCTTAGTTCTACCTATCAATTCTCTTATACTTTCAATAATAGGCATCATTTGTTGTCTTAGTTCTACCTTTCAGTTCTCTTATACTTTCAATAATAGGCATCATTTGTCTTAGTTCTACCTATCAGTTCTCTTATACTTTCAATAATAGGCATCTTTTGTTGTCTTAGTTCTACCTTTCAGTTCGCTTATACTTTCAATAACAGGCATCTTTTGTTGCCTTAGTTCTACCTTTCAGTTCTAGTATGCTTTCAACAATACTCATCTTTTGTTGCCTTAGTCCAATCTTTCAGTTCACTTATAATTTTCAATAATAGGCATCATTTGTTGTCTTAGTTCTACCTTTCAGTTCTCTTAAACTTTCAATAATAGGCATCATTTTATTGTCTTAGTTCTACCTTTCAGTTCTCTCATACTTTCAATAATAGGCATCATTTGTTGTCTTAGTTCTACCTTTCAGTTCTCTTATACTTTCAATAATAGGCATCATTTGTTGTCTTAGTCCTAATTTTCAGTTCTCTTATACTTTCAATAATAGGTATTTTTGTTGTCTTAGTTCTACCTATCAGTTCTCTTATACTTTCAATAGGCATCATTTGTTGTCTTAGTTCTACCTTTCAGTTCTCTTATACTTTCAATAATAGGCATCATTTGTTGTCTTAGTTCTACCTATCAGTTCTCTTACACTTTCAATAATAGGCATCATTTGTTGTCTTAGTTCTACCTTATAGTTCTCTTATACTTTCAATAATAGGCATCATTTGTTGTCTTAGTCCTACCTTTCAGTTCTCTTATACTTTCAATAATAGGTATTTTTGTTGTCTTAGTTCTACCTATCAGTTCTCTTATACTTTCAATAATAGGTATCATTTGTTGTCTTAGTTCTACCTTTCAGTTCTCATACTTTCAATAATAGGCATCATTTGTTGTCTTAGTTCTACCTATCAGTTCTCTTATACTTTCAATAATAGGCATCATTTGTTGTCTTAGTTCTACCTTTCAGTTCTCTTATACTTTCAATAATAGGCATCATTTGTTGTCTTAGTTCTACCTTTCAGTTCTCTCATACTTTCAATAATAGGCATCATTTGTTGTCTTAGTTCTACCTATCAGTTCTCTTATACTTTCAATAATAGGCATCATTTGTTGTCTTAGTTCTACCTTTCAGTTCTCTTATACTTTCAATAATAGGCATCATTTGTTGTCTTAGATCTACCTATCAGTTCTCTTATACTTTCAATAATAGGCATCATTTTTTGTCTTAGTTCTACCTTTCAGTTCTCTTATACTTTCAATAATAGGCATCATTTGTTGTCTTAGTTCTACCTATCAGTTCTCTTATACTTTCAATAATAGGCATCATTTGTTGTCTTAGTTCTACCTATCAGTTCTCTTATACTTTCAATAATAGGCATCATTTGTTGTCTTAGTTCTACCTATCAGTTCTATATACTTTCAATAATAGGCATCATTTGTTGTCTTAGTTCTACCTATCAGTTCTCTTATACTTTCAATAATAGGCATCATTTGTTGTCTTAGTTCTACCTTTCAGTTCTCTTATACTTTCAATAATAGGCATCATTTGTTGTCTTAGTTCTACCTATCAGTTCTCTTATACTTTCAATAATAGGCATCATTTGTTGTCTTAGTTCTACCTATCAGTTCTCTTATACTTTCAATAATAGGCATCATTTGTTGTCTTAGTTCTACCTTTCAGTTCTCTTATACTTTCAATAATAGGCATCATTTGTTGTCTTAGTTCTACCTTTCAGTTCTCTTATACTTTCAATAATAGGCATCATTTGTTGTCTTAGTTCTACCTTTCAGTTCTCTTATACTTTCAATAATAGGCATCATTTGTTGTCTTAGTTCTACCTATCAGTTCTCTTATACTTTCAATAATAGGCATCATTTGTTGTCTTATTTCTACCTTTCAGTTCTCTTATACTTTCAATAATAGGCATCATTTGTTGTCTTAGTTCTACCTTTCAGTTCTCTTATACTTTCAATAATAGGCATCATTTGTTGTCTTAGTTCTACCTTTCAGTTCTCTTATACTTTCAATAATAGGCATCATTTGTTGTCTTAGTTCTACCTTTCAGTTCTCTTATACTTTCAATAATAGGTATTTTTGTTGTCTTAGTTCTACCTATCAGTTCTCTTATACTTTCAATAATAGGCATCATTTGTTGTCTTAGTTCTACCTTTCAGTTCTCTTATACTTTCAATAATAAGCATCATTTGTTGTCTTAGTTCTACCTATCAGTTCTCTTATACTTTCAATAATAGGCATCATTTGTTGTCTTAGTTCTACCTATCAGTTCTTTTATACTTTCAATAATAGGCATCATTTGTTGTCTTAGTTCTACCTATCAGTTCTCTTATACTTTCAATAATAGGCATCATTTGTTGTCTTAGTTCTACCTTTCAGTTCTCTTATACTTTCAATAATAGGCATCATTTGTTGTCTTAGTTCTACCTTTCAGTTCTCTTATACTTTCAATAATAGGCATCATTTGTTGTCTTAGTTCTACCTATCAGTTCTCTTATACTTTCAATAATAGGCATCATTTGTTGTCTTAGTTCTACCTTTCAGTTCTCTTATACTTTCAATAATAGGCATCATTTGTTGTCTTGGTTCTACCTTTCAGTTCTCTTATACTTTCAATAATAGGCATCATTTGTTGTCTTAGTTCTACCTTTCAGTTCTCTTATACTTTCAATAATAGGCATCATTTGTTGTCTTAGTTCTACCTTTCAGTTCTCTTATACTTTCAATAATAGGCATCATTTGTTGTCTTAGTTCTACCTTTCAGTTCTCTTATACTTTCAATAATAGGCCTCATTTGTTGTCTTAGTTCTAACTTTCAGTTCTCTTATACTTTCAATAATAGGCATCATTTGTTGTCTTAGTTCTACCTATCAATTCTCTTATACTTTCAATAATAGGCATCATTTGTTGTCTTAGTTCTACCTTTCAGTTCTCTTATACTTTCAATAATAGGCATCATTTGTTGTCTTAGTTCTACCTTTCAGTTCTCTTATACTTTCAATAATAGGCATCATTTGTTGTCTTAGTTCTACCTATCAGTTCTCTTATACTTTCAATAATAGGCATCATTTGTTGTCTTAGTTCTACCTTTCCCTTCTCTTATACTTTCAATAATAGGCATCATTTGTTGTCTTAGTTCTACCTTTCAGTTCTCTTATACTTTCAATAATAGGCATCATTTGTTGTCTTAGTTCTACCTTTCAGTTCTCTTATACTTTCAATAATAGGCATCATTTGTTGTTTTAGTTCTACCTATCAGTTCTCTTATACTTTCAATAATAGGCATCATTTGTTGTCTTAGTTCTACCTATCAGTTCTCTTATACTTTCAATAATAGGCATCATTTGTTGTCTTAGTTCTACCTATCAGTTCTCTTATACTTTCAATAATAGGCATCAATTGTTGTCTTTGTTCTACCTATCAGTTCTCTTATACTTTCAATAATAGGCATCATTTGTTGTCTTAGTTCTACCTTTCAGTTCTCTTATACTTTCAATAATAGGCATCTTTTGTTGTCTTAGTTCTACCTTTCAGTTCTCTTATACTTTCAATAATAGGCATCATTTGTTGTCTTAGTTCTACCTATCAGTTCTCTTATACTTTCAATAATAGGCATCATTTGTTGTCTTAGTTCTACCTTTCAGTTCTCTTATACTTTCAATAATAGGTATTTTTGTTGTCTTCGTCCTACATTTCAGTTCTTTAATGCTTTCAACATTGCGCATCTTTTCTTGTCTTAGTCCTACCTTCCAGTGCTCTTATACTTTCAACAATACGTATCTTTTGTTGTCTTAGTCTTATCTTTCAGTTCTCTTCTACTTTCAACACTACGCATCTTTTGTTGTCTTCGTCCTATCTTTCAGTTCTCTAATACTTACAAGAATATGCATCATTTATTGTCTTAATCCTATCATTCAGTTCTCTTATGCTTTCAATAATACGCATCTTTTGGTGTCTTATCCTTATCTTTCTGTTCTCTTATACTTTCAACACTACGCATCTTTTGTTGTCTTAGTCTTATTTTTCAGTTCTCTTATACTTTCAATATTACGCATCTTTTGTTGTCCTAGTGATATCATTCAGTTCTCTTATGCTTTCAATAAGAGGCATCTTTTGTTGTCTTAGTCCTATTTTTCTGTTCTCTTATACATTCAATAATAGGCATCTTTTGTTGTCTTAGTCTCATCTTTCAGTTCTTTTATACTTTCAACAATATGCATCTTTTGATGTCTTAGTCCTATCATTCAGTTCTGTTATACTTTCAATAATAGGCATCTTTTGTTGTCTTAGTCCTATTTTTCTGTTTTCATATGCTTTCAATAATAGGCATCTTTTGTTGCCTTAGTTTTATCTTTCACTTCTCTTATACTTTCAACAATATGCAACTTTTGTTATCTTAGTCCTATCTTTCTATTCTCTTATAATTCAACAATACACATTTTTTTGTTGTCTTAGTGTTATCTTTCTGTTCTCTTCTACTTTCAATAATAGGCATCTTTCGTGGTCTTAGGCCTACCTTTCAGTTCTCTTATACTTTCAATAATAGGCATCTTTCGTGGTCTTAGTCCTATCTTTCAGTTCTCTTATACTTTCAATAATAGGCATCTTTCGTGGTCTTAGGCCTACCTTTCAGTTCTCTTATACTTTCAATAATAGGCATCTTTCGTGGTCTTAGTCCTACCTTTCAGTTCTTTTATACTTTCAATAATAGGCATCTTTCGTGGTCTTAGGCCTACCTTCAGTTCTCTTATACTTTCAATAATAGGCATCTTTTGTTTACTTAGTCCTACCTTTCAGTTCTCTTATACTTTCAATAATAGGCATCTTTCGTGGTCTTAGGCCTACCTTTCAGTTCTCTTATACTTTCAATAATAGGCATCTTTCGTGGTCTTAGGCCTACCTTTCAGTTCTCTTATACTTTCAATAATAGGCATCTTTCGTGGTCTTAGTCCTACCTTTCAGTTCTTTTATACTTTCAATAATAGGCATCTTTCGTGGTCTTAGGCCTACCTTTCAGTTCTCTTATACTTTCAATAATAGGCATCTTTCGGGGTCTTAGGCCTACCTTTCAGTTCTCTTATACTTTCAATAATAGGCATCTTTCGTGGTCTTAGTCCTACCTTTCAGTTCTTTTATACTTTCAATAATAGGCATCTTTCGTGGTCTTAGGCCTACCTTCAGTTCTCTTATACTTTCAATAATAGGCATCTTTTGTTTACTTAGTCCTACCTTTCAGTTCTCTTATACTTTCAATAATAGGCATCTTTCGTGGTCTTAGGCCTACCTTTCAGTTCTCTTATACTTTCAATAATAGGCATCTTTCGTGGTCTTAGGCCTACCTTTCAGTTCTCTTATACTTTCAATAATAGGCATCTTTCGTGGTCTTAGTCCTACCTTTCAGTTCTCTTATACTTTCAATAATAGGCATCTTTCGTGGTCTTAGGCCTAACTTTCAGTTCTCTTATACTTTCAATAATAGGCATCTTTCGTGGCATTAGTCCTACCTTTCAGTTCTCTTATACTTTCAATAATAGGCATTTTTCGTGGTCTTAGGCCTACCTTTCAGTTCTCTTATACTTTCAATAATAGGCATCTTTCGTGGTCTTAGTCCTATCTTTCAGTTCTCTTATACTTTCAATAATAGGCATCTTTCGTGGTCTTAGGCCTACCTTTCATTTCTCTTATACTTTCAATAATAGGCATCTTTCGTGGTCTTAGGCCTACCTTTCAGTTCTCTTATACTTTCAATAATAGGCATCTTTTGTTGTCTTAGTCCTTCCTTTCAGTTCTCTTATACTTTCAATAATAGGCATCTTTCGTGGTCTTAGTCCTACCTTTCAGTTCTCTAATACTTTCAATAATAGACATCTTTCGTGGTCTTAGGCCTACCTTTCAGTTCTCTTATACTTTCAATAATAGGCATCTTTCGTGGTCTTAGGCCTACCATTCAGTTCTCTTATACTTTCAATAATAGGCATCTTTCGTGGTCTTGGGCCTACCTTTCAGTTCTCTTATACATTCAATAATAGGCATCTTTTGTTGTCTTAGTCCTACCTTTCAGTTCTCTTATACTTTCAATAATAGGCATTTTTCGTGGTCTTAGGCCTTCCTATCTGTTCTCTTATACTTTCAATAATAGGCATCTTTCGTTGTCTTAGTCATACCTTTCAGTTCTCTTATTCTTTCAATAATAGGCATCTTTTGTTGTCTTAGTCCTATCTTTCAGTTCTCTTATATTTTCAAAAACACGCATCTTTTGTTTTCTTAGTCATATATTTCAGTTTACTTACACTGTCAACAATACACATCTTTTATTGTCTTAGTCTTATCTTTCAGTTCTCTTATACATTCAATAATAGGCATCTTTTGTAGTCTTAGACCTAACTTTCAGTTCTCTTATACTCTCAATAATAGGCATCTTTCGTGGTCTTAGTCCTACCTTTCAGTTCTCTTATACTTTCAATAATAGGCATCTTTCGTGGTCTTAGGCCTACCTTTCAGTTCTCTTATACTTTCAATAATAGGCATCTTTTGTTGTCTTAGTCCTATCTTTCAGTTCTCTTATATTTTCAAAAACACGCATCTTTTGTTTTCTTAGTCCTATATTTCAGTTTACTTACACTGTCAACAATATACATCTTTTATTGTCTTAGTCTTATCTTTCAGTTCTCTTATACATTCAATAATAGGTATCTTTTGTTGTCTTCGTCCTACCTTTCAGTGCTCGTATACTTTCAACAATACGCATCTGTTGTTGTCTTAGTCCTATCTTTCATTTCTCTTATACATTCAATAACAGGCATCTTTTATTGTCTTAGTCCTACCTTTCAGTTCTTGTATGCTTTCAACAATACTCATCTTTTGTTGCCTTAGTCCAATCTTTCAGTTCACTTATACTTTCAACAAGACACATTTTTTCTCGTCTTTGTCTTATATTCTTTTATACTTTCAATAATAGGCATCTTTTGTTGTCTTAGTTCTACCTTTCAGTTCTCTTATACTTTCAATAATAGGCATCATTTGTTGTCTTAGTTCTACCTATCAGTTCTCTTATACTTTCAATAATAGGCATCATTTGTTGTCTTAGTTCTACCTTTCAATTCTCTTATACTTTCAATAATAGGCATCTTTTGTTGTCTTAGTTCTACCTTTCAGTTCTCTTATACTTTCAATAATAGGCATCATTTGTAGTCTTAGTTCTACCTATCAGTTCTCTTATACTTTCAATAATAGGCATCATTTGTTGTCTTAGTTCTACCTTTCAGTTCTCTTATACTTTCAATAATAGGCATCTTTTGTTGTCTTAGTTCTACCTTTCAGTTCTCTTATACTTTCAATAATAGGCATCATTTGTTGTCTTAGTTCTACCTATCAGTTCTCTTATACTTTCAATAATAGGCATCATTTGTTGTCTTAGTTCTACCTATCAGTTCTCTTATACTTTCAATAATAGGCATCTTTTGTTGTCTTAGTTCTACCTTTCAGTTCTCTTATACTTTCAATAATAGGCATCTTTTGTTGTCTTAGTTCTACCTTTCAGTTCGCTTATACTTTCAATAACAGGCATCTTTTGTTGTCTTCGTCCTACCTTTCAGTTCTAGTATGCTTTCAACAATACTCATCTTTTGTTGCCTTAGTCCAATCTTTCAGTTCACTTATACTTTCAACAAGACACATTTTTTCTCGTCTTTGTCTTATATTCTTTTATACTTTCAATAATAGGCATCTTTTGTTGTCTTAGTTCTACCTTTCAGTTCTCTTATACTTTCAATAATAGGCATCTTTTGTTGTCTTAGTTCTACCTATCAGTTCTCTTATACTTTCAATAATAGGCATCATTTGTTGTCTTAGTTCTACCTTTCAGTTCTCTTATACTTTCAATAATAGGCATCATTTGTTGTCTTAGTTCTACCTTTCAGTTCTCTTATACTTTCAATAATAGGCATCATTTGTTGTCTTAGTTCTACCTTTCAGTTCTCTTATACTTTCAATAATAGGCATCATTTGTTGTCTTAGTTCTACCTTTCAGTTCTCTTATACATTCAATAATATGCATCATTTGTTGTCTTAGTTCTACCTATCAGTTCTCTTATACTTTCAATAATAGGCATCATTTGTTGTCTTAGTTCTACCTTTCAGTTCTCTCATACTTTCAATAATAGGCATCATTTGTTGTCTTAGTTCTACCTTTCAGTTCTCTTATACTTTCAATAATAGGCATCATTTGTTGTCTTAGTCCTACCTTTCAGTTCTCTTATACTTTCAATAATAGGTATTTTTGTTGTCTTAGTTCTACCTATCAGTTCTCTTATACTATCAATAATAGGCATCATTTGTTGTCTTAGTTCTACCTATCAGTTCTCTTATACTTTCAATAATAGGCATCATTTGTTGTCTTAGTTCTACCTATCAGTTCTCTTATACTTTCAATAATAGGTATTTTTGTTGTCTTAGTTTTACCTATCAGTTCTCTTATACTTTCAATAATAGGCATCATTTGTTGTCTTAGTTCTACCCATCAGTTCTCTTATACTTTCAATAATAGGCATCATTTGTTGTCTTAGTTCTACCTTTCAGTTCTCTTATACTTTCAATAATAGGCATCATTTGTTGTCTTAGTTCTACCTATCAGTTCTCTTATACTTTCAATAATAGGCATCATTTGTTGTCTCAGTTCTACCTATCAGTTCACTTATACTTTCAATAATAGGCATCATTTGTTGTCTTAGTTCTACCTTTCAGTTCTCTTATACTTTCAATAATAGGCATCATTTGTTGTCTTAGTTCTACCTATCAGTTCTCTTATACTTTCAATAATAGGCATCATTTGTTGTCTTAGTTCTACCTTTCAGTTCTCTTATACTTTCAATAATAGGCATCATTTGTTGTCTTAGTTCTACCTATCAGTTCTCTTATACTTTCAATAATAGGCATCATGTGTTGTCTTAGTTCTACCTATCAGTTATCTTATACTTTCAATAATAGGCATCATTTGTTGTCTTAGTTCTACGTTTTAGTTCTCTTATACTTTCAACAATAGGCATCATTTGTTGTCTTAGTTCTACCTATCAGTTCTCTTATACTTTCAATAATAGGCATCATTTGTTGTCTTAGTTCTACCTTTCAGTTCTCTTATACTTTCAATAATAGGCATCATTTGTTGTCTTAGGCCTACCTTTCAGTTCTCTTATACTTTCAATAATAGGCATCTTTTGTTGTCTTAGTCCTATCTTTCAGTTCTCTTATATTTTCAAAAACACGCATCTTTTGTTTTCTTAGTCCTATATTTCAGTTTACGTACACTGTCAACAATACACATCTTTTATTGTCTTAGTCTTATCTTTCAGTTCTCTTATACATTCAATAATAGGCATCTTTTGTTGTCTTAGGCCTAACTTTCAGTTCTCTTATACTCTCAATAATAGGCATCTTTCGTGGTCTTAGTCCTACCTTTCAGTTCTCTTATACTTTCAATAATAGGCATCTTTCGTGGTCTTAGGCCTACCTATCAGTTCACTTATACTTTCAATAATAGGCATCATTTGTTGTCTTAGTTCTACCTTTCAGTTCTCTTATACTTTCAATAATAGGCATCATTTGTTGTCTTAGTTCTACCTATCAGTTCTCTTATACTTTCAATAATAGGCATCATTTGTTGTCTTAGTTCTACCTTTCAGTTCTCTTATACTTTCAATAATAGGCATCATTTGTTGTCTTAGTTCTACCTATCAGTTCTCTTATACTTTCAATAATAGGCATCATTTGTTGTCTTAGTTCTACCTATCAGTTATCTTATACTTTCAATAATAGGCATCATTTGTTGTCTTAGTTCTACGTTTTAGTTCTCTTATACTTTCAACAATAGGCATCATTTGTTGTCTTAGTTCTACCTATCAGTTCTCTTATACTTTCAATAATAGGCATCATTTGTTGTCTTAGTTCTACCATTCAGTTCTCTTATACTTTCAATAATAGGCATCATTTGTTGTCTTAGTTCTACCTTTCAGTTCTCTTATACTTTCAATAATAGGCATCATTTGTTGTCTTAGGCCTACCTTTCAGTTCTCTTATACTTTCAATAATAGGCATCTTTTGTTGTCTTAGTCCTATCTTTCAGTTCTCTTATATTTTCAAAAACACGCATCTTTTGTTTTCTTAGTCCTATATTTCAGTTTACGTACACTGTCAACAATACACATCTTTTATTGTCTTAGTCTTATCTTTCAGTTCTCTTATACATTCAATAATAGGCATCTTTTGTTGTCTTAGACCTAACTTTCAGTTCTCTTATACTCTCAATAATAGGCATCTTTCGTGGTCTTAGTCCTACCTTTCAGTTCTCTTATACTTTCAATAATAGGCATCTTTCGTGGTCTTAGGCCTACCTTTCAGTTCTCTTATACTTTCAATAATAGGCATCTTTCGTGGTCTTAGTCCTATCTTTCAGTTTTTCTTATACTTTCAATAATAGGCATCTTTCGTGGTCTTAGTCCTACCTTTCAGTTCTCTTATACTTTCAATAATAGGCGTCTTTCGTGGTCTTAGGCCTACCTTTCAGTTCTCTTATACTTTCAATAATAGGCATCTTTCGTGGTCTTAGTCCTACCTTTCAGTTTTCTTATACTTTCAATAATAGGCATCTTTCATGGACTTAGGCCTACCTTTCAGTTCTCTTATACTTTCAATAATAGGCATCTTTCGTGGTCTTAGTCCTATCTTTCAGTTCTCTTCTACTTTCAATAATAGGCATCTTTCGTGGTCTTAGGCCTACCTTTCAGTTCTCTTATACATTCAATAATAGGCATCTTTCGTGGTCTTAGTCCTATCTTTCAGTTCTCTTATACTTTCAATAATAGGCATCTTTCGTGGTCTTAGGCCTACCTTTCAGTTCTCTTATACTTTCAATAATAGGCATCTTTTGTTGTCTTAGTTCTACCTTTCAGTTCTCTTATACTTCCAATAATAGGCATCATTTGTTGTCTTAGTTCTACCTTTCAGTTCTCTTATACTTTCAATAATAGGCATCTTTTGTTGTCTTAGTTCTACCTTTCAGTTCTCTTATACTTTCAATTATAGGCATCATTTGTTGTCTTAGTTCTACCTATCAGTTCTCTTATACTTTCAATAATAGGCATCATTTGTTGTCTTAGTTCTACCTATCAGTTCTCTTATACTTTCAATAATAGGCATCTTTTGTTGTCTTAGTTCTACCTTTCCGTTCTCTTATACTTTCAATAATAGGTATCTTTCTTGTTGTCTTAGTTCTACCTTTCAGTTCTCTTATACTTTCAATAATAGGCATCTTTTGTTGTCTTAGTTCTACCTTCAGTTCTCTTATACTTTCAATAATAGGCATCATTTGTTGTCTTAGTTCTACCTATCAGTTCTCCTTCTTATACTTTCAATAATAGGCATCATTTGTTGTCTTAGTTCTACCTATCAGTTCTCTTATACTTTCAATAATAGGCATCATTTGTTGTCTTAGTTCTACCTTTCAGTTCTCTTATACTTTCAATAATAGGCATCATTTGTTGTCTTAGTTCTACCTATCAGTTCTCTTATACTTTCAATAATAGGCATCATTTGTTGTCTTAGTTCTACCTATCAGTTCTCTTATACTTTCAATAATAGGCATCATTTGTTGTCTTAGTTCTACCTATCAGTTATCTTATACTTTCAATAATAGGCATCTTTTGTTGTCTTAGTTCTACCTTTCAGTTCTCTGATACTTTCAATAATAGGCATCATTTGTTGTCTTAGTTCTACCTTATCAGTTCTCTTATACTTTAATAATAGGCACTCATCTATTGTCTTATTCTACCTTTCAAGTCCTCTTCTTTTACACTTTCAATAATAGTATCATTTACAGTCTAGTTCTACCTTCAGTCTCTTCTACACTTTCGTAATCGCATCAGCATCAATTTGTCTTTAGTTCTACCTATCTGTTCTCTTATACTTTCAATAATAGGCATCATTTGTTGTCTTAGTTCTACCTATCAGTTCCTCTTATACTTTCAATAATAGGCATCTTTCGTGGTCTTAGTTCTAATCTTCAGTTCTCTCTTTATTCTTTCAATAATAGGCATCATTTGTTGTCTTAGTTCTACCTATCAGTTCTTTATAATTTTCATTATAATAGTTATGAAATCATTTGTTGTCTTAGTTCTACCTATCAGTTCTCTTATACTTTAAATAATAGGCATCATTTGTTGTCTTAGTTCTACCTATCAGTTATCTTATACTTTCAATAATAGGCATCTTTTGTTGTCTTAGTTCTACCTTTCAGTTCTCTGATACTTTCAATAATAGGCATCATTTGTTGTCTTAGTTCTACCTATCAATTCTCTTATATTTTCAATAATAGGCATCATTTGTTGTTCTAGTTCTACCTTTCAGTTCTCTTATACTTTCAATAATAGGCACTTCTTTATTGTCTTAGTTCTAATCTTTCAGCTCTTCTTCACATACCTTCTCAATAATATGGGCATCATTTGTTGTCTTAAATTTAACTTAATGTCTTCCTTATACTTTCAATAATAGGTATCATTTGTTGTCTTAGTTCTAATTATCAGTTCTTTTATACTTTCAATAATAGGCATCATTTGTTGTCTTAGTTCTACCTATCAGTTCTCTTATACTTTCAATAATAGGCATCTTTTTGTTGTCTTAGTTCTACCTTTCATTTCTCTTATACTTTCAATAATAGGCATCATTTGTTGTCTTAGTTCTACCTTTCAGTTCTCTCTTATACCTCCACACTGTAGCACCATTGTAGATTGTCTTAGTCCTACCTTATCAGTGTTCTCCTATAACTTTCCAATAATAGGCATCATCTTGTTGTCCTTCTAGTTCCACTTTCAGTGTTCTCTTCGCTACCTCCAATAATAGGTGAATCATTTATTGTCTTAGTTCTATCCTCCTATCAGTTCTCTTATACTTTCAATATATGCATCATTTGTATTGTCCCAGCCTTGGACCATCAGTCTCTTGATACCTTCACAATTGTGTTGTATCATTTGTTGTCTTAGTTCTACCTATCAGTTCTCTTATACTTTCAATAATATACATCATTTGTTGTCCTTGTCTTACCTTTCAGTTCTCTTATACTTTCAATAATAGGCATCATTTGTTGTCTTAGTTCTACCTATCAGTTCTCTTATACTTTCAATAATAGGCATCATTTGTTGTCTTAGTTCTACCTTTCAGTTCTCTTATACTTTCAATAATAGGCATCATTTGTTGTCTTAGTTCTACTTTTCAGTTCTCTTATAATTTCAATAATAGGCATCATTTGTTGTCTTAGTTCTACCTTTCAGTTCTCTTTTTATACTTTCAATAATAGGCATCATTTGTTGTCTTAGTTCTACCTTTCAGTTCTCTTTTTTATACTTTCAATAATAGGCATCACTTATTATTCATTGCACTCTTTCAGTTCTCTTATGTCTTCAATAATAGGCCTCATTTAGTTGTCTTAGTTCTACTCCAGTTCTCTTTTACTATACTTCAACACAATAGGCATCATTTGTTGTCTTAGTTCTACCTATCACCTCTCTTATACTTTCAATAATAGAAGCATCATTTGTTATCTTTAGTTCTACCTTTCAGGCCTCTCTTTGTATCAAATGATCATTTGTTGTCTTAGTTCTACCTATCAGTTCTCTTATACCCTTCCAATAATAGGTACATCATTTGTTGTCTTAGTTCTACCTATCAGTTCTCTTATACTTTCAATAATAGGCAATCTTTTTTAGTCTGTCTTAGTTCTACCTTCCTCTTTTATACTTTCTAATAATAGGCATCTTTTGTTGTCTTAGTTCTACCTTTCAGTTCGCTTATACTTTCATAACAGGCGCATCTTTTGTTGTCTTCTCTCGTCCTTACCTTTCTAGTTCTAGTATGTTTTCAACAATACTCATCTTTTGTTGCCTTAGTCCAATCTTTCAGTTCACTTATACTTCTACATTTTTTCTCTTCTTTGTCTTATATTCTTTTATACTTTCAATAATAGGCAACTTTTGTTGTCTTAGTTCTACCTATCAGTTCTCTTATACTTTCAATAATAGCATCATTTGTTGTCTTAGTTCTACCTTTCAGTTCTCTTATAATAATATTATATCATTTGTTGTCTTAGTTCTACCTTTCAGTTCTCTTATACTTTCAATAATAGGCATCATTTGTTGTCTTAGTTCTACCTTTTCAGTCTTCTATACTTTCAATAATAGGCATCATTTTATCATCCTAGTTCTACCTTTCAAAATTCTCTTATACTTTCAATAATAGGCATCATTTGTTGTCTTAGTTCCTGTCCTTTCAAGTTCTTCTTATACTTTCAATAATAGGCATCATTTGTTGTCTTGTGTTCTACCTTTCAACTTTCTTAAACTTTCAATAATAGGCATCATTTGTTGTCTTAGTTCTACCTTTCAGTTCTCTCATACTTTCAATAATAGGCATCATTTGTTGTCTTAGTTCTACCTTTCAGTTCTCTTATACTTTCAATAATAGGCATCATTTGTTGTCTTAGTCCTACCTCTAGTTCTCTTATACTTTCAATAATAGGTATTTTTGTTGTCTTAGTTCTACCTATCAGTTCTCTCTATACTTTCAATAATAGGCATCATTTGTTGTCTTAGTTCTACCTTCAAGTTCTCTGCTACTTTCAATAATAGGCATCATTTGTTGTCTTAGTTCTACCTTCAGTTCTCCTCTTATACTTCAATAATATGTTGACTTCCTTAGATGTCTAGTTCTACCTTCAGTTCTCTTATGTCATTGTATGAATTCATTTAGAGTTCAGCTCACCCACTGCCTTCTTATACTTTCAATAATAGGCATCATTTGTTGTCTAGTTCTACCTTACTGTCATTCTTCTTATACTTTCAATAATAGGCATCATTTGTTGTCTTAGTTCTACCTTTCAGTTCTTCGTTTACTTTCAATAATAGGCATCATTTGTTGTCTTAGTTCTACCTATCAGTTCTCTTATACTTTCAATAATAGGCATCATTTGTTGTTCCAGTTCTACCTATCAGTTCTCTTATACTTTCAATAATAGGCATCATTTGTTGTCTTAGTTCTACCTATCAGTTATCTTATACTTTCAATAATAGGCATCTTTTGTTGTCTTAGTTCTACCTTTCAGTTCTCTGATACTTTCACAGACAGGGGTATCATTTGTGTTGCTCTTAGTTCTACCTATCAGTTCTCTTATACTTTCAATAATAGGCATCATTTGTTGTCTAGTTCTACCTTTCAGTTCTCTTATACTTTCAATAATTGTGCATCATTTGTTGTCTTAGTTCTACCTTTCAGTTCTCTTATACTTTCAATAATAGGCATCATTTGTTGTCTTAGTTCTACCTATCAGTTCTCTTATATACTTACTAATAGGCATCATTTGTCTTAGTTCTACCTACTTGGGTTTTCTTATACTTTCAATAATAGGCATCTTTCGTGGTCTTAGTTCTACCTTTCAGTTCTCTATTCTTTTCCAATAATAGAGGCATCATTACAACTAGTTCTACCTACCATTCTCTTATACTTTCAATAATGGGCATCATTTGTTGTCTTAGTTCTTACCTATCAGTTCCTCTTATACTTTAAATAATAGGCATCATTTGTTGTCTTAGTTCTACCTATCAGTTATCTTATACTTTCAATAATAGGCATCTTTTGTTGTCTTAGTTCTACCTTTCAGTTCTCTGATACTTTCAATAATAGGCATCATTTGTTGTCTTAGTTCTACCTATCAGTTCTCTTATACTTTCAATAATAGGCATCATTTGTTGTCTTAGTTCTACCTTTCAGTTCTTCTTTATACTTTCAATAATAGGCATCATTTGTTGTCTTAGTTCTACCTTTCAGTTCTCTTATACTTTCAATAATAGGCATCATTTGTTGTCTTAGTTCTACCTATCAGTTCTCTTATACTTTCAATTAATAGGCATCATTTGTTGTCTTAGTTCTACCTATCAGTTCTTTATACTTACAAATAATAAGCATCATTTAGTGTCTTAGTTCTACCTATCAGTTCTCTTATACTTTCAATAATAGGCATCTTTTGTTGTCTTAGTTCTACCTTCATTTCTCTTATACTTTCAATAATAGGCATCATTTGTTGTCTTAGTTCTAATTCCTTTCAGTTCTCTTATACTTTCAATAATAGTATCATTTGTTGTCTAGTTCTACCTATCAGTTCTCTTATACTTTCAATAATTAGTACTCATTTGTTGTTCTAGTTCTACCTTTCAGTTCTCTTATACTTTCAATAATAGGCATCATTTGTTGTCTTAGTTCTACCTATCAGTTCTCTTATACTTTCAATAATAGGCATCATTTGTTGTCTTAATTTACCTATCAGTTCTCTTATACTTTCAATAATAGGCATCATTTGTTGTCTTAGTTCTACCTATCAGTTCTTCAAAGAATACTTTCAATAATAGGCATCATTTGTTGTCTTAGTTCTACCTTTCAGTTCTCTGATACTTTCAATAATAGGTACATCATTTGTTGTCTTAGTTCTACCTATCAGTTCTCTTATACTTTCAATACAGTATCATTTGTTGTCTTAGTTCTACCTTCTGTTCTCTTATACTTTCAATAATAGGCATCGATGCTATATATTTTAGTTCTACCTTTCAGTTCTCTTATACTTTCAATAATAGGTATCCATTGCTGTCTCTTAGTTCTACCTTTCAGTTCTCTTATACTTTCAATAATAGGTATCATTTGTTGTCTTAGTTCTACCTTTCAGTTCTCTTATACTTTCAATAATAGGCATCATTTGTTGTCTTAGTTCTACCTTTCAGTTCTCTTATACTTTCAATAATAGGCCTCATTTGTTGTCTTAGTTCTACCTTTCAGTTCTCTTATACTTTCAATAATAGGCATCATTTGTTGTCTTAGTTCTACCTATCAATTCTCTTATACTTTCAATAATAGGCATCATTTGTTGTCTTAGTTCTAATCTTTCAGTTCTTCCTTTATACTTTCAATAATAGGCATCATTTGTTGTCTTAGTTCTACCTATCAGTTCTCTTATACTTTCAATAATAGGCATCATTTGTTGTCTTAGTTCTACCTATCAGTTCTCTTATACTTTCAATAATAGGTACTTTTGTCTTAGTTCTACCTTTCAGTTCTCTTATACTTTCAATAATAGGCATCTTTTTGTTGTCTTAGTTCTACCTTTCAGTTCGCTTCTTATACTTTCAATAACAGGCATCTTTTGTTGTTCCTGTCCTACCTTCAGTTCTAGTATATTTTCCACCATAATTGTCTGTTGCCTTAGTCCAATCTTTCAGTTCACTTATACTTTCAACAAGACACATTTTTTCTCTTCTTTGTCTTATATTCTTTTGAGCACTTTCAATAATAGCAGAACTCTTTGTTGTCTTAGTTCACCTATCAGTTCTCTTATACTTTCAATAATAGGCATCATTTGTTGTCTTAGTTCTACCTTTCAGTTCTCTCTATACTTTCAATAATAGGCATCATTTGTTGTCTTAGTTCTACCTTCAGTTCTCTTATACTTTCAATAATAGGCATCATTTGTTGTCTTAGTTCTACCTTTCAGTTCTCTTATAATAATAATAGGCATCATTTGTTGTCTTAGTTTTACCTTTCAGTTCTCTTATACTTTCAATAATAGTATCATTTGTCTTAGTTCTACCTTTCAGTTCTCTTATACTTTCAATAATAGGCATAATTATTATTTACTGTCTTAGTCTTCTACCTTTCAAATTTCTTGAAACTCTACAATAATAGGCATCATTTGTTGTCTTAGTTCTACCTTTCAGTTCTCTCATACTTTCAATAATAGGCATCATTTGTTGCCTTAGTTCTACCTTCAGTTCTCTCTTGTATACTTTCAATAATAGGCATCATTTGTTGCCCAGAGTCCCACCTTTCAGTTCTCTTATACTTTCAATAATAGGTATTTTTAAGTTGTCTTAGTTCTACCTATCAAGTTCTCTTATACTTTCAATAATAGGCATCATTTGTTGTCTTAGTTCTACCTTTCTAGTTCTCTTATACTTTCAATAATAGGCATCATTTGTTGTCTTAGTTCTACCTATCAGTTCTCTTACACTTTCAATAATAGGCATCATTTGTTGTCTTAGTTCTACCTATCAGTTCTCTTATACTTAATAATAGGCATCATTTGTTGTCTTAGTTCTACCTTTCAGTTCTCTGGGAGTACTTTCAATAATAGGCATCTTTTGTTGTCTTAGTTCTACCTTTCAGTTCTCTTATACTTTCAATAATAGGCATCATTTGTTGTCTTAGTTCTACCTATCAGTTCTCTCTATACTTTCAATAATAGGCATCTTTTGTTGTCTTAGTTCTACCTTTCAGTTCTCTACTTCTTCCTAATAATAGGCATCATTTGTTGTCTTAGTTCTACCTATCAGTTCTCTTATACTTTCAATAATAGGCATCATTTGTTGTCTTAGTTCTACCTATCAGATCTCTTATACTTTCAATAATAGGCATCTTTTTTTGTCTTAGTTTCTACCCCCAGGTCTTCATACCCTCAATAATAGGCATCATTTGTTGTCTTAGCTCCATTTTTCAGTTCTCTTATACTTTCAATAATAGGCATCATTTGTTGTCTTAGTCTCATCTTTCAGTTCTTCACATTTTCAACAATAGGCATCATTTGTTGTCTTAGTTCTACCTTTCAGTTCTCTTACACTTTCAACAATAGTATCATTTGTTGTCTTAGTTCTACCTTTCAGTTCTCTTACTTTCAATAATAGGCCTCATTTGTTGTCTTATTTCCACCTTTCAGTTCTCTTATACTTTCAATAATAGGCACTATTTGTTGTCCAGTTCACCTATCAGTTCTCTTATACTTTCAATAGTACTATTTGTTGTCTTAGTTCTACCTTTCAGCTCTTCTTTATACTTTCAATAATAGGCATCATTTGTTGTCTTAGTTCTACCTTTCAGTTCTCTTATACTTTCAATAATAGGCATCATTTGTTGTCTCAGTTCCATTTCATCAGTTCTTCTGCATTTTCAATAATAGGCATCATTTGTTGTCTTAGTTCCACCTATCAGTTCTCTTAGCTCAACAATAGGCATCATTTGTTGTCTTAGTTTCACCTATCACTCTCTTTCTTATACTTTCAACAATAGTAATTACTTGTTGTCTTGTGTCTCCACCTATCAGTTCTCGACACTGCTGGTTGTTAGCATCATTTTTTGTCTTAGTTCTACCTTCAGTTCTCTTGTTACTTTCAACACAGGCATCATTTGTTGTCTTAGTTCTACCTATCAGTTCTCTTGTTACCTCAATAGGCATCATTTGTTGTCTTAGTTCTACCTATCAGTTCTCTTATACTTTCAATAATAGGCATCATTTGTTGTCTTAGTTCCACCTATCAGTTCTATATACTTTCAATAATAGGTATCATTTGTTGTCTTAGTTCTACCTATCAGTTGTCTTATACTTTCAATAATAGGCATCATTTGTTGTCTTAGTTCTACCTTTCAGTTCTCTTATATTTCCAATAATAGGCATCATTTAATGTCTTAGTTCCACCTATCAGTTCTCTTATACTTGCACAGGCATCATTTGTTGTCTTAGTCTCTGGGCTCTATCAGTTCTCTTATACTTTCAATAATAGGCTTCATTTGTCATCTGCCTCACCCATCAGTTCTATATCAACAGGCATCATTTGTTGGTCTTAGTTCTACCCTATCAGTTCCTTATACTTTCAATAATAGGCATCATTTGTTGTCTTAGTTCTACCTATCAGTTCTCTTACATTTCAACAGGCATCATTTGTTGTCTTTGTTCCACCTATCAGTTCTCTTACACTTTCAATAATAGGCATCATTTGTTGTCTTAGTTCTACCTTTCATTTCTTTACACTTTCAACAATAGCATCATTTGTTGTCTTAGTTCTACCTTTCAGTTCTCTTATACTTTCAACAATAACAGGCATCATTTGTTGTCTTTGTTCTACCTATCAGTTCTTCGATACTTCTAATAATAGGCATCATTTGTTGTCTTATTTTACCTTTCAGTTCTTTATACTTTCAATAGGCATCATCTGTTGTCTTAGTTCTACCTTTCAGTTCTCTTATACTTTCAATAATAGGCATCATTTGTTGTCTTAGTTCTACCTTTCAGTTCTCTTATACTTTCAATAATAGGCATCATTTGTTGTCTTAGTTCTACCTATCAGTTCTCTTATACTTTCAATAATAGGCATCTTTTGTTGTCTTAGTTCTACCTATCAGTTCTCTTATACTTTCAATAATAGGCATCATTTGTTGTCTTAGTTCTACCTATCAGTTCTCTTATACTTTCAATAATAGGCATCATTTGTTGTCTTAGTTCTACCTATCACTTCTCTTATACTTTCAATAATAGGCATCATTTGTTGTCTTAGTTCTACCTATCAGTTCTCTTATACTTTCAATAATAGGCATCTTTTGTTGTCTTAGTTCTACCTTTCAGTTCTCTTATACTTTCAATAATAGGCATCATTTGTTGTCTTAGTTCTACCTTTCAGTTCTCTTATACTTTCAATAATAGGCATCATTTGTTGTCTTAGTTCTACCTATCAGTACTCTTATACTTTCAATAATAGGCATCATTTGTTGTCTTATTTCTACCTATCAGTTCTCTTATACTTTAAATAATAGGCATCATTTGTTGTCTTAGTTCTACCTATCAGTTCTCTTATACTTTCAATAATAGGCATCATTTGTTGTCTTAGTTCTACCTTTCAGTTCTCTTATACTTTCAATAATAGGCATCATTTGTTGTCTTAGTTCTACCTATCAGTTCTCTTATACTTTCAATAATAGGCATCTTTTGTTGTCTTAGTTCTACCTTTCATTTCTCTTATACTTTCAATAATAGGCATCATTTGTTGTCTTAGTTCTACCTATCAGTTCTCTTATACTTTCAATAATAGGCATCATTTGTTGTCTTAGTTCTACCTATCAGTTCTCTTATACTTTCAATAATAGGCATCTTTTGTTGTCTTAGTTCTACCTTTCCGTTCTCTTATACTTTCAATAATAGGCATCATTTGTTGTCTTAGTTCTACCTTTCAGTTCTCTTATACTTTCAATAATAGGCATCTTTTGTTGTCTTAGTTCTACCTTTCAGTTCTCTTATACTTTCAATAATAGGCATCATTTGTTGTCTTAGTTCTACCTATCAGTTCTCTTATACTTTCAATAATAGGCATCATTTGTTGTCTTAGTTCTACCTTTCAGTTCTCTTATACTTTCAATAATCGGCATCATTTGTTGTCTTAGTTCTACCTTTTCAGTTCTCTTATACTTTCAATAATAGGTACCATTTTGTTGTCTTAGTTCTACCTATCAGTTCTCTTATACTTAACAATAGGCATCATTTGTTGTCTTATTTCTACCTTCTGCTCCTCTTATACTTTCAATAATAGGCATCATTTGTTGTCTTAGTTCTACCTTTCAGTTCTCTTATACTTTCAATAATAGGCATCATTTGTTGGTTCAGTTCTACCTATCAGTTCTCTTATACTTTCAATAATAGGTATCTATTTGTTATTTTATTTCTACCCTTTCAGTTCTCTTATACTTTCAATAATAGGCATCATTTGTTGTCTTAGTTCTACCTTTCAGTTCTCTTATACTTTCAATAATAGGCATCATTTGTTGTCTTAGTTCTACCTTTCAGTTCTCTTATACTTTCAATAATAGGCATCATTTGTTGTCTTAGTTCTACCTTCAGTTCTCTTATACTTTCAATAATAGGTATCATTTGTTGTTCTAGTTCTACCTATCAGTTCTCTTATACTTTCAATAATAGGCATCTTTGTTGTCTTAGTTCTACCTATCAGTTCTCTTATACTTTCAATAATAGGCATCATTTGTTGTCTTAGTTCTACCTATCGTTCTCTTATACTTCAATAATAGGCATCATTTGTTGTCTTAGTTCTACCTATCACTTCTCTTATACTTTCAATAATAGGCATCTTTTGTTGTCTTAGTTCTACCTTTCAGTTCTCTTATACTTTCAATAATAAAAATTACTTGTTGTCTTAGTTCTACCTATCAGTTCTATATACTTTCAATAATAGGCATCATTTGTTGTCTTAGTTCTACCTATCAGTTCTCTTATACTTTCAATAATAGACATCATTTGTTGTCTTAGTTCTACCTATCAGTTCTTCTATACTTTCAATAATAGGCATCATTTGTTGTCTTAGTTCTACCTATCAGTTCTCTTTATACTTTCAATAATAGGAATCTTTTGTTGTCTTAGTTCTCTACCTTTCATTTTTATACTTTCAATAATAGGCATCATTTGTTGTCTTAGTTCTACCTTTCAGTTCTCTTATACTTTCAATAATAGGCATCGCCTGCTGTCTTTAGTCCTACCTTTCGTTCCCTTATACTTTCAATAGGTATTTTTGTTGTCTTAGTTCTACCTATCAGTTCTCTTATACTTTCAATAATAGCATCATTTGTTGTCTTAGTTCTACCTTTCAGTTCTCTTATACTTTCAATAATAGGCATCATTTGTTGTCTTAGTTCTACCTATCAGTTCTCTTATACTTTCAATAATAGGCATCATTTGTTGTCTTAGTTCTACCTTTCAGTTCTCTTATACTTTCAATAATAGTAATTTCACTGTTGTCTTAGTTCTACCTTTTCAGTTCTTTATGTTTCTCAATAATAGGCATCATTTGTTGTCTTAGTTCTACCTATCAGTTCTCTTTATACTTTCAATAATAGGCATCATTTGTTGTCTTAGTTCTACCTTTCAGTTCTCTTATACTTTCAATAATAGGCATCATTTATGTCTTAGTTCTACCTTTCAGTTCTCTCTTATACTTTCAATAATGGTATCATTTGTTGTCTTAGTTCTAATTTTCAGCTCTTCTATACTTTCAATAATAGGCATCATTTGTTGTCTTAGTTCTACCTTTCAGTTCTTTTATACTTTCAATAATAGGCATCATTTTATTGTCTTAGTTCTACCTTTCAGTTCTCTTATACTTTCAATAACAAATTCATTTGTTGTCTTAGTTCTACCTTTCAGTTCTCTTATACTTTCAATAATAGGCATCATTTGTTGTCTTAGTTCTACCACTTATCAATTCTCTTTATACTTTCAATAATAGGCATCATTTGTTGTCTTTAGTTCTACCTTTCAGTTCTCTTATACTTTCAATAATAGGCATCATTTGTTGTCTTAGTTCTGCCCATCGCTCCCTTCTTTATACTTTCAATAATAGGCATCTTTTTGTTGTCTTAGTTCTACCTTCTAGTTCGCTTATACTTTCAATAACAGGCATCTTTGTTGTCTTAGTTCTACCTTTCAGTTCTAGTATGCTTTCAACAATACTCATCTTTTGTTGCCTTAGTCCAATCTTTCAGTTCACTTATACTTTCAATAATAGGCATCATTTGTTGTCTTAGTTCTACCTTTCAGTTCTCTTAAACTTTCAAATAATAGGCATCATTTGTTGTCTTAGTTCTACCTTTCAGTTCTCTCATACTTTCAATAATAGGCATCATTTGTTGTCTTAGTTCTACCTTTCAGTTCTCTTATACTTTCAATAATAGGCATCATTTGTTGTCTTAGTCCTACCTTTCAGTTCTCTTATACTTTCAATAATAGGTATTTTTGTTGTCTTAGTTCTACCTATCAGTTCTCTTATACTTTCAATAATAGGCATCATTTGTTGTCTTAGTTCTACCTTTCAGTTCTCTTATACTTTCAATAATAGGCATCATTTGTTGTCTAGTCTTTACCTATCAGCTCTCTTACACTTTCAATAATAGGCATCATTTGTTGTCTTAGTTCTACCTTATAGTTCTTATACTTTCAATAATAGGTATCATTTGTTGTCTTAGTCCTACCTTTCAGTTCTCTTATACTTTCAATAATAGGTATTTTTGTTGTCTTAGTTCTACCTATCAGTTCTCTTATACTTTCAATAATAGGTATCATTTGTTGTCTTAGTTCTACCTTTCTGCTCATACTTTCAATAATAGGCATCATTTGTTGTCTTAGTTCTACCTATCAGTTCTTTATACTTTCAATAATAGGCATCATTTGTTGTCTTAGTTCTACCTTTCAGTTCTCTTATACTTTCAATAATAGGCATCATTTGTTGTCTTAGTTCTACCTTTCAGTTCCCTTATACTTTCAATAATAGGCATCATTTGTTGTCTTAGTTCTACCTGAATAAGTTCTCTTATACTTTCAATAATAGGCATCATTTGTTGTCTTAGTTCTACCTTTCAGTTCTCTTATACTTTCAATAATAGGCATCATTTGTTGTCTTAGTTCTACCTTTCAGTTCTCTTATACTTTCAATAATAGGCATTATTTGTTGTCTTAGTTCTACCTATCAGTTCTCTTATACTTTCAATAATAGGCATCATTTGTTGTCTTAGTTCTACCTATCAGTTCTCTTATACTTTCAATAATAGGCATCATTTGTTGTCTTAGTTCTACCTATGAGTTCTCTTATACTTTCAATAATAGGCATCATTTGTTGTCTTAGTTCTACCTATCAGTTCTCTTATACTTTCAATAATAGGCATCATTTTTTGTCTTAGTTCTACCTTTCAGTTCTCTTATACTTTCAATAATAGGCATCATTTGTTGTCTTAGTTCTACCTATCAGTTCTCTTATACTTTCAATAATAGGCATCATTTGTTGTCTTAGTTCTACCTATCAGTTCTCTTATACTTTCAATAATAGGCATCATTTGTTGTCTTAGTTCTACCTATCAGTTCTATATACTTTCAATAATAGGCATCATTTGTTGTCTTAGTTCTACCTATCAGTTCTCTTATACTTTCAATAATAGGCATCATTTGTTGTCTTAGTTCTACCTTTCAGTTCTCTTATACTTTCAATAATAGGCATCATTTGTTGTCTTAGTTCTACCTATCAGTTCTCTTATACTTTCAATAATAGGCATCATTTGTTGTCTTAGTTCTACCTATCAGTTCTCTTATACTTTCAATAATAGGCATCATTTCTTGTCTTAGTTCTACCTATCAGTTCTATACTTTCAACAACAGGCATCATTTGTTGTTCAGTTCCACCTATCAGTTCTCTTATATACTTTCAATAATAGGCATCATTTGTTGTCTTAGGTTTCACCATTGCCCTCTTATACTTTCAATAATAGGCATCATTTGTTGTCTTAGTTCTACCTCAGTTCTTCACACTTTCAATAATAGGCATCATTTGTTGTCTTAGTTCTACCTTTCAGTTCTCTTTGTATACTTTCAACAATAGGCATCATTTGTTGTCTTAGTTCTACCTTTCAGTTCTCTTACACTTTCAATAATAGGCATCATTTGTTGTCTTAGTTCTACCTATCAGTTCTCTTATACTTTCAACAGGGGCATCATTTGTTGTCTTATTTCTACCTTTCAGTTCTTTATACTTTCAATAATAGGCATCATTTGTTGTCTTAGTTCTACCTTCAGTTCTCTTATACTTTCTGGCTAATAGGTATCATTTGTTGTCTTAGTTCTACCTTTCTAGTTCTCTTATGCTTTCAATAATAGGCATCATTTGTTGTCTTAGTTCTACCCTTTCAGTTCTCTTATACTTTCAATAGGTATTTTTGTTGTCTTAGTTCTACCTATCAGTTCTCTTACACTTTCAATAATAGGCATCATTTGTTGTCTTAGTTTCACCTTTTCAGTTCTCTTACACTTAACAATAGGCATCATTTGTTGTCTTAGTTCCACCTATCAGTTCTCTTATACTTTCAATAATAGGCATCATTTGTTGTCTTAGTTCTACCCATCAGTTCTTTTATACTTTCAACAATAGGCATCATTTGTTGTCTTAGTTCTACTCATCAGTTCTCTTACACTTTCAATAACAGGCATCATTTGTTGTCTTAGTTCTACCTTTCAGTTCTCTTATACTAACAATAGGCATCATTTGTTGTCTTAGTCTTCACCTTTCAGTTCTTTACTTTCAATAATAGGCATCACCTGTTGTCTTAGTTCTACCTATCAGTTCTCTTATACTTTCAATAACAGGCATCATTTGTTGTCTTAGCTCCACCTTTCAGTTCTTTTACATTTTCAATAATAGGCATCATTTGTTGTCTTGGTCTTCCCACTTTTCAGTTCTCTTCATACTTTCAATAATAGGCATCATTTGTTGTCTTAGTTCTACCTTTCAGTTCTCTTATACTTTCAATAATAGGCATCATTTGTTGTCTTAGTTCTACCTTTCAGTTCTCTTATACTTTCAATAATAGTACTATTTGTTGTCTTAGTTCTACCTTTCAGTTCTCTTACACTTTCAATAATAGGCCTCATTTGTTGTCTTAGTTTAACTTTCAGTTCTCTTACATTTCTGGTTAATAGGTATCATTTGTTGTCTTAGTTCTATCTATCAATTCTCTTATACTTTCAATAATAGGCATCATTTGTTGTCTTAGTTCTACCTTTCAGTTCTCTTACATTTTCAACAATAGGCATTGGTTTGTTGTCTTAGTTCTATTTTGGTTCTTCACTTTTCAATAATAGGCATCATTTGTTGTCTTAGTTCTTTCACCTATCAGTTCTCTTATACTTTTCAATAATAGGCACTACTTGTCTTAGTTCTACCTTTCCCTTCTCTTATACTTTCAATAATAGGCATCATTTGTTGTCTTAGTTCTACCTTTCAGTTCTCTTATACTTTCAATAATAGGCATCATTTGTTGTCTTAGTTCTACCTTTCAGTTCTCTTATACTTTCAATAATAGGCATCATTTGTTGTTTTAGTTCTACCTATCAGTTCTCTTATACTTTCAATAATAGGCATCATTTGTTGTCTTAGTTCTACCTATCAGTTCTCTTATACTTTCAATAATAGGCATCATTTGTTGTCTTAGTTCTACCTATCAGTTCTCTTATACTTTCAATAATAGGCATCAATTGTTGTCTTTGTTCTACCTATCAGTTCTCTTATACTTTCAATAATAGGCATCATTTGTTGTCTTAGTTCTACCTTTCAGTTCTCTTATACTTTCAATAATAGGCATCTTTTGTTGTCTTAGTTCTACCTTTCAGTTCTCTTATACTTTCAATAATAGGCATCATTTGTTGTCTTAGTTCTACCTATCAGTTCTCTTATACTTTCAATAATAGGCATCATTTGTTGTCTTAGTTCTACCTTTCAGTTCTCTTATACTTTCAATAATAGGTATTTTTGTTGTCTTCGTCCTACATTTCAGTTCTTTAATGCTTTCAACATTGCGCATCTTTTCTTGTCTTAGTCCTACCTTCCAGTGCTCTTATACTTTCAACAATACGTATCTTTTGTTGTCTTAGTCTTATCTTTCAGTTCTCTTCTACTTTCAACACTACGCATCTTTTGTTGTCTTCGTCCTATCTTTCAGTTCTCTAATACTTACAAGAATATGCATCATTTATTGTCTTAATCCTATCATTCAGTTCTCTTATGCTTTCAATAATACGCATCTTTTGGTGTCTTATCCTTATCTTTCTGTTCTCTTATACTTTCAACACTACGCATCTTTTGTTGTCTTAGTCTTATTTTTCAGTTCTCTTATACTTTCAATATTACGCATCTTTTGTTGTCCTAGTGATATCATTCAGTTCTCTTATGCTTTCAATAAGAGGCATCTTTTGTTGTCTTAGTCCTATTTTTCTGTTCTCTTATACATTCAATAATAGGCATCTTTTGTTGTCTTAGTCTCATCTTTCAGTTCTTTTATACTTTCAACAATATGCATCTTTTGATGTCTTAGTCCTATCATTCAGTTCTGTTATACTTTCAATAATAGGCATCTTTTGTTGTCTTAGTCCTATTTTTCTGTTTTCATATGCTTTCAATAATAGGCATCTTTTGTTGCCTTAGTTTTATCTTTCACTTCTCTTATACTTTCAACAATATGCAACTTTTGTTATCTTAGTCCTATCTTTCTATTCTCTTATAATTCAACAATACACATTTTTTTGTTGTCTTAGTGTTATCTTTCTGTTCTCTTATACTTTCAGTAATACGCATCTTTTGTTGTCTTAGTCCTATCATGCAGTTCTCTTATGCTTTTAATAATAGGTATCTTTTGTTGTCTTAGTCCGACCTTTCAGTTTTTTTATGCTTTCAACAATATGCATCTTTTCTTGTTTTAGTCCTTTCTTCCAGCGCTCTTATACTTTCAATAATACACCTCTTTTGTTGTCTGACTCCTGTCTTTCAGTTCTCTTACACTTTTAAGAATACGCATCTTTTGCTGTCTTAGTCTCATCTTTCACTTCTCTTATACTTTCAACAATACGCATCTTTTGTTGTCTTAGTCTTATCTTTCAGTTCTTTTATATTTTCAATAATACGCATCTTTTGTTGTCTTAGTCTTATCTTAACTATTTTATTCACAAATAAGTGCCACTTTCTGACATCAGTTATCATGGTCCACCAGAAATTCTATTTGTTTGTTCTTGCAAAGGATTCTGAAACGGTTCCCTAATTGTTCTTATTTTTATGTTTCTTTTTCTGTAGTGATTTAGAACAAGTTAATTTTGCTTTTTGTTTTTACTGCTTGTAAGGTTTAATTAATTAAATATATATATTTACTCTGGTATATACACATCGCTCATTCAGTAATAGATTAGAGCACTCTGGCTATTGGGTGGGTATAATGACAATATACACACTAAAAAGTTTGCTTTCTTCTACCGAACGCCCATAGCCCAGAGGTAGAATCGCCGACTGACGCCGATTTGGTCGGGTTTCAATCCTGGGTTAAAAGCAATCAGAGTCTAACCATACTGATGAACTGTGATACAGTGAAACAGATCTGTCTGCGGATGACTATATATATATATATATATATATATATATATATATATATATATATGTATATATATATGCACATCCACATACTTGTGTATATTTAAAGAAAAGTAGATATTATTAAAAGAAGAGAAACTTGAAATGATTAATTCATAGAGGAAAAATAAATTGTAAAAATCCATTTTCTAAGTCTGAAAAAGAGCCAAGAGAGACAGGCTTGAACTCAAATTTTCATTCTCTCCCCAACCCTGATGGATAATCATTATTTATTTCCTGTAGCTTACCATTTTGGATGCAATTAGCTTCTGTTTCAGCTTTGTATACTTTTAATGTTTCAAGATAATGTGAATTATTGATGAGATTCTATAATGAACATATTGTACATTTTACTTCTTTCATATAAATAATTGCCAACACAAGCGATGAGACACAAATAAAAACAGAGAGACAAATAATTCATATTTATCTCTTCAGAGAACAGTTAAACTTTTAATAAGATATAAAATGTTCTGGCAAGAAATTACAACATATTGTTCTTCTTCTTCTTCTTCTTCTTCTCTAAATGTGCATTGTGGTGCAGTGGATATTGATTCAGAATGACAAATTGGGTGAGCAGAGTTTGAGTTCTAGCTGAATTCCTTGCATTCACTTACGCACAAATACCATTGAGAAAAGTATTAATCCATCTCTTCCTTCTCGTTATGGGTTAAATAACAGGACAGATTGGGTTCTATAGCCTTGGCTGGCAACCAGTCTACCGCAGAAAGCAATGGCAACCTACTGCGGGATAATGTTCTGCTTAGTCAGTCATGTCGCTTTCGAGACATGATCGCCCAAAGCGTGTATCACGTATGGCACTCAACTGACTGACTTCTCTAAGAAAATAACATAAAATCTAAACTTATTTATAAATGGAACTTTGTCTGTGTGTGTGTGTCCGTCACCTATAGACTCTGAAACGGCTGAACCGATTTTCTTGAAAATTTACACAGTTGTACTATAAGCGTCCGCGAGTGTTCTTAGCTAGGTTTGGTGTCGAGGTACCCTCGATGTTTGTGTGTGTGTCTATTTATCTGCCTGTATGTCTGTATTTTTTTCAGCCCTTTTATTTTAGTTTTTACTTCGGGTTTGGCTCTAAGTAGGTACAATTGTAGTTCTTAGGCTCAGCCCTGATACCATTTACTCAGAGGACATATTTAGCCTTCAAAATTCAGTTTAAGACGAAAAAAACTGATTTGATATTGATACTAGGAAATTAAAATTTGACTTATATCCATTCATTTTTCTTTCAGTCCATGGTTTCGCTTTAACTGGAAACAACTATTTCTTTTTAGACTTTCGTGCCAACGTCCAAAGAGTCTGGGCTCCAGTACCATGGATTAGTTTTAAAGCTTTCATTACACCCGAGCAATGCTGGGCTATACTGCTAGTCAAATATAAAATATGTATACATATTATATTGAAAATTGATGTATCAAGAACAACATAATTTGTGAATTATTTATTTTTAGGATTAGGTTAGGCTCATGATAAATAGAGCAAAACTATTTTTGAAGAGTTTCATTGATAAAAAAATCATGGACAAGTTTCTAATGCAAATAAGATAGAATTTGTTATCCTGTCGTAGAATAGGAAATTTTTCTGAAAATTAGGTGAAAGTAAAAAAAGTACAAATAATATTCAACAAATAAATAGTGTCGCTGTTGTGGAATATATGAGAGCAGAAACATGAAAGAGAAAGTTAATTCTTTTGTCATCTTTCCAGTTATCTTCTTTGGTCATCTATAAACAATTTTCCAAAGGCTGCTAAAGTGTGTGCAGAGTAACATATGTAATTTTGTAACATATATAAGTTTAATTTTTCTGTCTAGAATTAACGCTATAATAATCTTCAAGAAAGGAGAATAGGATAATATTAAAACTCAACTTGGAAATAACAAGTGAGAAAAACTTTGTCAATAAAAGAATCTTAAATCTTATACTTCATGGTAAAAACACAGATCAGGCTTTATTTACATGTAGATTATTGTTCTCATCTTTGTTGTTATTATCACAAGGTTTCAGCTTTTTGATTTGGGTAAGATTCAGAAAATTTTGAACTGAACCCTTTATTTAATCAATGAGGATATATTGTGCTCATTCTGCTGTTCATGCTTAGGGATATTTCGCCTTTTGTTTTAGTACTACTCATTTATTGGCATGGCTTAGTAGTTAGAATGTTTGCTTTTTGATAATGAAGCCCAAGTTCAAATCTCATCATGCTGAATTTGTCAGGAAGGTGACTTCTTGATGTTATTGATCTGGAGGAATCAATCCCAGTGTGTGGCACCTTTTAAAAGTGGCCGAAAAACCATACTACAGGTTAACTCAAGCCTTGTGAGTGAAACTGGGTAGACAGCTCCCTTTAAGAAGTCATCAATGGTTGTGCTAGTCATAAAGTCAGAAGTCATTGTGACTGAGGGTTTGAGAATCTTGGCTTTGTTCAGACTGTTGTTCACGTTAGATAACACACTCTTTCCCAGAAACTATAACTAAGATCTGCTCATCATAGTTGCAGTATAAAATGCAGGTGAACCCTGTGGGCACTGAACCAACACAAGTGTGCCTGAGCAGGCGTCTACAATGGGGATTAGTTATCTACCCTGGTAGACAGGTATCCTTGAATATGAGTAGCCAACAATTATTATTAACACATCACTCAATAAGTACTGGGCTTAATATATAGATGATGCCACTGATAAAAAACCCATATGATTTTTAGATACTAACTTTCAAATGGTATGTGAAAAAATTTAGGCCCAATCAGATTATTATTTTACAAATTACAGTTATTTAAGTGAAGCTACTGTTGCTAATTTTCAAAACAATGGAGAAATCTGAATTTTGTGTGTTGATAAAGCATTGCTTTCTGATTGGAAAAAAAATGTTCAAGCAAAGTCAGTCAGTTAACTGCCATACGTGATACATGCTTTGGGCGATCATGTCTGACTGGGCAGAAGATTATCTTGCAATAGGCTGCCATTATTTTCTGCAGTAGACTGGCTGCCAGCCAAGGCTATAGAACCCTATCTGTCCTGTTATTTAACTTATAACTGGAGGGAAGAGACAGAGTAATACTTTTCCCAAGGGTATTTGTGCATAAATGAATGCAAGGAATTCAACTGGAATTCGAACGTGGCTCCCCAATTTCTCATTCCAAGCCAGTATCCACTGCACCACCACACACAAGTAAAGTAATAGCTTGATAAGTGCTATTCAGACTCTGCCCCATCAGAAACAACATTGGTATGCTGACTCTAAATGCAGTCATACAGACACAAATGATACTGATCATAATTTAAAGTTCCGGGAGATATCAGAGAAGTTGAACCTATCAAAAGGCAGTGTATTTACCATTTTGTATGAACATTTGTCAATGAGAAAGTTGTGTTCAAAGTGGGTGCCGTGTTTGCTCACAGTCGATCAAAAACAACAATATGTCAACGATTCAGAGCATTGTTTGCAATTGTTTCAACACAATGGATGAAACATGGATCCACCACTTCACTCCAGAGTCAAATCAGCACTCTGCTGAGTGGATGACAGCAGCAGATGAAAGCCGTTCAAAGTGAGCAAAGATGCAAACACCAGCAGGCAAGGTTTTGGTCTTCGTATTTTGAATGCGCAAGTTATTTTGTTCATTGATTACCTTGAGAAAGGAAGAACCATCAATAGTAAATATTATATCACATTATTGGTATGAATGAAGGTAGAAATCGGACAAAAATGGCCACAAATAAAGAAGAAAAAAGTGATTTTTCACCAAGACAATGCATCATGTCACCAGTTTATCGCAACGATGGCAAAACTAAATGAATTGCACTTCATATTGCTTCTGAATCCAACCTATTCTCCAGATCTGCTCTCCAGTGACTACTGGCTGTTTGCAGACCTCAAAAGAATGCTCTAGAGAAAGAGATTTGGCTTCAATGAAGAAGTGATATCAAAGACCGAGGTGTATTTTGAGGCCAAAGACAAATTGTTCTACAAAAAAGGCATTGAATTGTTAGAGAAGTGTTGGAATCAATGTATCACCCTAAAAGGAGACTATGTTGATGAATAAAGTCGAATTTTGCCTGAAAGTTGTTGTTTTATTAGTTAGACCCAGGATTTATGGAGTGACGGGTCATATTCATTTATTGGTCACTCTTTTTCCACTGAGTCTAAGTTTGTATTACTCAGCCCAGGGATTGAATTCACAATTACCAAATTCATAAACAAAATCCACTACACTATCATTCTTGAAGATTCTTCTTCTATGTGCCGCATCCCTTCAGAATGTAGGCGAACATGGCCTTCCACATCACCTTATCCCTTGCAGCTCCTAACACACCTTCTCCTATTACCCCTCCAAGCCTCTTCTCTACCATCCATCTGCTCAAATTCATCAAGTATGTCACACATTGCTTTCCCTTTTCTCTTCTTCTCTCTATCTGTCCCATGAGTATCGGATTCTTCAAGCCCTCCTTCCTCATTACATGTCCCAAAAACTTAATCTGTTTTTTCCTGACATTAAGTATCAGTTTTCTTTTCATTTCTATCTTCTCTAAAACCTTGTTTTTGCTCACATGTTTGGTCTATGGTATTCTCAGTATCCTTCCGTAGAACTACATTTTGGTTGCTTCAAGTCTTTCCTTCTTCCTGATTAATAAACACCTAAAGAATGTTGGAAGGAACAATGATCAAAATGTTGAGATAATAACAACAAAGATTACAAAAATAGTTCAAATATAAATAAGGATAACTTCTCATCCCAGAAATTCTAACAGATCAAGCTTTGTTCATTTCTGGTAAATTTTAATAACATTTTTAATAAAAGTCATGTGGCTATATTGCGATAACACAATATCCCAAGAAACATGACTTCTGGAATGTGCATATCTTGGTAATAATATTGATAGACTAGTTGTCTCCTGCCAGAAGTCACTGCTTAAAAAGAATAATAAAACCAGATTTTGAATATTGAATTCTGTGACAAGCATCTTATTCTCTAATAGCAAAAGGAGATTGGTGTCATAAAGAATGCCTCTTCATAAAGCCAGCCGTGTAAACACTAACCGACATGAACTGCTTTATTTTCCATATTTGCTCAACTGAATCATTTTAATCTGACTCAACAAAGATGTGTTTTGGTCAAAGAACATTTCTTGTATAGTGTGGACAATGCCAAACATTACTCCAAAGTAAAATACAATGGAATTGATATGTTACTATTTTTTTAGTTATTCTCATCATCAAACATAGAAAATGAAGAAGCATCTATGTGTATATGTGAGTGTGTGTGCTGGGGATATGTCCGTGGAAATTTGTTTATACATGTATGTATATGCGTGCATGCTTGTGTAATGTGTATGTGTACCTACAAGCATGTATGTGCTTATGTGTGGAATTGTATAGGTTTATATGTGCTTGAGTTTACATGTGCTTGTGTTTTTTTTGTGTGTGCGATGTTTATGCATATATGCGTGTGAGTGGGTGTGTTTGTGTTTATATATATGTAGGGTTGTGTGTGTGCATGCATGTGTGTATTTGTTTTTATAGTTATATTAATAGGTTCATTATTAGGTTCATTAATAGGTATATTATTAGGTTCACAGCCTAATGATAAAAAAGTAATTATTTTCACAACAAATATTTATTTTCCAAACTAATCTCTTTTTTGTCAATGCATTGAACTCAATACTACTCCATTAATTGCATCAATCAATCAGTATAAAATGAAACTTCAGGTCAATATTCAGCTAATAGCTGCATTCTGACTAATTGATCTGAAATGTCTGTGCGAAAAATAAAGAAACAAAAACACTGTCTACACAAGTTTTATTATTTACAGATTCAAAAGACATTCGTTATTTCATAACATTTATTATTTAATGAATTATAAATACAAAAAAAAAGGATGTAAACGTAGAAAAATGAATTAGATATTTTTACAAATGACCAAATTTAATAATATTTGATTATTCATCTGAAGGGAGAAGATTTCTAGTACATACTTAACTAATGTCATTAAATGCACATTAATTTTTTTCTGTTATGATAGCCATTGAACTGGACTTTTACTTATTTAGATGTGTACATAACTCTCTGATGTGTGTTTTAGTGCAGTGAATAGCTGCACGGAATGAAAACTTGGAGAGCTTAGTTCAAATTTCAGTTGAATTCATTGCATTCACTTTTGCACAAATACTCTTGGGAAAGGTATTAATCCATCTCTTCTCCCTTCAGGTATGGACTAAATAGCAAAACAGATTTGGTTTCTATAGCCTTGATTGGCAACCAGTCTACTACAGAAGGTAATGGCAACCTACTGCAGGAAAATATTCTACCTAGTCAGTCATGTCTCTTTTTAGACATGATCGCCCAAGCATGTATGGCACTTAACTGACTGACATTACTCTTTATTAGTTTTGAATTTATTTTAACCATTGACAATTTATTTACCAAGAAGCACGAGTAACAAAACACATATAAATAGCATGTATAATTAATGTCATGTTTTATATTTGGATGTGTGAGTGGTGCAATGGATATTGACACAGAAAGTGGAAATGGCAATTTGAGTTCAAATTCCAGGCTAATCTGTTACTTTCACTTTTGTGAAAATGCCCTTTGGAAATGTATGGATCACTCTTTTCTCTCTGACACAAGCTATGTGTTAAATAATAAGGTATACTTGGTTCTCTAACCTTGGGTGGCAACTAGCCTGAGTAGGAAAACTCTGAATTCTAAACTCTGGAGAAGGCAATGGGAAACAAAGATTGTGTGGCAATTCCCAGAAAATAGAGAGAAGGAATCAGTGGAGAGTCATGAACACCTATGTTCTGAAGCAATATAACAATAAAAAGCTATGTACATTACAGCAACCTCTGACCATTTTAATGAATGTGTCCTAACAACTAACCAAACCAAATGATCAAATCTGATTGATATATGTTGGTAGGCTGAACTAAAACCACTAAAGATATGTTTTTTATTACACAGATTTAATATTTTATCTCAGCTATAGAGTTCTTATTTTAACAATGGCTTCTCAATGATTCAATAGACTGAAAGTTTTTTCAAAGTTTTATAAAAGCCATGCTGTAGTGTCACCCTCAGAAAGTTACTGTGGAGAAAATTGCATCGCAGAAATATGCTTCAAACTGACACAGAAATCAAAAGATACATTGGAATAATGAAAGACTCTTTTCAGAAATTAAGCAATGTGTTGAAACATAGAAGTATTTCATTAGAAACAAAGAAAATAGTGCTCAACTTTTTTATCATATCTATCCTCCTGTATGGCAGTGAATGTTGAACAATTTGCAGATGAAGAAGAGATTTGACGCCCAGAGATATAGCCCTACAGACGTACTGAGACGACCTTGGACATAATATATTGGTAATGAAAAAGTTCTAAAGAAAATGAGAAGACACACATACAAAAAAATCAGAAAACAGTGGCTGAAATTTCCTGGACACATTATGAGGAAAGACAGCCTGGAAAACTTAATACATACAAGGCATATGAAGAGGTAGAGGGAAATAGCAAATAACTTTCCTAATGATTTTGTATGAATGAAGACAAGGAAGAATGGTAAAGAGTCAGCCATTGCTTAGAGTTACAAAGGAGAGGAAGTTGTGGTCATCTTGTTTCTTGAAGCTCGATAGTACAGAAATGATGATGATGATGATGATGATGATGATGATGACAGAAATGTGAAAGACATAAACAGGAGAATATTACAGTCTAAGAGTAAAACGAAAATTTGCTGAAATGCAAGGAAAATTGAAAATTAACATTTTCAAAATATTTCCATGGGATTCAGTCAGTTAAGTGCTATACATGATACATGCTTGGGCGATCATATCTGGAAAGAGACATGACTGACTGGGCAGAAGCTTTTCCTGCAGTAGTTTGCCATTACTTTCTGCGGTAAACTGGTTGCCAACGAAAGCTATAGAATTTAAATCTGTCCTGTTATTTGACCCATAGCTGGAAAGAAGAGATGGATTAATACCTTTCCCAAGGCTATTTGTGCGTAAGTGAATGAAACGAATTTAACTGAAATTTGAAGTAGGCTTCCCCAATTTCTCGTTCCAAGTCAATATCCATTGCACCACAATGCACACCCCACATGGGATTAAATGTCATAAATTATTTATTACATTTTGCCTCTACTTTTATTTATTCCTTTGCATAAACAGACATTTTCTATTTCTATTTTATTTATAACGTATATTATTTATTTATATTCTCTTTAGATATATACATTCTTTTTATTTATATTTTGCATCTGTGGACATTTTCTATATCTGTTTTATTTACATATATATTTTGCATCTATAACTTTCAGATATATTTTGTTTACAGAGACATTTTCTATTTTATTTACATATATACTTTTCTTTCTACTTATAACTTGTGTTTATATAAATGTTTATTTATATTTTGTGCACACTGACATTCTACATATATTTGGTATACATATATACATATATGTGTGTTGTGGTGCAATGAATATCAGCTCAGAATGAGAAACTGGAGAGCCCAGTTTGAATTCCATTCGAATTTGTTTCATTCACTTACAAATACCCTTGGGAAAGATATTAATCTTATGACTTCTGCTCTGATGAACTTAGCTCACTGGTGCCCCCTATATACGAATTTACTTGAGCCACAAGATTAGCAACTAGATCCCACCCTTTTACTGTGAAACTAATAAGATGTAAATGCAAATTCTACTTCAGTACTTCCCGCCTGTGGAATTCCCTTCCATTTTCTTGCTTTTCCAACAGCTACAATCTCCAAGAATATAAATAGTCAATAGTCATCTCCTATCTCACTAACTTGCATCCTCTCTCTCATGCTCTCATCTCATTTCTTCAGTATTCTCATCCTTCTCTTACCTGCTTCCTGATACCCCCTCTCATAACTTTCCTCTTATGTAACCCCTGCACAACAGTGGCAGTATAATGCCTTGCTTGGGGTGATACGATTATGAAAATAAAATCTCATCCCTTTAGCTATAGATTGAATAGCAGGACAGATTGGGTTGGTAACCAATTTACTGCATAAAGTAATGGCAACCTACTGTGGGAAAATCTTCTGCCTAGTCAGTTATATCTTGAAAGAGGCATAAGTATGTATAAAATATGCTAATTAACTGACTGATATACATGCATATCAGTGACAGAGAATCAATGATAGGGTGTTTAAAAATATTCAGTGTGGACATAGGAATCAAAACTATATGGTGACAGTTTCTCACTTCCATGTGACGATCAGAATAACTGATATTGATTCATGGTGGGCTGTATATAAAGAATGTTGCATAGGTCAGGAAGTAGTTGCTAAGATTTTAGAAAAAAATAACCATCTACACTTCTTTTTAAGGCAAAAAATGATTGCAATAAAATTACGAAATATTTAGAATAAATAATAGAAATACACATAAATGAACAGTCTGAAGGAAGACAGTAACCATAAACAGACCTGAACTATTTAAAGACATACCTACTCCAACCATCCACTCAGCACAAATAAACAGTCTGAGAATTACAAATGCAAGTAACTATAAATGTTAGTTTGAACATGAACTGGAGATGACCAGCTTTTTTATCTTACAATCTACTCAACCTTATTCTTGACCCATCTCTATGAGTGATAATGGTACCATGTAAACTAGTACAACCTGTCACATGATTGACTTAATGATAACTAAACTGGTTCCCACCAGGTTTTTCTGGTGAGAAAGGTGGCTAGACACTCACTAGAATTAAAAACAAGACCTGATGATTAACCTTATTGTATAGTCAGTGGTTATCTAACACAATGGAGAAGACTCGGCTTTATAGCCAGTGTATGTAGCCAGTGCAGTGATAATATGGCATTTTTGAGCAGAGGATTTCTTAGATTGAAGTCAATCACTACAACTCTACTGTCACATCAAAAGTTACTATATTACTGCTTTTTAAAAAGATTTAACTTATGGATAGCATTTTTTATCTTTTTTTTTAAACTCAAATTCAGTCATGTGACCCCTACTTAAAATTTACTTCTTGACACTTGATGTAAAAAGAGCAAAGTTTATTTTTTGTGATGAAAAAATGAATTCTTCATCTATTTATCCATTTCAATGCTTTTAAATTTAATTTCAAATATTTTAAAGATAAAGTTACATAAAAAGCACTTAAATTTTTTCTTAGAATAGAGCTTTGATTCATTTAAAAATTATAACTCACAGTCAGCAAGGAATGTTATCATTATTTTACTTCCAACTATCAGTGGATACCTGGATAGCCCATACTGAACAATTTGTTCTGTTTCCCAATGTCTGTTATTTTGTCATCATAAAACATGTGGCTAACTAACAGCTACTTCACTTTGAATAATTTGCTTACAGCTTTGATGAGAAATAAAAAAAACAATTTCAGAACCATCTGAATTCTGTTATTGTTCTGAAAACTTTTGGTTGACAATTAATTAATACAGCAACTGATCACTGGAAAATAGTTTTGATTCAGTTGCATAATAGATTAGTAAAAAAATGCATCATATATTGAAAATGTTATTTCATTGTATTGAAATTTTGATTTGTTAAGAATTCCCATTTCAAGGACATGGTGAAACAGAAAAATCAAAGAATAAGCATAATTTTGTGGTTATATGTGAAGTATTTGCAGAATATAAAGATTGTTTAAGATGGCATTTAGATTTTATGGAGAAAAATGTCAAGAGAATAATTTTCTGGATTTTCAAGTGACATTCAAATCAAGCTCATTGATTGTAGAGCTGCTGTAAGTAAAGATTAAATTAAAGCAATGGTTAAAAAGAACATCATTTGTTTGTGTTATATTTGATGAGAATATGATTTTTGAATGAAATCTCAATTGTCAATGTCAGTAAAGATAGAATATTTGCATTGCTGACAGAAATTCAAAAATTTGTTAATGAATTCAACTGCGACCAGAAATTCATCACATAAATTCATGATAGGAAATTCATTAGGAAAGTTGAATAAAGTGCTAGCAAGAATAAAGGTAATTTTAGGTGTGAATGTCATAATTGTTTCATTGTTATGCACATTCACTTGATTTGGTAATCTCTCAATCTGTTTCAAGTATTTATAAATGTTGAATTTTCTTCCAAACTTTAACAAGAATTTCAAATTTTTTTGTAAGTACTTCCTCATCTCAGTAGTGTAGACAAATACTGAAGTACCATTTTGTCTGACAAAATTACAGTTATTTTCAACCATATTTGAGTTCTTCAGAATTATCTAATACAAAGGAATTCAATGAAATCCTAGAAAATTTTCAACTTTTATTGCTAGTTTTTGAAACTATATTGAGTAACTCAAAAGTTCTGTTTTTGATTCTTTAAAAACATTTGATTGATATTATGATGTGGAATCATGAGATTGTAAACTTTAAAAAAAGAATCATTTCACCCCAAGTAAGGCAATGAAGCCACTAAGGAACAAGAAGTTATTGAATCTGAGAGGATATGAATAAAAGAAAACATTATTAAAAAGAGAGAACAATAAAAGAACAGAAATTAAGAATAGAGAAAATAATGATTGACATTGCATTTAAATTTTTGAAAATCAAAGTTGACTAGGAAGCAAGAAGCCAGAAAAGTGTTCCACAAATGAGATGTTTGAAAGAAGAAAATGTTGGCATAGAACTTATCTATCCATTTCAACTGGAAAATCATGAGACTTTACCACCAATCTAGAACAGGGCAGAAATTCATAAAATTGTTTTTAGCAAATTTAAAAAACTAACAATATAAAGAAAAAACATAACTGTGATTGTTTTCAATTAATTTGTAAACGAAGTGAAAAAAAACCCGGCATGAACCAATTAGCTTAAAAATGAAAGGAACTTTGAGTAAAGGTGGTTCTTGATAGAATGTTTTCTAATTAAGCATACTTTTTAGAATCATATTAATTTCTATTAATTTGATTTTATTTGGAAACTGAGACAAACAGCACAAAAGAAAATATAACTTCATGTTATAAAATTTAGAAAAACTGTTCCAAGTTTTTTGTATTATGTGTTTTTTTTGTATTATGTGTTTTTTTGTATTATGTGTTTTTTTTGTATTATGTGCATACATGATTTTCAGAATTTTATATATTCTTGAAATCTAGCTGTGTTTCTGCTTTCCTCTTATCTCTCATAAAGGTGATTTGATATTAATCATCAAATTAATGTGAAGACTATCTTAATTGGTCAATAATGAAACCACTTTAATAAAGTAAAGACTTTATATCTCTTTTGGAGGACTTCTTAGTCAAGGTTAATAATTTTTAACTCTTACTCATATTGATCAACTTATAATTTGATTTATTGTAAGCACTTTTCTTGTTTTTGTTTTTGCTATAAGCACAATTTGACCAGGTGTCCATTGAGGGGAGGTAGTGGAGGATATCTTGTTTTGCTAATTATTATTTCAGTCCTTGTGATTTGATTTCTTACTCATTTTTGCAGAACTGGAGTGTACAAATTTTACTACCTGATCCAAAGATTGAATTCTTTGCCACATGGTGACTGTAACACTTCTGCCTATATTCACAATGCCAACTCCACAAATCAAGATAAAAGACACATTTTGGCAGTTTTTCAATTTAATGTCAATTGTTTTTTCTGTGCTGTCTTTGATTTTTGAAATGAGGAATTGTCAATATATTTTGAATTTGGACCGTTTTCATCTTTGACTGTTATAAATGATATTAGACACATAATGTTTCAAACAAGTACCCTTTTACTATCTTGAAAATATTCAACATGCAAAAGAGAATTGGGTCAACTCTATAAGAGACCCCTGGTTGGTTGTTAAATCCCTTTTACAATGGACTGTTAAGTGAAAACATTCTACTTACAGTAGGTGGTGCTGACAATTTGCATATGATTGATACTGAGCATGTAAAAGTCAGTGTGTGTCTAGGATTGAGTGTGCTGTATAACGCCAGCCTTTTCTCAGTCAGGAGGAAGCACCCTCTCAATGTGCAGACCATTACAGTTGGAGTTTACATTTCCTTTACTTAGAAAACCAGACAAAACAAACACATTTTTTTTCAAATTACATGCAGTTAACAGTGAATAAACACAAGTCATTTAAATTAAGTTTTTCTTCTTTTTATTTTGCTTTTTACAACTATATAACCAGTAGGAGTGCCAGATAATGTCTGAGTTTCTAAAATGAGTCATCATTTTTTACCTTATTCTCTTATTGAGTTCTTCAAACATTGTTTCCTTCTATTCGGTCAATGAATGCGTACAATATCTGTCTGGCAAGTATATCCAGACATTTAATACTTTTGAAAAAATAATCTACCCTGGGTAAGAAATGGAGCCTTATTCCACTTCAAACTATTCTACTTGAGACCTAAAGTGCTTATATCAGTGTTGATGCCAGTTTTTAAAAAATATCTGTAAAGTCTTCTGAATCAGCTGCTTTGTAATGTCTTTCTTTTTATTGTTGTTGGTTATTGAACAAAATATGGGGAAAAATATTGTTCAGTCAGTCACTGTGAATGTGACAATTATACCACAGCATATCATTGCTGATTGAATTACTTTAGGTATGTGAAACTGAATGTAGATTCTTCTCACAAGGATGTAAGAAAATTGTCTTTTCCATCTTGGTGAGGGATGCTTATATATCTACTTGTCATCTGGTTTCTCATATATACACATCCTCAGCACATTTTGTTCCATGGCTTGTTTACATATCAGAAGCAGCCAAACATACAACAAAGAAGAATGTGTACCTGGTGGCTACAAGGTTATCTTTCAGGTAAACTTTATCATCTACCTAGATTTTCTGATTCTCTGATATAACACTGAGGGCAAAATCTATTTTCGTGATGTATTAATAAATAATTATTTCCTTTGTAACTATGAGGGTAAGATGAAAAGTTCATAGGCTGTCTATGAAGAAGAGATTTTAGAGGTGGGAATTCTTGCTTACATTAATTTCATCTCTTCTCATTAATAACTGAATTGTTTCTTTCCAGGTGAACTGACACCTGAATGTCCAAAGAAAAGAAGTCTTCAAAAGTAACTAATAATGATTTCACTTGAAAATAGATAAAATTTAGCATTGCGGTTTTATTTATCTGCAGAAAAAAGGTTTAGCCCACAAAGACATTCATGCTGACATCATTGCTAAATTAGGGGATGATGCTCCAGCTTTATCAACAGTACAAAAGATGGCAGCTGAATTTAAGAGGGGAAGAAGGAGTCTGGAAGATGGCCAAAGACCTGGATGTTTTGAAACTGCCATTATCAAGGAAAACATTGATCATGTACACCACATAAGCATGGATGACTGGCAATTGATTGTAAATCAAAGAATCAATGCTAATAGCTTATCTCATGAGAGAGTTGGGATTATTCTGCACATTAAACTTGGAAATGATGAAGTTTTCTGAATTATGCATCCACTCCTCACTTAACGACTTAACTGCTTAATGACACCACCTGACTTTTGACCAGCTATAAAATCCCATAAAATGAAAAAATTCAATCTGTCCATATTGTACATTGAACAAAAATTTAGATTATGATTGTTTTTTTTTCTTTATAATGACTGAAAAGAAAGTAAATGAATAAAGTGAAAAATAAAAATTTACTTTTTATGTATCTTCTGTAGGAAAACTGAAAGATTTTTAAATTTATTTATTACATTTATTGTTTAATATATTACTGTATTGTACAAACATTAAAAATAAATTTGAAATGTTGCAAATTGATTTGATATCACTTTTGCATTATCTGAAGCTGATCAATCCAAACACAATACGCACATAATAAATTACATTTATTGTTTAATATATTACTGTATTGTACAAACATTAAAAATAAATTTGAAATGTTGCAAATTGATTTGATATCACTTTTGCATTATCTGAAGCTGATCAATCCAAACACAATACGCACATAATATACTGAAATAATGTATCAGGTACAACTTCTCAATTAGCAACCAACTTGTTTAGTGACAAGGTCATTGGAATGGAACCTGGTCATTGAGTTGTGTGTGTGTGTGTGTGTGTGTGTGTGTGTGTGTGTGTGTGTGTGTGTGTGTTTTATTAGCATCATATAAACTCCTTATGGGTCATTTAATGCTAAAATTTAATCTTCTTAGGAGCATTAGTAATTTCTTTTACAAAAATATATTACTGGTAAATTGATTTTTTTCAAAAATGCATTGGTGGTAATTTTTTAAATTTTTTACAAAAAGGTAGTTTGTTTTACTATGAAAATGTATTGCTGGTATTTTTACTATAAAAATGTTTATATTTTCATAGTAATTTGACCCCAGTTTAGGTGGTAACTATTTGCCCTTAGATGGAACCCTAATCAGTGCTACCACCCCAGATCATGGTGGACCTTCATAGCATCCACATCTTGCCAAGCCAAGTGATGTTAGTGGGGATGAGCTCCCATTTCTTATATGTTGCTCCTCATGGCATGTGCAATCAATTTCAAATTATGGCCTTCTCATGATTCTACTGTTATAATAAGCATTTGGTTGTGAGAAGAAAAGAATAACAAGGATTAAGTTTTTAAACAATGTGTATCTGTTTGATATATAAGATATGTTACAATTGCTGGAAAAGTGGTGAAATGTCGATTTTGGTGGCTGATCACCAGGTGAAAGAGTAGCACCAGGAGTTGATCAATTTCTTGAGTTGCTTTGATCAAGGTCGAAGAATTTAGTCAGTGGTTCAGTCTGACAAAGATCAATTGAGATCACAGTGGTGGGTTGATTCATGAGAGGGTGCATCGACTGTTGAGTTGATGAGAGATTGGCATAGCTGTAGTGAGTCAGGTAGAAGGCAATGAGGAAGTCGGGCATTGTTTCAATGAAACAGGGTCATGATGACAACTGTGAGAGTGGAAGTGGGAAGTGGGTTGGGTAGTTGAGGTGATGGTGGCGGCGATGATTAGGAATTAGGTGTAGCTGGTAAGCCTGTGGTGGAATGTCTCACTTTGAAGGTATGCCTTTAGTGAGTTGGATTGCTGAGGTGATGGTGTTGGCAATGAGGAAGGCTTGTAGCTGGGTGGTGACAATGTTGAGATGAGAAGTCATGGCAGTTTGGCATTGGGAGCATGGTGGTGTTGGAGCTTGTTTTCACTGGATTCCAGGTGTGATGTTAGAAATCACACTGGTGGGTGTCAGGATCTTAGCAATGTCGAACCTGGTCTCTGTTGGTTTCCATGTGTGAAAAGTTGGCTGAGATTAGTCAGGCCTGAAAGTGGCAATGGTTGTGTTGAGAAGAGTGGTGACAACAACAGCACCCTGTAAGTCAGCAGGTGACCTTATGGCACAACACTTCTGGTTGTTGTTATGGTGTTGCTTTCCTTTCAGGGCCTTGCTTTGTTGATCAAATGTGATGCTCAAAGCCTATGCACAGAAAATGACTTTTTATTTTGTTTTCTACCTTCACAGTGTTCACATCTGGCTGACATGCAGTATGAATCAGAAATAGATCTAATTGCAGGGAAGTATAACACTACTGATAGGAGAATGAGTGAGGGCAGGTCTTGGAGCCCTAAAATCAGTGTTTTGGTTAGATGGAATTCAACAGCTCAGAAGGGCAGTCCATTTAAGGAGTAAAATATATGTCTGTTTCTGAAATAAAGTATTGTAACCATTGACATTATTTACATTGTTTGAACTTTTGTCCTAATCTTTATTGCCATATTCAAAATGTTTCAGCTATTTTGTACTCAGGCCTTCTTCAGGTGATATACATTAAAATTTCAAACTGAATCATTTAAGATGTAAAACTCTGAGTTTAAAGCTCTGCTGTCATGCATCCATACCCAATCATGGAAAAGGCTTCAGTAGTAAATCCTGAAGATAACTCTGAAGCTGGAATTCCTAAAACAGTTCAATATTATGTTCAGCTTTGTTCTGACAGCTCCTGTGATGACACTGGTGCCAATCCGTATTGGCCTCTGCTTTCCCTTGGAGCAAGAAGAGTGGGGATGTGCTGCATGTTTTGATCTGTAATATAAAACCTCATTGACATCCCGAGTGAAGTTAATCCTAAGATTTAGGTGTTCAGCAACACTGTTAATCTTTGGTACATGACAGGATGCTTCCTTGCAAAATGCCTTCATCTTGTTACTGAAAGTTGGAATGGGTAAATATTATGTAAACTTTGAAGTGCTGTGACTGAAAATACACAAATAAATAAAAATATATTTTCAAATTCTCTGTACAAATACAATTTCATCAAGTCTATAAATATATATAAAACCAGGCTTGGTGTGGCCTTCCATATAGACGTTATGTAAATCTTCTGAAGCAATGGGAACATGACAAAAATGTTAAATCTTGACTTTTATTTGAAACCTATCTCTACCTTATATAAAAAAAGACAAAAAAAATACTTGCCTGAACATTGAACAATATCAACAGTAAAAATGGAAACTCCCTAAGTGAGTTACTAATATCTGCAAAAATATACACTTGTTTACTCACACTTTCTCTAAACTTGAAAATATGTTTTAACCATTCTGAGAATATTTTCTCTTTTCACTTAATTGTCACCATTATTATGAAATCATAATTCTCCCTTCAGCTATGGGTTAAATAACAGAACAGATTGGGTTCTATTGCCTTGGCTGGCAAGTAGTCTACTGCTGAAAGTAATGGCAACCTACTGCGGGGAAATCTTCTGCCCAGTCAGTCATGTCTTTTTTGAGATATGATTGCCCAAGTATGTATCAGGTATGGCACTTAACTGACTGATAGATTTGTTTGACAAAATTTTACTCCTTGTTTTGGGTATGCAAAATTTTGTTGTTTTGCATTTTGTGGGCTCTTTCTTTTATCTGTTGTCAGCCAAAACATAATTTTTCCCTTTTCCCTAAAAGCAATTATTAGTAAGCTCCTTCATTCAACAGTCAAAACAAGGCTAGCAACATTCAGCCTCAGACCATAAAAACCTCTCATAATACTGCATATGGCAGTGTTGGGATATTTTTAAATGATGCCATATTTCTTCTTAAAAAAAAACCCACTTGAGTTTTCTTTTTTCATGACAATTCGCCTTATGAATATTTCTACATAGACCAAGGTATGGGGATAAAAAAGGCGATTATCTCCCTTTGGTTGAGATAAGTCACATGGGTTGTGTGATGGTCACTTAGTCCTGTCACTTACGAAAATGATCAGTAAGTCATACAGCTAGTTTACAGGTGCTTACCAAACCAAGAATCTCAAGCTAAGGCGAAATCTGCTTCTTCCAATAGCTTATAAGTACATTTTTTGGGGGAATATATCTTCCCCAGACATAGAAATCTCTAGGTAACAGTCATCAATTTGGAAAAACCCAAGACTCAAAATTTTTATTTTGTAGAATATGTTCTTGTTTGGAAAGTAGTAGATAAATTTGACTCACTTGAACCTGGATTCCTAAACATGGCTTCCTTAGAAACACAGAGAATCTCCATATTATACGAAAGATCCTATCTTTTCATTCTCCTTTCACTCTGCTTGCCATGTAGATACATGTTATATTTTTCTCTGCATGGGTCATTTGTAAATATGTATATATAGATTTGTGTATGTATTAGTAGTATAAAATTCGCTTTGTTTGTCTTCCCTGTTTCTGTTAGCTTTTCCATTCCAACTGTGAAGTATGATGTGAGCATATTATAAGTATAACAATGCTCATACAGGGGAAAATGCAAGTGGGTGAATAAAACAAGCTTTCTCATTTTTTTTTTTTTAATCGTTTTACCCCAAGCAAGGCAGAAATGCCACTGATGAGCTGGGGGCGGGGGGCTACATAACTGTAAAAAGATTAATTAGAAAAGAGTGAGGAGTACAAACTAGTTAGAAAGGAGCAATAGAAAGCTGAGAAAGCAGGTGTGATGACAGATACATTAGGTGGAGAGAAAGGGAAGGTTATACAGGGGTAGGGAGAGAGCTAGAGTTCAGTGGTTAATAGATGAGTATTGACATTGCATTTAAATTTCTGGAGGTTCTAGCTGTCAGGAAAGCAAGAATATGGGAGCGAGTTCCACAGGCGGGAAGTGCGAGAGAAAAAGCTGCAGGAGTAGAATTGTCGTTTGCATTTGGCTAACCTGACTGTGAATGGGTGGGACCCAGTTGCCAGTCTGGTTGCACAAGTGAACACCTGTTGAGGAGGCACCAGTGACAAGTTCACCGAGCAGAAGTTATAAGGGAATCAATTATTCTTTGTTTTAGAAACCACTTTGAAATTTGATTATGATGCTGTTGATTTCCTGAAACCAGTTCTCTTTTTGTCAGTTTTGAAGAGGCAAAAAATGATTGAATTTGGGCAACATTTTCCTGGTTTCTATATTGTCTTTTCCAGGTTATTGAACTGGGATTATAATCTACTTTCATATATCTGGGCTATATATATATATATATATATATATATATATATATATATATATATATATATAATTTTATTTGTTTAAACATTATTTTTTCTCAACAATATTTTTTCCTCTAGAAGATGCAGATTTGATTCCTGCCAGAGGATGCATATTTACCTAACAAGATTTTTTGATTATTCAGGCCAGTAGATGTAAATAAATATACTGTTTAATAATATGAAGAAAAGAGTATATACTCAAATATCCACAAAAAATAATATTTAAACAAATAAAATTAAAAATATGCTAGATTTAATTCATTTTGTATGGGATTTTGTAAAATTTCATAAATATATTTAAACAATATTTTTGGGAAATATCCATATTTGAGGAAACACCCTATTTATTTTAAACAGTAATATTCTCCTCAACTGGTCTGCGTACTCTTAAAAACTTGTACCTTCAGATATAGAGCTCACATGTAACCACAATCTACATTAACCCCATAATAAGCTCTGGTCAACCCCATAATCACAATCTGGATCTACTCTGTTATCATAACTTTGATCAACCTTTTAATCACAATGCAGATTTGCCATGGAATCAGCTTGGAAAAAATTTAAAAAAACATTTATGAAAATTGGTTTAAAATCAGAAAATAAAATTGAGAAAGCAGAATCTTATTAATTTTATACATTTTTTAAAACTTAAAACCATAAGGTAATTTTAGGGAGGAAAATTTCTATTTTCTAAAACAATTTGTAGCAAAATTAAATCATTTTCCTTCAGTAGCATTAGTTTCTCTTTCATTGATATTTGTGTGAATTAATGTGTGACGACCTGGAATTTATTTCTTCAGTGAGTTAAAACAGAATGATATCGATGCATTTCTGCACAAGAGAATCAATGTAGATTTTCCAGTTAAAAAATAAATTAAAAAAGAAATATACATATATTGACCAATCAGAGAACAAAAAATGTACATTTGAAAAGTGAACCTCTTTTGACTTCCTTCCCAAAAGAGGAAAAGTACAAGTGATTTTTTGCGTCTTGTCAGAGGACCCAATTTTGTGCTTCCTTCAACCATGTCAGGTAGATGCTATTGTCTTACCCTCTTATCATCTCTCTCATGCTACTTTTCAAGAACATTTCATTAAGCTAGTCACAAAGAAGAAGACACAGAAAAACAAACAATTTAAATGAGGCATTAAATCAATGACATCAACGACTACTACTCTGCTCCACTCAAATACACAATTATCTTGTCAAATTTCAATCTATTCCTGCCTTCACACATTCAACAAACTAAACTCTTTTTACCAACCTTGTACCAGACAATGAACAATCTTAAACTCTTCTTACCAGACATATGAACATTACTCATTTTGTAAAATATATAATTGTTAATGATTATATATAAAAAGATACTTTAATATGATATCTTGATTACGTATTCTAATTTTTATACATTTCTTATGGTGAGCTAAACTAAACATAGCCAAACCAAATCCAACCACTAATAAACATACCTGGTCCACCATAAACAAAAAATTTAGGCTTTTGAGTATTTTGTGAATGTTTTTATAAGAATTTTATTCTGACTCTAGGAAATTTTTTTAAAAAAATTTAATCAGTTTTCCTTTTTGAATTAATACAATCTGAGACTTAAGGCTAATAGCAAGAACCAGTTTTGACTGCCTTTCATTCTTAATAAAAGCCCAAAATAACTTTTCTTTTGAAATAACCATTTCTAAAACTAAAAACATTTTAGATGCATTTTATTTACATAGAAAATAGGACATAATTTTTCATAATGGAAGGAAAAGAATGATTAATGGATTTTATATCAGAAAATATAAAATCGAAAAAAAAAACATTTGATTATGACCAATAAGTAATGTTTTACTTAGTTTTTGTAATCATCATTGGTCTTTTTTGAGATTACAGATAAACATAAAAAGGTACATTTAGCGAAACAGGTGTTTGAGAATTGCCAAACTGATGATGATTACAAAAACTTAAATCTTAGCAATATGATACATGGTAAAAACATCTTAGCAATATGATACATGGTAAAAACATCTTAGCAATATGATACATGGTAAAAACATCTTAGCAATATGATACATGGTAAAAACATCTTAGCAATATGATACATGATAAAAACATCTTAGCAATATGATACATGGTAAAAACATCTTAGCAATATGATACATGGTAAAAACATCACTACTGTAAAATAAAAATTACTTAATTATTAGAACAGATTGTTTTGATTCAATGAGGCAACATCTTGCAAATGAAGAAAATTTTATTTTCTAAAGAAATGCTTCTTGAAGGCTTTCAGGAATCATATTTTTTTATTCATTAATTTGAACATTTCTTTTATTGTTCTCTTTTCTTTTTGTCTTGTAATTTGTTTTATTTTATTTCTATTTCTCCTTATTTTTACCTGATTTTATTGCTTTTTTCATAACTTAATCCTTCTTTTCTTAATTTTATTTTTGTTTATTGAAACTTTCCCTATTTTCATTTTCATACTTCTTTTCTAGTTTCTTTTTAATTTCCTTTTCTACTTGTTTCATTTAGCAGATTTTGATTCCACATTTTTCATTAATTCTCTCATTATTCTTTCATTTTTTCATTATTTTCTCATCTTTAATTAATCTTTACAATGATTTTCGTCTTTGTACGCAAAGAGGATTAGTAATGTCTTTATAATCTTGACAAATTTCATCTTAGCTGCATGCATAAAACCTAGTTTTATTAAAATATTAGAATAATTTCTTAATAAGCAAAAAAGAACAAATTGGAACTTTCTTTCTGGTTTATCTCATTATTCTGCTGTCAATCATTTGACAAGTCAGGTGATAAAAAATATAAATTGCCAGAAAATTATTACAATACATCCAAGGACAATTGATAGAGATTCTAATAAAAATGTTTACGTCTATAGAGTAGTATATCAGACATATACTGAAGGATGTCCTTGGACACAACACCGGTAGACCCCCCCCAATGATATTGGACTAACCCATCCACAGTATGTAAATGAAACCAGTATAATTAAGCCAATAAAATCAGTTCTTGAAAACAGTTTACACTCATCACTTAAGTGTGTTAAAACTCTTGATCAGCTCTCTAGAGAAACCTAGACAAGTCTCTGTCAAAGGGTAGAGTTTTATCTGGGGTGAACAGACAAGAGCATAACCCTGCCTTAAACAGGATCTACAGGATATTTTTGGCTGAGCTTAAGGGTTCAGACTATCTACTTTAATTGACCTTGTGTTGCATCCATCTTGGGCATCTGCTCTAGTGGGGAGGTGGTAAATACCAGTTTACACTTGTCGCTTTGACAAACTATAACACCATTTAAAGATCTCATGATATATAAATGATCTGATTTTAAATATGATCTACTTTCTGATAACTGAAGCAAAGAATGGCATGTTCATTTTAATGCCTCTCCCCAAAAGTCTGCTCTTTTTTTAATCATCTGACAGAACTCTTTTTACCTTCCATCAGTATGACAGATACCTTCTAGGCTAACATTTTCTACTGACATGATATAGAAAGATTATATTGAATCAATTGCTAGGTCTGCTGTTAGGGAAAGTTTATTCCCTGTATCCTACTAGACAATTTTTCCCACCAGAATCTATCTTACATATTTATAAACCTACCATTCATCATTGTTTAGAATACTGTTGCTACATCTGGTTTGGTGCTCCTGTTATATATTTAGAGATGCTTCATGAAATCCAAAGAAGTATCTTCAAGGTTACTGGTCCTGATCTGGCATCTTGTCTTCAGTCATTTTCCCACCACTTTAATTTAGCTTCCCTGTGCCTTTTCTATAAAAACTTTCATGGTAATTGTTCTGATGAACATTCTCTTTGGTACCTAGAATTTATGAATTTAATCACAGTACTAAATTGGCGACAAGGTCTCATCATTTTACACTTGAAATGGCCAAAAGATGTCACCATAAGTTCTATTCTAACAGTTTCTTCTATTGCACTTCTTACTCATGAAACTCTCTCCCAGCTTCTTACTTTCCAGTCAACTTTTATCTTCAAAAATTTAAAGGCAATGTCAATCATTATCTACTCTCTTCTTAATTCTTGTTCTTTTAATTTTCTTTCTTTCTGCCTGATGGTATTTTTTCTCTCATATTCTCTAACACTCACGAACCTATTGTCTCTTAAAATGCAATGTCGGTTATCATCTACTGTCTTCTATTGCTCTTTTACACCTATTCTTTCACACATAGTAACTCCCTGTATCTTAGCAGCTTTATTGCAAAGTGAAAGTGAAATGATTAAAAAAAATATGATATCTGCCAGTGTGTTTATGAGCCAACCAGAATGAAGATGGCTTTGAAACAGGCAATAAAATAAACTTACTGAACAAATTATCAATTAAAAGCAAAGACAACAATGATTAAAAAATCTTCAATTTTTATGATATCAAATTACTTGTTTTGAAATTTATTTCCTTTAGAAAGATAATAGGTAAGGTTTATGTCACAACATTCTCTCCCTCAACTGTTCTGGTTCAGAATAAAGCCTGTTATTGATTTCTTTACTTTGCTAGTTGCAGGGAACTTGGCCAATGTTTTATGCATGAATTGCAAATATGGCTTCCCGGTTTGCTTTTATTTTTACTGGGCCTTATGGGAAAACTGTAAAAATTTCTACGAGAAACTAACATGTGAAAATTATAACAAAAGCTTTGAAATTTTATAATGGGTCCTTGAAAATAGTTAAAAACTTTCAAATTTTATTATCAAGACCAGAATATAAATACCATAACCTTTGACAGCATTTTACATACACTTCATAAGGTCAAACAAGATGAAGTGGCAGTTTTATGTCAGGAAATTAAAAATTATCTACAGAAAATATCAGTCATAAATATGCAAAGAAAATAGAGAGGAAACAGAAATGAAACTAACATTACATTTTTATTTAATAAAAAAACAAAAACAAAATTAAGTATTTAAAAGTCAAAAGTTCTACTGTTTATATTATGTATATCACAAGTGGGCCCATGCTGTCAAAAATGATGGCAAAATATATGTATTGATATGGCAGCTAAAATGAGGGTGGCATACATATTGATGTATCTACTATTGAGTATCTTACAGAAAAAAAAATCATAATCCAATTACAATCCAATTACCTGAGCATGACAGGAGGGAAATATATATATATATATATATATATATATATATATAGTGTATCAAGGTAACAGATTATTTTCTAAACATATACTGTTAAATATAAGAGACAATGAATGTCTATTATGTTTTATCAGGAGCCGTTCTAAACATCATATTTTGGCTTCAATTTCAGGTGAAAATAAAGACAAAAATTCTCCAACATTCAGATAATTTTTTATTAAGTTGGTTCTAAGCTTTCAGCTCACATGAACCATCTTCAGAGCGGTTAAAAGGACGTTAACATAAAAACATCCACCATCAGCGACTTGCTATTTTTGGTAACTGTTATTGTTGCCTAGCAAAGTTCTATGTCAACACAAGATAAAATTGTCGCTGATGGTGGATGTTTTTATGTTAACATCCTTGTAACTTCTCTGAAGATGGCTCATGTGAGCCAAAAGCTTAGAAGCAACTTAATAAAAAATTATCCAAATTTTGGAGAATTTTTGTCTTTATTTTCACCTGAAATTAAAGCCAAAATACAATGTTTAGAATGGCTCATGATTAAACATAATAGACATTCATTGTCTCATATATTTAACAGCATATGTTTAAAAATATATATATATATATATAATTAAATAAAAAACAATGGTCTTTGTTATAATGGTCTTTAATATGTATATATATATATATATATATATTCTTGACTACACGTGACATAATTATTGCAAAAAATAAAAATAAAAATAAGACACTTAAAGATCAAATGCACAGCAGGAGCTTATATAACTGGTAGTAAAGTTTAACATCAGGTAGTAAATAGAATGAACTGAGCCAATGCTGCCTTACTATTGTTTCTTTCCATGAGAGTGACAGGAGGATATATATATATATATATATATATATAAGTAAGTAGCTAACCTAGAGCCAATTGACCTACCAAAGTTTCACCAAATGGATCATCAAGGCAGGTTCTGCTCTTGCTCTGACGATCGATTTGGTGAAACTTTGGTAGGTCAATTGGCTCTAGGTTAGCTGCTTACTTATTTATTTGCTCTGCTATTGTATTGAGCACTTTACATGTTAGGTTCCTCATCTCGAGATTTTTTTTACTTTCTTTTGACTAATGTTCAAGAGCTTAGTTCGTTCCTTTTTTTTGTTTCCATTTTTTTCCCCTCCATGTTTATACTTGGTGGGTTTTTCGAGATGTGTTCAAAGATAAATTCACAGTTATATATATATATATATATATATATATATATATATATATATGTGTGTGTGTGTGTGTGTGTGTGTGTGTGCACGTGTGTATACACACACACACGTACACACACACACACACACACACATATATATATATACACACACACAATGGTCTTTACTACTTTACTATAGTAGAGAGGATTATGAAAATTACGAACGGTATTTGCACAAAGAAGCCAAGCGAAGTTTGTTAAATAATTATTTATACAAAGTAATGAATTCAATATATAATACATTTGTGCATGTTGAAAAGTTAAATGCTAGAAGCAGCAGCAAACTATAAACTGATTCTAACAAAAGCATTATGAAGTTGAATATTGACCAAGTAATCAACAACAGAAAAATATGCCTGAAAAAGTTAAGTGTTTCATCTTTGTTGCTATATTCATGACAATTTGGCCATTGTACACCTTCTCCTGGTGATTGAGATTTTGAATTGAATCCTATATTTCATTCACTGGGGTAGATTGTTTTAGTTCTATGAGTTACGCCTCTTTGGGATGTCTCAATATTAGTTATCTTCCTTTAAGACAATTACTGCTGTAACCAAGTATTGAACTCACAACTCTTTGGGTTAAGTCACTAGATCCAACAACATTTTTGTCCACTGAGCCATAATGTCTTTGTAACCATTTGTTTTATCAGAGCTCATAATGCAATCTTGTTTTTTGTAATTATTTTTCTCTAGCACTCCATATTATGGGTTTCCATACTGCATTCATTTCTATGCTTGGCTGATTAAAGAGATTTTTGTAACATAGCATATGTGCTGATTCCTTAACTTTTGTATTTGATTTATTTCAGCTTCATCCCACAGATTGATCTCTCTGAATGAATAAATCATTAAAAAAATGTTTAACTGAGATTGAATCAAAAATAAATTAAGCTAGTTTTGAATATATTTAATTTTGCAATATAAAAACTATGAAACAGTTATTTTGAAAATGGTGCAAAAGAAACTCAGTGGAAACAAGGTGAGCAGTATCAAATAAAACAAAAAAAATCACTTCATGTGAAGAGCAGAACTAGAATCTTATTCTTGTAAATTAAAATTTCTTGAAAGTTATATGGATTAACAGACAGCTGAAGGAAGCTGAAGATAGCTGAAGAAAGCTGGGGAGTGTTATATACTGTTGCTGGGATCTGGAAAAACAATGAAGAACATCTATATATAAAAACATGATCTTATATTTTTATTCTTTATCAGTGACACTTGTGTGGAACAGAAGGGCAGCTGGAGAGAGTTTGCACATATGAAAGAGCTATCCGGAGTCATTAGCCAGTCTCTGTCTCTTCAACCAAAAATTCTAGACTTTATATAATCTTAAAACTACCATGCATTTTTGCTTTCTCAGGTTGTTGCTTTGTTGACATTATCTTTGGCTGGATGTATCTGTCAATCATATTCGGCGGCCCATTGCTTTTCAAGCAGGTCGGTTTTTTTTCACTTTGTTGACATCATCTACAGTGAGATATATCTGTCAACTACCCTTGTCCTTTGTTGACTTTTATCTGTAGTTGGATGTATCTGTCAACCACATCATTGCTGAGCCATTGCCTTTCAAGCTGATTGTCACTTTTTGTTAATTTTACCTATGGCTGGATGTATCTGTCAATTACTTCTGCTGTTCAAGGTAAAATATTCCAGAGAGCAAAATGGTTGAAACTTTTTGATAAAAACAAAGATTAGGATAGGAGTAAAAATTTAAATAATGTAAATGATAAACCTATAAGTGTTGATGAAAAAAATGAATTTAATTGCATATTAAATAGTGTTTATTACAAAAATGTTTTCTATATTTTGATTCAGATTTCAAACATAAAAATTTAATCTCAGAATATTGCTGCAAAAGAAAAATGGTATACTTTCAAAATGCCTTGATATTTCTCATTGTATAAGCCATGTTCCAAATGATAAAGTTTACACATTTTTTATGAGAAAATTAGTAATCATATAAAGAAGCTAAAATATTTATTATCTTGCATATATTTTATGATTTGTTTATTGAACTTATGTTGAGTTATTTGTCTTTATATGTCCTCCTCACTGCTTCCTCAGATGAGCTTTTTTCTTTGGTGACTCGTCCACCTGAGTTTACACATGCTATTAGATTGGCATCTTGGTTTCACCATTTTACTGTTGAAATAGTTAAATGAAATTATCACTTCTACTCTAACAGTTTCTTTTCTCACACTTTCTGCCTGTCGAGCTCCCTTCCATTTACTTGCTTCCCTGATAGTTACAATCTCCAAAAAATTAAATGTAATATCAATTTCCATATTTTATCTTCATGTTCATCTTTTATCCTTTCTGTTCATCTTTTATCCTTTCAGTACCCACTGTATCCCGTCTTTTCTGTTGTTATAACCCCCAGCACAGTGCAGTGCACACTAGTGGTGGTTTCATCTTGCTTGGGGTGAAATAATTAAAATAAATATATATACAACAACCTCATTCAGTAACCCTTGACTTTGAGTGGCTCTAAGACCTTGTATTAGTATTAGGTGATTAATAATAAAAATATTGATGTTCTTTCACTTAATGCTTATGCAGCTGCTAAGTTATTTAGGGGATATATTTTTATCAAACTTTGAAAAATCTTTTTATTTTGAAAAGAAAACTTAATGTTAAGGTATATAGATGTTGTGGTCATTCCTGGGGTTAACTCTGGTTCTATTGTTTAAACCCCGCAATATGTGTGGAATTTTTCTTGTTGCTTGGGTAAGCTGAAATAAAATCTATGAAGGAGAGAAGGAAACAGAGACACAAATAATACTTTTAGATTTGACTTTATTTACTGGGTTGCAACTATGTTTTGAGGGGAAATGTTTTGAGGAGAAATGTTTTGAGGGGAAATGTTTTGAGGGGAAATGTTTTGAGGGGAAATATCTTGCTGAGCAAAAGGTATGTCTTGTCCAGTCAAGAGTCCCACCTAAAAAGGAATGATTTTCTTGGTTTGTTTTTGACACCAGGAAGCCCCACTTTTTTTCACTCATATACAGATGGTCCTTCCTGTCAGAGGCCTCCTGGGGGGTTACTGTTCTTTTTTTTGTCTTTATTTTATTTTGTGATTTTATTTTATTTTGTGTTTATTATTCAATCCCCACAAGCAAACCAAAGAGCTTCAAAATTCTGAATTTTATTTTCTCATTTTTTGCCTGAAAAATTTCAGGGAATATCAATTAATAGGAAAATTTTAATGACTAGATGCAAATGTTATCTGTTTAAAACAGGTGACATTTAATTTGGAAGTTTAATCTTTGAAAGATAAAGAAATTATTGTTTTTACTATGTCTGTTTGTCTGGTTGATTTGTTTTCAGCATAGAAAACAAAGTCAGTGCTGTTTGTATTTGCTTTGCCTTTTGGAAAGGCATAGATTCATTTTCAGCACACTCCCAATATGGGTAAAATAGTAGGGCATATTGGGTTCTTTAGCCTTGTTCTCAACACAGTCATTGCTAAACTGCTGTACTTGTGGTCTTCAGCGATTCTACAATGGCAATGGTGAAATTGCCCTTTTTATACAGGAAAAAATTAGTCCTTCATTGATCAAGTGGTATTAATATTGGTTGAAATTTTAAAATATTTTCAGGAAATTTAACTTCTCAAGTCCACTAATTGTAATAACTTTTTCTAATATTGATAGAAATGTCTTATCAATGAAGATAGAAAAGAAACAAATGCTTCTTTATGTAGAGTAGACATGGAATGTCTCATTAGATAATGGGGGAATCTTTCACAGGCAGTCATAAATTACCTCATTCAGTATTATATAAACAGCTGAGTGCCTAGAAGTCAAGAGTATTCTTTTATTTGTATCTTGTTGGTATGAGAATGAAGTAATTGAGAATTACTACTAATGCTGACATTGTGGCTATTTTACACTCTGGTCTTAATTTATATATTTTATTGAGATATTTCTTCTTCATTATCGATAACATTGTCGTGTTTATCATGGCAAACTGATGTTAATTTCTAGGCATAAGATTCTTCAACCTTAAAAACAAACTTTTCCAAGCTCATAATAGTGTTTTATGATCAAAGTGTGACTTCTATTGAAATGCTTTGCTAATTTTCATGAAATTTGCTTAGGACTTTGCTCAAATACATTTTGCAGATGCTCAGTATTGACAGGATTTGCTCATCCAGATTGGAGGGAATATTTGGGAGAAAGGTTTTCTGATCAAAACTAACCAAAACATATTATGTGCAGACACTTAATGGTTCATTTCCATTGACAGGATAAATATTTCTGGCTGCTTCCATTGTTGCTGCTGGAATCATCACGTTAGTTGTAAGGTGGGGATATTTTTTCAGTAAATATTTATGAGAACATTTGTTCTACAAACAATATTACTGAACCCTCATGTGATATCAGGCAAAATAACACAAAATCATGGTATTTAAAGAAACAAATATTAATATATTAAACAGAGATGTTACAAAAAGAAGAATGGGAAATAAAGTTGAAGTTCTGAAGAGTTCAAAACAACTTTCAGTTTATCTCTCTGAGGTACTTACATGCAAACAGAAGAAAACATTTTGTTACTACCAAAGTCAAAAAGAAAAGAGGAAGAAATTTTACAATCTCACAACTTTTGTGATGATTGTCAGTGGAAAAGAGGAACAGTAATTCCATAAACTCTTTTTTTTATTTTACATTACAGCAAAATGTCTAAGAGTGTGAAATAAACTTATATTAAAAGAATAAAATCAGCACAAAATTTATCCACTCTGGTATTAAGTAATCTACAAAGTAAGATAAAACAAAACATAGACATTAACTGTTATTTTCTTGTAAGTATTGGAAAATGACCTTCAAAATGACCAAGTAAAAAACGTGATAGGATTTTCTTTCCAGCCTAATAGTAGAGTGGCCATGTTAAAAGTAAAATGTGAAATCAATAAATAGCAGAATTGCCCAACAAACAAATTTAACAAAGCTTGTAATAAAAAATCAGTCAGTTAAGTGTCATACATGATACAAGCTTGGGCAATCATGTCTTGAAAGAGACATGACTGACAGGGCAGAATATTATCCTGTAGTAGGTTGCCATTACTTTCTGTGGTAGACTGGTTGCCGACCAAGGCTATAGAACCCAATATATCCTGTTATTTAACCCATAACTGGATGGAAGCGACAGATTAATACCTTTTCAAAAGGTATTTGTGCATAAGTGAATGCAAGGAATTCAACTGGAATTTGAACTTGGATTCCTGATTTCTTGTTCCAAGCTGATATCCACTGCACCACCATGCACATCCCAAAACAATTACAAGAAAGAAAAAAAAAGAACAAGACAAAAAATGAACAGGACAAAACAATAGAAAGAAAGCCAACAATATATACAAGGCAAATTAACAGTAATAAGGCAAAGCAAAAACAATATGACAGAAAATTCATAAACTAATAATTGGGGCTGATACATAACAGCAATTTTGATTAAGCAAATGTAGCATTCTGACATCAAGACAAGACAGACCAGGACTGTGTCATATGAAACTGAAATCTGGCATATTTTATTGGCTAAGAAGAAATCCCATGATGCATTTGTGTGATTTTGTTCATAAATTGGGAAGGGAAAGATGTGTTGCAGTCATTCCAATAGTGATTGGAACCAACAGTAGTCTTTAATCTTTTAGTTAGTAAAGAAGTCTTTATATTTTACACTGAAAGTTTCATGTTTTCTAAAGCAAACCCCAAGTGAAAATTTGTAATTCATTTGAAAATATTTGATATAATTCATTTTCTTTGTTTTATTTGATAGGATAAATTAGACTGAATTAAATTACTTTATTTATACTATATAAAAATTAAAGTTAATATATCTGTATATATGCAGTATTGCATATATGTGTATATATACAGTATTGCAGTATTGCATATATGTGCATATATACAGTATTGTACAAAAGTGAATCCCTAAAATAATAAAATATGTCTATTATTCCAGATAATAAAACTGGAAAAGAAACATTATTTAAAAATTAAGACCTGCAAAAGTGAAGCCTGACATTTACACTTTGTATTTTTTATTTTACAATTTTTTTCCCTTGTAGAAATCGAAATAGCATGTGTTCATTTTTTTGAGTATGCAAAAAGGTACAGTTAGACTAAATTTAAAAAAAATATGCTAAGATCAAAAGAACTTTCTGAAACTTTTAAAAAATCTTATAGTTGAAGCCTATAATATTGGAGAAGGCTACAAAATGCTATCAAAATGATTTGGAGTGCACATCTCCACCATGTGATAAATTTATAATTGGATGGCCTTTGTTATGAGAGTATCACAATCAATAAGTGGCCATCTATGAAAAATAAAAGTAGATATCTAGTTTGGCAAATTTAGGCAAATCTGTCTCCATCCTCTGCAGTTCTCCAAAGCTATAATTAGAATAAATGTGCATACATTTAAAATGTGATGAAATCTGAATAGTGCCAGTCTCCATGACAAAATGGCTAGAAAAAAGCTACTGCTTATAAAAAAGCACAAGCAAGATCGACTTATCTATGCCAAAGCTCATATTAATAATGTTCTGGCAAGAACATTTATGGTCAGATGAGGAGGAATGATAGGGATTCTATCTTGCATGGTCATAATATGGCTTTAAAAGAAAAGAATTTGGTATGAACAGTTAATCATGGCGACAACAGCATTATAACTTAGGATGCTTTGTTGTAGTTGGAACAGACAAAATAGTAAATATTGACATTGGATTCTGCAAGATACCAAGCAATTTTGAATGAAAGTGTTTTGCCTTAGGTTTAAAAGTTGGGTTTAGTGAAGCATCAAAGTAAATCCACAAAATATGTGCTTATAAAAAGAAATTTGAAGTCTTGATCTAAACCCAATTGAAAATCTGTGGTTTGATTTAAAGAAAGCAGTAGAAGCAAAAAACCCAGGTAACATCAACCAATCATGGGAGTTTGGTAAGAAAAATGGTCAAAAATTGACATTCATTACTGCTAGACAGAATCTTTAAAAATTTCTGTCTATAGTTCTGAGATAAGGTATTGTAATTATTTACACTATTTACATTGTTCTCATCTTTGTTGCCATGTTTACGATGCTTTAACCATCGTACACTCCAGCCACATATGGAGGAAAAGAGAGATCACCACTCTGGTGAAAAGAGGTTGAAGTAATAGAGAGAGAACATCATGGAAACTTAAGGAATCAGCACATATGCCAGCAAAGCACAGACATTAATAACCAGTAATACTGAGGGCTAGAAAAAAACAAAAATGACACCAAATTGTAATCTGGTAAAAAATGTTAACTGAGACATTAGTTATTTTAAGTCCCAAAATCCATACAGTGACGTCCCCAATAGAGACATAATTTGGTGGATAAAAGCATTGGTTAAATATGACTTAACCCAAAGAGATGTGAGTTCAATAACTGGTGATAGCAGAGGTAAACAAAAACTTAGAAAATTGAGATATCATGAAAGAAGAAATCTAGCCTGGTTGATGAAGGCATGGAAAAGGCAAATAAAAGGTTTCATTGAAATACCAAACATCAGAAGAAGGGCGGTGTGTACATGGTTGAAACATTGTGAATATGGCAATTCTTGAGGCAAGATGTCAGTCAATTAAGTGCTATATGTAATACATGCTTGAACAATCATGTCTCAAAACTGACAGGGCAGAAGATTTTCTCACAGCAGGTTGCTGTTACTTTCTGTGGTAGACTGGTTGCCAACCAAGGCTATAGAACCCAAGTTGTCCTGCTATTTAACCCATAGCTGGAGGGTATTTGTGCATATGTGAATGTAATAAATTCAAATGGAATTTGAACATGGCTCTCCGATTTCCCATTTCAAGCTGCTATCCACTCCACCACAAACGTACATCTGAACAATGTAAATAGTGTAAATTCTTAAAAATTATAGAAAAAGACTGGTTGACATTGTAACCACAAAAGGGTTTTCATATTTTAATTAATAATTTGATAAAAATTTTTGAAAGTGGTTTTAATTTGTTTAATAAAGGTTTTTCTTAATAAATAATTTGTTTAATATTATCTGAGGAATTCACTTGCTTTTCCACAGCAAACTGTTGAAATGTTTTCAGTTGCTCTCAGATAAATTTTATACATGAGTGATCAATGGCATAAATTTATTAAATTCAAGGAAGTGTTAAAAATTTATCAGCTTGCTTGAGAATGGATTTTGAAGAATTCTGCTGTTGATTTTGTGTGTCAACCTCTGTTAGATTATTTAATGCCAAACTTTTGTATGGGACCCCTATTGAGGATTAGATTAATAGTATTAATGATTAAATAGGTGACCCTTATTAACCAGTACTCATGACCAGAAATGGGCTGAGCTGAGAACTTTACAGCACTTGTTCACAGGAGACTTCAGGAAGATAAGATTAAAATATAAACTAAGCTATATTGCAAAAGTCAACACTACTAAACTTCAATCTAATCACCATTAGATTCATTTAACTCTTTCTGAATCCTCTGCACTGTCGTCAGATTGACACCCAAACAGTCTGAAATGTTTGTATTGAAGCTTCTGGCATGAATGCCAAGTAGTACAGCATGCTGTTTCCAAATTTCTGGCAAAGTGAATTGTATCTTGAAACTCTTTTTTTGCAGACATTGCCTAACTGACCCTACAATATAGTCAGTCAGTTAAGTGCCATACGTGATACATGCTTTGGATGATCATGTCTTGGAAGAGACATGACTGACTGGACAGAAGATTATCCCGCAGTAGGTTGCCATTGCTTTCTGTGGTAGACTGGTTGTCAACCAAGGCTAAAGAACCCATCTGTCCTATTATTTAACCCATAACTGGAGGGGATATATGGATTAATACCTTTCTCAAGGGTATTTGTGCATAAGTGAATGCAAGGAATTCAACTGGAATTTGAACTCGGCTCCTCGATTTGTCGTTCTGAGCCGATATCCATTGCACCACAATGCACAATACAGTGCAGCTGATAAAATAAAATAACAAACAGCATGCCTGCTCGAAATTAAAAATATAAAATAGTGACAATTTTCCTATTACACTCTTTATATGCACGCACATACACAACATATGTATGCACACACCAACACAACACAATCATATGCTAACATACACACACACACAAATTTGTTATAAAACCCTGTAAACTGAAGCTTGAATAAATCTGTTTCTCATGCAGTTCTAAAATAACCTTAATCTTTTATTTAGAGAACAAATATTAGCACCAGAGATGGAAATATATAAACAGTTGTCAGACTTCAATAAACAACCCTTTCTTTTAGTTACCAAATTTTGTCATTTGTAAAATGGATACTTCAGCTATTCCTGCTGAGGGTGATGGGAGGAAAAGAAATTGTTACTTATTCCTGAGACCCCTTTTAACCTGAATATACATTTGGGGATGTGCTTTGTGGTGCAGTGGATATCGACTTGGAACAAGAAATCGGTGAGCCGAGTTTGAATTCCAGTTGAATTCCTTGCATTCACTTATGCACAAATACCCTTGAGAAAGTTATTAATCCATCTCTTCCTTCCAGTTATGGGTTAAATAGCAGGAGAGACTGGGTTCTGTAGCCTTGGTCGGCAACCAGTCTACCGCAGAAAGCAGTGGCAACCTACTGCGGAATAATCTTCTGCCCAGTCAGTCATGTCTCTTTCGAGACATGATCGCTCAAGCGTGTATCACGTATGGCACTTAACTGACTGACTGATACATTTGGATTAGAGAGTCTGAAACTTACATTGGCAACGCCTCCCATAATAGATTAGTTTAGGCTTGTTTTGCTTTTAGTTTTAATGTCAACTTAACTTAGCTAGGGTATATATGTTTATTGCACCCCCCCCCCCCACACACACACTTTATTTTTGTCTCCACTTTCTTTAGTTTAATTCTCCATCTCCATCTCCTGTTAAATGACCAGAAATGTTAGTTCCCTGGTGGATGTACTGGAGGGGCATTTTCATGTATTGGAGGGGCATTTTGTGCTTTTTCGTATTTGTTGTCATGTCTGGATGAATGTGTAATTGTGTGTATGGTTGGTCAAATGACTTTTCAATTTATCCAAGTTCTGCATAAATTTTGTCCACTAAACTGATGGTTCTGTCACAATTAAGGATTCTGGGTTTTTTTTTTTTTGCTAACACTATTTTGTTTAGTTCTTTGTAAATATTATTATGCATTGTGTAAATATTTATCAAAGGTTTAATTTTTTAATGTTGTTCATTTATTCCTCACCCCCAACAGGCAAATTGCACATATGGGATGAGTTAGTTTTTGAGGTATTATGGTGTTTGTAGTAAGAATGGTAAGCAAGAATGTGATGTTTTGGTGCATAGAATATTGTATACTATAGCTCACTTGTATCAGTGATTGTGGCTAGCTAAATTATTTTAAGACAGATGAGGACCAGCTCTCCCCCATCCCCATTTTTGGCCTTGTGTCACAATTTGGTATTATTAAAAAAAAATAAAATGGCTGAAACTTGTGCTTTTTCTGTCTGATTTTCAGGGGTGAGGAGTTATATTATTTGCATTATATATATAACTAGACTAATGTTCATATCATTATTGTTATTATCACAAAACTTCAGCCATTGTGCTCTCCAAGCTTTTGTAGGTATTTGTTGATTCAGGTAACCTCCAGGTAATTTCAATCTACAGGGGTTCATTTATTTATGTATTGCTGTCCATGTCTAGGGATATTTTATCTTGTGCTATTATAACACTTTGGGAACTTCGACATGGTGTAATGGTTTGCAAGCTTGTCCGTTAGAACCTATTGCAACTAAGGAGTTCAATCCTCACTATCTTGTACCACATCTAAGCTACACTTAGAAATCAGCCATCATAATACTGCTCAGTTTTTTGTTTGTCCTGTTTCAACTAAATCTGAGTTTATATCAACTGGCTCAAGAATTGAACTCACAGTTACTAAGCTACCAAATTCACAAACTAACACATTAATCAGTAATTGTCTGATATATTTTTTCTCATAGCAGATCTTATTATGGTGTACTAAAGAAATTATACTCACTCTTACAAAATAGGATGATACAATTGGTTATTTACTTATATATATATTGCTTTTTTTGTGGTGCAAACAAAACTAAGATTTAGCAAATAGAAGAGAGGACTTGTGTTGTTAACCCAGCTGTGATATATTTTGCTTCTCTCATTAAGGAAGGTCACTAAGCTCAAAGCCTTGGTCACAATGTCTTGTAATTTCATGCTAACACAACATATTTCAGTCACAAAGCATTGGTTAATCCTTGGTTTGGTTTTTAGTCCCTTTCCAAAGGTGATGCATGCTGAGATTGCCTCTCCAGGTTGATAACATCAAGAAGTCACCTGCCTGACAAATTGACTCTGGTGAGATTTGAACCCAGGTCTCATGGTCAGAAAGTTAATGTTCTAACCACTAGGCCATGTGACTATAGAAAAGAAAGAAAACTGTGTAAAAGATGAATAAAACTTACCAGTGAAGGAAGCTTTCCAAAAGTTTTTAAGAAATGTTATATTTCATCATTACAAGTTTGCAAGAACCTGTACTAGCAGCAAACTGGACAGGAAATGAGTTCAGCAGATATACAAAAATAGAAAAATGGGTGTAAGACAAGGATGTGTATTCTTAACAGATCTATTCAACCTATTCAGCAAGGCAATTCTGAAAGAACTACAAATTCTGCTAGAATTTGTTATTAGCAGCCACAATCTCGGCAATATAAGATATGCAGATAATACAGTGCTAATAGCAGACATGGAAAGGAAACTACAAGACCACGAGCAGAAGGTAACTGAAGAAAGCAAAAATAAAGGACTAAACATAAACTACAAAAAAACTGAATTCATGGTCATCAGTAAAAAGAAGAGCCTAAAATGCCAACTACAAATCATGGATACTGAAATGAAGCAGTTAGAGAAATTTAAATACCTAGGAAGTGTGTTCTGACAAAGGACAGAAAGTGTGACACTGAAATCCAAAGTTGTATTGGCATTGCCAAGAATGCATTTTAAAGACTGAGTAGAGCATTAAGAAACAGGAAAACTTAATTGGAAACAAACAAGAGAGTACTGTATTATTATGTGATATCTGTTCTTCAATATGGTGGCAAGTACTGGACAATCTTATCAAAGATGAAGGAAAGCCTTGAAGCAACGGAAATGGGGTTCTACAGAAGGATGCTGAGGATAACATGAGCAACAACAAAGCTTTGGAGAGAATGGAAACTAAAAGGAAACTTATACTTACTATCAGGAAGAGACATTTGAAATTTCTAGGGCATGTAATGAGGAAAGAGAGCTTTGAAAAGAGAGCTTTGAAAACTCACAGGGCAGATTGAAAGAAAGAGGAACAGACAAAAGCAGCATGTAACATACGTGATAGGCTTGAGGAAATGGGTGGCAGAACAGAGTTTAGGAAAAGTAACAAAAAGGCAAGATGTATTAAGTGTTACAAACGACAGGAAGATGTGGAGGGTCATAATCACCTACATCCTGAAGGGAAAAAGCACATAAAAGAAGAATATTTATTAAGCTTAGTTTACTTTGACACAAAGCCACCATTAATAAGTGCTTAATGAAGCATTAACCTGCAAACTGTGACCACTTGACAATCATTGGTCAATAACAAACAACTCAATTTTTAAGATAATATTTCTGTGCAAACTAATTTCTTTAAAAAGACAATTGATTACTTTACAGAAGTAAAAATATGTCTGTCAGGAGAAGAAAGAAAGAAAAAGAAAATGGTAAAAAGAAAAAGAATGTTTGTTTAGAATGTTAACTATCTTAGGCGCAACACCAAAATGCTCAGGCTGGGTAAGAGTCTTTAGCTTTGGATAGCAACTTGTCAAAGGGAAGGGAATCCCCGAAATAAAAACCTCCACACCTACTCTGTATAGAAAAGTGTAGGCTGAATTGTTTAACTTTGGTAGGTAATCTTCTTAGAGATGGTGTCCTGATAAAAACACTGAGTTTCCTGTCTCCTAAGCTGGATGATGATATAAAGAGCAGCAGTCAGTTAAGTGCCATCCGTGATACACGCTTGGGCAATCGTGTCTCAAAATAGACATGACTAACTGGGCAGAAGATTTCCCCACAGTAGGTTGCCATTACTTTTTGAAGTAGACTGATTGTCAATCAAGGTTATAGAACCCAATCTGTCCTGCTCTTTAGAATCAGATTAATTCCTTTCCCAAGGGTATTTGCATGTAAGTGAATGCCACGAATTTAATTGGTATTCAAACTTAGCCTTTTCTTGTTCCCCCACACTGCACATCTACTGTAATTAAGAGCATACAGCTGTAAAACTCACTCCAGTATTTCGTGATGGTTCAATTACATATGATAGGGAAACCATGTAAAACATGAACCCAGCTTATCAAAGATGATTTAAGAAAGTTGAGATTATAGTCAGGCCTTACACAAAATCGGACGGCCTGGAAAAAAAGCTATAAATAAATTAATAAATAAATTTATTCATTATCTCTTTGCTCTTATTTTACCTTTTATCTGTATCTTCATAATCTCTCCCTTATACCTTCCAGTCTTTAATGCTCATCCATTTTTTATTTAGGTCTTAAAGAAATATGGATAAGTTTTGTATGTGTAAAAGGAATTGAGAACACACATATTTTCTTTGGCATCTTTTCAGTTATCTTTCTTTTGCTTTCTCTCTCTCCATAAACAGTTTTAATGTATTTTTTACACTTTTCTACTTCTATTTATCTCTTTCTCATTGTCTTTCTTTAATCTCCATCCCTTTCTTTCTTTATTCTGTCCTGGTCATAACATTAAACGACATCCATATCATGGCCATGATGTTAAACTGCATTTACATCTTGACCATGAAGTTAAACTGCAATCATGTTTTTTTCACAAAACAAGTTTACTTATGTCCAGGTGTAGTATAGAAAGCAAGATGGATTAATAACTAATTATTTGCATGAGGAAAATTTTTCCTACATGCTGTCAGCTTATATGATAAGCCTACAACTTATCCATTTATACCTAGGATGATGCCTTCAGGAAAAATAATATAGTTTTTCCATACAAACTATCTCCTGGGAAAAAAAGACACCTTTAAACTACCAACAAAAGTCATAATCTATAAATTATCTGTTTACACAAAATGCTATGCCTAAACTACCTGTCCATGCAAAAATGCCTATAAAATTGCAATACATAAAGCACATATTTAAAAAAACTGATTCTCAAAAACTACAAATCCTCCTTTGTTTGCCGTGAGTGGTGACCTGTGAAGCCAAAGAGTGGAGTCCTTGTTACTGAATACCTCTGACCTGGTATAAAATGGCCAGGAGTTTTCTAAATACACCATTTTGGTCCCACCCTGGGATAGATGGGTAGATGGAATAGCTCAATCCAATCCAATCCAATTGGTTAGTTGCGTAGTCGCAATATGACACTTTCATTTAAGTGTCAAAAAGTTGACTGGCGAAATTAATTAAATGAAAATTAATTAAATGATAATTAATTAAATCATGATAATAATTATTTTATTAAACCATTATAAAAATAAGTTAATTTTGGGTATCCAACATTTTTAAGAACCAGGTGTAGTAAACCGAAGTCATTAAGTATAAAGATATCTCGACCCAAGCGGAAATGGCTGACCTATAAACTGTCACTAAAACTAAACACTCTGTAGGTGTGATGACCTGTCAAAAATTACTTCAATTTCAAAATATAAACATATTTTGAGCATGGCAAACATGAGGTCGCTTCACCCGGGATTGAGTGCAAGTATGGCACATGGTAATAAATCATTGCTCAACCAACCACAGGGCCTGCTTCTTGTTAGCCCACCCCGATGACTGTGACTAATTGGCTGATTATCTAAGCCAATCAAATGCAACCTAGGAGGGTTGTTACGACAATAGCCATTGGCCGGTGATCCCTATTGACTAACCAATCAGGAGCTAATTATTTGGGATTCGGGCCCATAAATAGAGAGCACCCAGAGCAAAAAATAGAGTCGGTTCATTCTTCGCTGCCCAGAACCGAATCCGTTGCCACTGCATACTCCATCAATGACACTGCCTAATTGCATTTCAGATTTCTTCGAGCTAAGGAAACTTTTTCTGCCAGTCAACAACATTCACCCTCACTTCGTGGTGTTTGTTTTTAATTTGATAAAAAATTATTGTATACCTGTGTATATAATTGTTTATTATCATTTATAACAAACATTTTTCATCATTTCTTTGATTGTGTGGCAACTATTCTTCTTCTCCAACGCCAAATTCAACACTCCATCGACTGAATTATATCCATCCCCCCTTTCACGGATCTTAAGAAGAAATGTGGGCATGGAAGGAATCAGAGAACAATGAGTCTGGAACATGTGGTAATCACGAAACCATTGGCCAACCCGGTATCGTGAAAATATAGTACCACAGCAAGGACTACTTAGAATGAAAGAGAATGACTACAACATGGTTGTGAATCATTACACTGTACTCTATTTGGATATATATGGTGGAGAAAGGCAGGTACTCAAAGCAACTTTTAGCATGACTATACTGTCTGTGTAGCCTTGATTGATTAGAGTGAATGGGCATAGTACCCTCTGATAGTGTCCCTTAAGGCAAATACAAAAAAACAAATCCTTTGAATCATACAAAAGACAGTATGAAACTTTGAAACTGAAAGTGACAATGAAATATCAGGAAAAACAATTTCCAATTTTCATAGTCATAGAATCATTCTATGACTATGAATAAAATAACAAAAGTGCTACTTTTTGTGTTAAAAAGTTATTTCAGCAAAATGAGTGAAAAAAGTAAAGAATCAAAATCAGTAAAAAAATAAAGAAAAATAACACCAAGTAAAAAAAAGATGCAGGAAGCATACAAAAACTAATCAAATAAACAACATATAAATAAAAGCTTATCACTACTTTAATTTCTTAACTTCTCTAAGGGTATAATAAACTGTCTAGAACTGTTACTGTACCCACCGGAAGAAATTAAAAATGTTGACACCCAAAAAAAACCAAGGTGTAATAGATGTCAAAAGAATACAAATAAAAAGAAATGACATATCAATAAACACAAACACATACATTTTGACTTTCAACAAACCTACCATACCTAAAGAATTAAAATAGGACACACAATATTTAAAGTAGGACTATACATCCTTAACTCCTGTAGATGTCACAACTTCCAGAAATTTGTCCATCTACAAGATCAATGTAAGAGAGTACCAGTCTGTCAAAGATGTGTGGGATTTAAGACTGAGTGTGAAGAGTCACCCTGTCAATGGCCTTCTTTATGCCCAAACTGCAAGCAAAACCACACAGTAGATTCTAAAGAGTCTAACACCTGGAAAAAGGAAAAAACAAATAAGAAAAACAAAATGCACACAAAACATCTTGTTCTAAGACACGAGGAAAGAGGATGAAATTAACTTACTTCCAACGTTATACACAAATACTACTAAAATACCAAATCATCAAAATGACATACAAGAAAATAATGCAATAAAAACCCAGAACTTATAACTCAAGTAAATGAACAAAAAGAAACCCTAATAGAACTCCTAAAATTTATTATACTACACTTAAATCAAAAACACATAGCCGAAACAAATCCTTTCCTGTCAACCTCAAACCAAAAAAAAAATAGTACAAAACAAATAACTCTGAAAACTCCAATTCAAAGTACAAAAATTCTTCAAGAAATAAAACCCTCCAAACATTCACAAGAGAAGCAAAAGGTTCATAAAAGAAATAACACAACCCAATGTATCATTGAAGAACCAAGAGAAATGGACATAAATGGAAAAAAAACTCTATCTCACCTCAAATAAGGAAATGGTGATCATCCAAAGATCGCTAAAAGAACCTAATGGGCAAACAAATCAAACAAAACCAATCAGAAACGAAAAAAACGTCTGAAGAACAAAACATGACAAGAAACAAAACCCTAACAAACAAGAGAGCATAGAAATTATGGTCACTTCACCCACTAAACATAAATCGGACAAGTAAAAACTCTTAACAACACCCTAATCTATAAGCACGGTACAAAAATTATACAATGAAATTGTTGAGGTCTAAAAGCAAATATAAATAACGAATCTTACTCATAACGAATCAAATTCCTGCAGTCATTTGCCCTCAAGAAACATTCCCAAAACCAAATGATAAAATAAAAAAATAACAAACTATAAACAATATAACTACATACATGACACCCAACAAACAGAACCTGGGGGTGTATGAAGCCTAATTAGAAGTGACATCCCCCAAAACCAAAAAACTTTTAGAAACCAAGCTACAAGCAGTTGCTACAAAAACTACCCTACATAAAACCATTAACATCTGCTCTATTTACATCCCGCCACATGATCCATGAAAGAAATTGGTCTAAATAAACGAACAGAAAAACTACCAAAACTATTTATATTATTAGGAAACTTTAACAGTCACAATGTTATAAGGGAACCAAGAACTCAAACAAAAAGGGGAAAAGTTTGGAAAATGTAATTAACAATGAAATCACCTCCTCTAAGTCAACTTTCTGAAAATAACAGAAAAATAACATTCAAAAAGGAAATTGCAAATTTACTCACAGAAACCTTTAAACAAACATTTCTCCAGCTAAAACTATAAACAGCAATTCCAAAAAGTTAAGCAAGATGCAGAGAAAGATAGGCTGAACTTTAACTCAAATAACAAAGAAGATTACAACCAATTTTTTCCCTAAATGAATTTATAGATTTCATAAGCAAATCACATAATACAGCTACTGGCCCAGATAAAATTCATTATGAATTTCTAAAACAACTCATTTATTAGAGAGGCTTTTATTAAAAAAAGAACATATAATAGCCATTTTCTTTGATCTAGAAAAGGCCTATGAAGCAACATGGAGACATAGAATAATGGAAGCCCTATACAATCTTTGATTAAATGGCAGGTTACACAGTTTGATAAATAACTTTTTGTCAGTATTTGTCTATACTTCTGAGATGAGGTAGTATTTACACTATTTACATTATTCTAACTATTGTACTCATCTTTGCTACCGTGTTTACGAAGTTTTGGCCACTGTATGCTCTTTCCTTCCTCAGGTGCTAGGAATTTTGAACTGAATGCTTTATTATGATCACTGGGGTATACCATTCTCATTCCATGTGTAAAGCCACTTCTGGTAGCCATGAGTTATCTCCCTTTAACTTAATTCTTTAAGTTATTTGCCTGGTATTAAACTTACAACTCTTTAGGTCATGTTTCTGGAACTAACCAACATCTATATTCACTTGACCGTGTGTCCTTGAGGATACTTGACCAAGTGGATATGGTTGAAATAGACGTTGGTGAGTTATTTGCACATGGAATGAAATAAAATATAAGTGGATATAAACTCTGGAACTAACTTATTTGATGTATTCTGAAAAACTGCAATTTATTTTTTATAGAACACAATTCTTTGAACAGGTTTCTGTTCCTTTTTATTTATGCTTCTCAGGTGGCAGTCAAAATAGTTTCCCCTTCTGGTTCCTTGTCATTCTGCCTTCATGATGAAATTTTTGCATCATTTCATTTTCTTACTTGGTTAAAACATTTGTTTTTTCTTTGAAATTCGAATACCTTTTTCCTTAAATATCTGAATCTTATCTACTGTCCCTTCTCTTTTCTATAACAATTAAAGGGAATCCAGACAGACCTGAACTTCAAATTTACTTGGTTGTAAGCTCACACTTTTGATGCATTATAAACAGACACAATATTTATTTTTTAATTAAAAAAAAAAAGAATTTGAAACAATCCATACTTAACCAAAATATTTTTGGTGGTTCTTTTACAATTATAAAAATGTTTACAAACAAATGTAACAATTTTTCATAAACTCTCTAGCTTTCTTTAAATCAGTCAGTTAAGTTCCATATGTGATACATGCTTAGGTTATCATATCTTGAAAAAGACGTGACTGACTGGTCAGAAGGTTTTTCTTGCAGTAAGTTGCCATTACTTTCTGCAGTAGACTGATTGCCAACCAAAGCTATAGAACCCAATCTGTTCTGCTATTTAATCCATAGCTGGAAGAAGAAGTGATGGATTCCTACCTTTCCCAAGAGTATTTGCACGTAAGTGAATGCAACAGATTCAACTGGAATTTGAACTCGATTCTCTGATTTTTCATTCCAAGCCAACACACATCTGCAAATTTCTTTAAATACACTTCTCTAAAGCATGTGTGTATAAGAAAAACCTAGATGATTATAATATTTATTTATTAGCTTATTTATACTTTTTATAAATTATTTTTAATTATTTTGTATTACTGACTTATAAAAATAAAATTATACCACTTAAAATATCTCAAAATTTTAATCTATATCATATGTGTTTTTTAAGTAAATGGAACTTTTAGTGGTGCATGGATGAGAAATTAGTAAAGAATGTTTAAACTCCAAAGTTCAACAAGGCTATAAATTTGTAAACAAGAAAAGCAGAAGTGGATCAGATCTGAAAAGCTGATATACTTAATATATATTAAAAGATATGTTGAATATTTCTACAACCACAAATCACCCACATAGGAATTAGATTTTAGATTATGCAAAAACCAGATGACTAATGTGAATTGCTAAAAATGTCAGTTCACATGTCATTATATATGATTAAAATTACTGATCTAGTTTCTTTTCTAGCAATTTCTCGAGAGAAAACCATTTTTTAAAACATCAAATATAATTTTTTTAATAAAATACCATCTCAAGGTTTAGGGCTTGATCTGTATTTTGAATTGAGGTTAAATAAAACCTAACCACTTTAAAATCCCATCAGGCTTAAGAATTAATAACACTGTAATTTACTATTTTTCAACTTTTGTATATGTTCTTATGAGCTTAATCGTTGCAAAAAGTAACTAGAAGATGAAAGAAATACTAATAAAAGATTAATAGTCGGCCATCATCTGAGTAAAAGTAAAGAAAATAGTAACTGAAATTACGAGGAAAGAACTACGAATAAAAAGAAATTGACAATTTTTCAATTAATCTATATTTATAAAAATGGATTTGTTTGAGTGTGTGTGTTTGTGTGTCTCCATACTAATGAACCCTACTCAGTCTAGTTGTATGAGTAAATTCACAAGGCCAGAGCACCAGGAAATGAAGCTCGTCAGAGCAGAAGCTGCAAAAATATTTGTAGAAAAGACAGAGGGAAGCCAGTCAGTGAGAAATTGACTGAATTTGAGCTGCCAACTTGGGACTGATTACATTGCAGATCTTCTTTTGGATTTTGTCAAGATCCATGAGATGAAATGCAGGAGCACCCAACCAAATATGACAATAGTATTCAATGCATAGACGAATGGTAGATTTATAAATGTGCAAGATGGATTCTGATGAGAAACACTTCCTGGTCTGGCACAGTAACCTAATATTCTTAGTTTAAAATAAAGGACAAAAATATTATCATCTTAAAAACTTAATACTTAATGTTACCATATCTGGTGTAGTTCTCTTACTGTGCATCTTGAAATTCTTGACCACTGTTTTGCTGTTGAACTAGACAGAGGGAAGCCATGTTATGTCAGTGAGAAAGTGACTGAAATTGAAATACCAAATCAGGATCAATTACATTGCAGATGCTTCTTTTTATTTTGTCCAGAACCTCAAGATATATATTCATTTATAAAGGTATAAAAAGAAACTAAAAATACAGTTTGATTCATTGATTTTCTATGGCCTATCAACGTTTTGTAGGTTATTGAAAGCCAGAACATTTTGGTTATTGAAAGCCAGAACAATAATTCTATTTTTAGGCAAGTGAACATTGCTTTGCCAATTCTCTTTGAGATAATGCAACTATCATTTCCACTCTAACACATTTTTTCCTCACTCTGTCAACCATTACAGGCAACCTCTCCTGCCTCCCATAAGCATGGACCAAGCGATTCTCCCGGGAGAGCAATACACTACACCTCCTCGAACTTACCCTGTCCTCAGACCTCAAATGGAACCACTATATTGACTCCATAGCAAAATCTACTGCTAAGAAGGTTGGGTCATTATGTTGATCCAGGATGTTTTTTCCACCTTAATCCATCCTGCATATATACAAGTCAACCATCCATCTGTGCATGGAGTACTGCTGCCATTTATGGTCAGGCACCCCTGCCGTTCTCCTCAGTGTTCTTGACAGGCTCCAAAGGAGAGTCTGTAATGTGATAGGTACTGATCTGGTGGCTCGACTGCAGCCACTTCCCCATCATTGAAATGTGGCCTCCCTTTGTCTGTTCTATAAATACTTTCATGGCTTCTGCTCGGATGAACTTAAGTCACTGGTGCCTCCTCAACAGGTGTTTACTCGTGCAACCAGACTGGCATCTGGGTCCCACCCATTCACAGTCAGGTTAGCCAAATGCAGACGACAATTCTATTCCCGCAGCTTCCTCTCTTGCACTTCCCGTCTGTGGAACTCGCTCCCATATTCTTGCTTTCCTGACGGCTACAACCTCCAGAAATTTAAATGCAAAGTCAATACTCATTTACTAACCACTGGACTCTAGCTCTCTCCCCACCCCCGTATAACCTTCCTTTTCTCTCCACCTATGTATCTGTCATCGCACCTGCTTTCTCAGTTTTCTATTGCTCCTTTCTAACTATTGTACTCCTCACTCTTTTCTAATTAATCTTTTTACAGTTATGTAGCCCCCTGCACATCAGTGGCATTTCTGCCTTGCTCAGGGTGAAATGATTAAAAAAAAAAAAAAAAACACTTCTCACCTGTGGAACTCCCTTTTGATTTCTTACCTCCCTGATAGCTACATTGCATCAAAAATTTAAATGCAACTTCAATCACCTTCTTCTGTCGCTTTTTTTAGTTAATTTTTTTGTCCTTTCCTCAATCCTCCCCATTTTCAATCTTTGCATTCTTGCTTTCACTCCCTGTAACCCCCTGCATTCTAGTAGCATTGTCACCTTCCTTGGGGTGAAACAATTGAAAAAAAAATTTTCCAAGGATTTTGCAACATAAAAACAGATCAAGTAAAAAAGCATTGTTATATTTATATTCTATTAGCTTGAGCCATAAGTAATTTCAGTTTTTTCAAAAGGAATAAAATGATGAATATATCATCTTAAATACTATGTGACTCATAAGAATAAATTTTAAATCTGTTAAGAGACATTTTCTTATCTATGTATCATATTGCTCTGGATAATATCCATTGAGCTCACTATCTTTATCTATTTAATATTTTATCTTTTGGATTATCCTCTCCGTTTTTACATGTTTGTCATTATTTCCTATATATATATATCTAAATTTATTTATAAATGGAACTTTGTGTGTGTGTGTGTGTGTGTGTATGTGTGTGTGTGTGTGTGTGTGTGTCTGTTACCTATAGACTCCAAAACGGCTGAACTGATTTTCTTGAAATTTTACACAGTTGTACTGCCTGCGAGTGTTCTTAGCTACGTTTTGTGTCAAGGTACACTCGATAAATATTGAAAATCAATAATTGAAAAAATCGGGTGATAGAAGGAGTGGTCCGATTTTAATCCAATTTGAAATGCTCATAGACAAAGACATAAGAAATGATATTCAGAAGTTTCAAGGTTGTAGTTCTTACAATAAGGCAGAAAATTGATAATATATATATATATATATATATATATATATATATATATATATATATATAAGCAAGATGTTTGTGTGTGTGTCTGTTTATCTGCCTGTATGTCTGTATTTTTTCAGCCCTATTATTTTAGTTTTTGCTTTGGGTTTGGTTCTAAGTATATATAATTGTAGTTCTTAGTCTCAGCCATGATACCATTTACTCAGAGGACTTATTTAGCCTTCAAAATTTAGTTTACGACAAAAAAATCTTATTTGATATCAAAACCAGGAAATCAAAATTTGACTTACATCCATTCATTTTCCTTCAGTCTATGGTTTTGCTTTAAATGGAAACAACTATTGCTTTTTAGTCTTTCGTGCCAACATCCAAAGAGTCTGAGCTCCAGAACCATGGATTAGTTTTAAAGCTTTCATTACACCCGAGCTATACTGCTAGTATATATATATATATATATATATATATATATATATATATATATATATAAAATTTTGCAAAATAACCATTCTATTTTCATTTATAATTATCCACTTGGCAATAAATACTAAAAATAGTGTGAAATTCATCATTTCTTTTTAAAAACTGGGGTTGCCTAATAATTATGGCCGGTAGTGTATATATAAATATATGAAATCAAATTGTGTATGTATATGTACAACTGTAACAATCTGTGTAGGCATTGCTGCAAAACACTTGCCCCCTACCTAATTTATAGGCAGAAGCACATAAATTCATGCTGGGATTTTTTCTTAGCCAATAAAATAGGCTGGTTATTGGTTTCATCTGACACAATCCCAGTCTGTCTTGTCTTGAAGGCAGAATACTACATTCACTTGTCCAAATTTGCTCTTGTGTGTCAACCTCAATTCTTAGTTAATGAACTTTTTGCTATATTACTGTTGCTTTGACTTGCATATATTATTTGCTTGTTTTAAATTGTTCTTGCCCTTTCTTTTCCTTTTTCTTGTTATTGTTTATTGCAAACGTTCTTAATTCTGTTAGAAAGTTCTGTTACTTATTTTGCATTTAACTCTGGCTACTCACTCCACATTACTTACAATATATTATTTAATATCTATACTTATTTTTTGAAATTGACAAAAATCAAATACAAATTTATTTCTGCAGTGAATATCTGATAAAATTTGAAAACAAGTATGATTTTATATGTGAAATAATTGCAGTTTGAATTGTCATGTGCATCTAGAGAGTGAGAAAGCAAAATAAATCTCTGAGGAATGAGAAAATATTATATATGTCTTCTGTTGAACTATGCTAAGCTGATTGGAATCTAAGGAATGCAAATGTGTTATTCTGTTGATATAATAGAATTTGTTTTTAAAAGTATTTTCAGTCATATTTGTTGCAATTATTTATTTTGAAGTAAGGATTTTTTATTATTTTTTTTATCAGTATAAATCATGCAAAAACCAAGAAAGTGATTTTGACAAGATCTCTGGTTTAATCAAGAAATAAATATTGAGCCTAAATTCAATAAATTCCCCTTCAGGGTAAAAGCTCAAACTAAAATGGCTTTGCATTTGTGCAAGATTTTCTGCTTGTTGATTTTTAAAAATGGAGAAAAATTAAAATTAGGTTTTTGTCTCTTTATTCCAATTTATTTCAATTTTATATAAAAACAGAATAAAATTTGGACAAGCCACAAGTGCAAAGAAGAAATCAGAAAGAAAATTCCTTAAAAATCCCAACAAAATGAAAGGATAATATTTTAAACTGTAAAAGAACTCAGACAGAAGAGGAAGAACCAATTAGTGAGTTAGTGAAATCATCCTTATAAAGTGAATAGAATTTTTTTAATTCTGCAAGATGCCGTTGCTAAAGAATTCTAAATTGTCTACTGCAATGAACGGATTTGAGAAAGAAAAAAATTATACCTGCTGATAGCCGATTGAAAAACATTCTTTTCTTCAAATTTTGCTTTTTGAATAGACTTTATTTCTTCATTCATTATCTTCCTTCTTCAAATTCATCCATTTTTCTTTTCTATTTTTGAATCCAACATTTCCTTTTCATTACACATCCTTTATTCAGTTATCTTGCATTTATTTTTACTTTTATCAAAATATAAATTTTAGTGTTTTTTTTAAAAGTTAGTCAATCCAATCAATCTTGTTCACCTCCTGAATCAGTATCTTTTTCAGCTAATTTTTTTTCATATATTTTACACTGTTTGCCTAATATTATATTAAGTTGCTGCTTCTCTTTTTCTTTATACAAAAAAGAACACTTACAATAACTGATTTTCTTTTTTGCATAAACCACTGAAGATTCATAATCTGCATTGAACTTATACATTGAATGTACAAATAAAGATTGTTTTTAATCATTTCACCCCCAGTAAGGCAAAAAATCCCCTAAGATGCAGGAGGATTCTGAGTGTGAAAGAATATAAGAAAAAAAAAAAAGAAAGGCATTATTTAGAAGCAAGAACAATGAAACGGAAATTATGATGACAAGATAATGATTGACATTGCATTTAGATTTTTGAAAATCAAAGTTGACTGAAAAGCTAGACACTGGAAGAGGATTCTACAAGTAAGAAGTGAGAGATAAGAAACTAGTAGCATTTCAACTGTAAAAGGACAATATTCTAAACTGTAAAAGAATTCAAGCAGAATATGAAGAACCAATTAGTGAGTTAGTGAAATCATCCTTATAAACTGGATAGAATTTCTTTTAGTTCTGCAAGATAGCCTTGCTAAAGAATTCTAAATTGTCTACTGCAATGAATGGATTTGAGAAAGAAAAAAATTATATATGCTGATAGCCTATTGAAAAGTATTCTTTTCTTAAAAAATCCACCAATCTAGTACTGTGCTTAAATTTACAGTCTAGTTGCGATCAATGTTATTAAAATCTTTTGATAAATTATAATATTTCTTCATGAACATGATTTGACAATAAAAAGACTGATTGTAAATGACAAAGACTTCTTGTATTAATTCAAAACTAATTTTTATTCTTTGTGATATTTTGATATAAGGCATTATCATTATTCTATGCTTTACTATTCTGACCAACTTTCTTATCATATGAGCTGATGTAAATAAAAGAAGTGATAGAATTATTTATCAGAATTTCCAACAAGATTTGAAAAACTGAAAAATGGCCAACAATATGGACAAAGTCAGAAATAATCACTCGACCAATGAAAAACAACATACAGCTGCACCAGAATTACCATCTGATCACTCAACAAGCAAAGTGGTGCTCCAAGTAATCCTGAAAAGAATCAAGCCACAAGTGAAACTACCACAAAATGGCTTAAAAGTAAAAGGATTTATTCTCTGGTTTGGCTTAGTTAAAGTTTGGATCTCAATCCAATTGAAATGTTGAGGTTAAATCTGATGATGGCAGTTCATACCAGAAGTCCTTCAAACCATTCTTAACTGGTTGTATTGCAACAGCAAATGCCAGAGATTGGTCAGTGGTTAGAGAAGATGTTTGGTTGAAATAATCACATCAAAAGAAGGAACCACAAGATGCTAACTGAAAATACATGTCAAATTTTCAATTTTGTTGAAATCCTGTTTTTTTAAAATAAATGATTAAATTTTGTTTTTGTTTGTCTTCATCATTTAGAAAGTTTACTTTACCAGGACTACACACAGTTTTAAATTAAGTCTTCTTTTCTTAGACTGGTTGCCAGCCAAGGCTATAGAACCTAGGATATCCTGTTTACCTACAGCTGGAAGGAGAAGAGATGGATTTAATACACTTTCCCAAGTGTATTATCACATAAATGAATATGATGAACTTGACTGAAATTCAAACTCATCTTTCCAATTCTTCAATCCAAATCACAATCCATTACTCTACCATATCTTCTACTAGAGAGTCCACTAGTTAAAAGATTCTGATAACAAAAATGAGGAAACTAGTCTGAATTAATCAATGTTTGACCTTAACATTTGGTTTATAAAAACATTTGATGCCTTACTGATTTAACAGACACTGTGTCTGATTTCTTAGGAAAGCATTTCTTTGTTTTAACTTCTTTTTACCATTATTGTTCTTGCCAGTATGAAAAAAAGTTGATTATCTTAAATCTCTTGTAAATGTACAAAAAGACTCCATAATCTTTTGTCTAGAACTGATCGAAACAGTTGTTGAATTATCTGCTCATTAGCTTGTGGGGGAAAAAATGAATGCTGTTTTTATTTTTCTTGTATTCTTCTCAAAGAGCATTGCCTCAAGATAATCTCATCAAACAGAAATCCTACACTTTACCAAATAACAACCACAAAGATATTGTTTACTAAAAAAATAAATATGAAAAGCATTACATTTTTACTCTTATTTTTATCTTTTTAATGATTGTTTTTATACAACATAAACCTTTCAATATTTACTACTGTTACAGAAAATAATTTTTTGAGAACATCTAAGATTGTTTTAATTTATGCCTTTTGCTTTTTATTAATGATTATCATTGTTGTTAAGTGCATTAAAATGAAACTTATTTAATTAGAAAGCAAATAATTTGTTGAGTATCTAACTAATGATAATTATAATGAAATAATGATAATTATAATGAAATAATGATAATTATAATGAAATAATGATGTAGACCAATGATGAGGCTTGAATCTTTCATATTTAACATAATATTTCATTTTTGGCACTTTGAGTTCCTGTTAGCCAGTATGAGAGAGCTTGACCCCATGAATACATCTTAAATGTGGACCTTGCATTTTCATCTGTGATGTGTGAGAGGCTGCCTATTCACTGCTGGGATAAATGTTTTTATATCAATTAATCTCAGTCATACTTCTCATTTCCATGCTTGTAAGTCAGGTGCAGATGTGATGCTATATAATTATGCACTTGGTGGCCTGGAAAATAATAATTCAATTTAAAATTGTTTTGTAAGAAATTTAAATTTATATTGAAAATGTTCAAAAGATTTTGCTTTGGAACATTTAGCAGCAGATTAAAAAATAGAATTGTAAAATTGAGTTTAGCTTCTGGTTGTCAAAATTAACCCTTTCTGTGCCATATTCTATCATCTGCCATATTCTATCATCTGCCATATTCTATCATCTGCCATATATCTGGTATGGCAGATGATAGAGAAAAAAGATGAGGGTGATCCTGAACAACACTTCTAATCTATATTCCCAAAATGAGAATTTGATATTATTCTGATAAGTTAGACAGTTAGAAATTGGCTGCATTTATCAGTGTTAAACTCTTCAAATATTTAGACTACTTGCCCATTTAAAATATTTGTTTGCAAAATTAATTCACAAAAAAAAGAATATTGTTTAATTTATATAATTATGTCACCTCAAATAAGGCAATAAATCCAGTAAAATGCAAGGAGTTACTGAGTGTTAGAGAATATGATAAAAATCACTATTAAGTAGAGAGAACAATAAAAGAAAAAGAGTTAAGAAGACAGAAGATAACAATTGACACTGCATTTTAATTTTTGAAGTTCATAGTTGATTGGAAAGCAAGAAGCTGAAAGAGTCCCCCAAGTAAGAAGTGCAAGAGAATAAACTGTTGATATAGAACTTTCAGTTACATCTAATTATTTCAATTATAAAATATTGAGACTTTGCCACCAATTTAGTACTGACATTAAATTCATAAATCTAGGTACCATAAAGGAAAGTTCATCAGAGTAATTACAATGAAAGTATTTATAGAAAAAACCACAGGGAGATTACATTACAGTGGCTGAAGTGACTGAAACCAAGATGTCAGGTCTGGACAAATAATATTGCAGATTCTTCTTAGTAATTTATTCAGAATCTCTTAATACATAGCAATAGCACCAGACCAGATGTGAGAGCAATATTCAAAGCATGGATAATGGTAAACTTGTAAATATGTAAGATAGATTATGGCAAGAAAAATTGACTAGCACAACACAGCGAACTGACTTTCCTACCAGCAGACTTACAATGATTGATTTGTTTGGCGTGAAATGTGAAAATTTGTCTTGAGTTAATCTGTAAAGATTTAAAATATCAGAAATATACATCCAGTTTGGGTTGGAATTGAGAAGAACTCAGAATTATTTCTTTTCTTTTCTTTTTTTATTTCTGGGGAAGTATGGTTGCAAAGCTGAAACTTAAAGGAATTGACAGAAAAGTACCACCAGGAGTAGAGCCTTTGGTTTAATTTGACTCAACACAGGAAAGCTCACCTGGTTTGGACACTGGTAGGATTGACAGGTTGATAGCCCTTTCTCAATTCAGTGGGTGATGGTGCATAGCTGTTCTTAGTTGGTGGAATGATCTGTCTGGTTGATTCTGATAATGAATAAGACTCTGGCCTGCTAACTAGTGTTCCAATGCGTGTGTTTTATTCAATGGTGAGCTCAGTGTTCATCATGCCTGGGATTGGGTCGGTATACTTATGTCCTTCTTAGAGGGACAGGTGGCAGAAAGCCACACGAGGCAGAGTGGTAACAGGTCTGTAATGCCCTTAGATATCTGGGGCTGCATACATGCTACACTGGAAGTATCAGCGAGAACTTTGTAACCTACCTGAGAGGATCAGGAAACCTCTTAACCACCTCCCGTGATAGGGATCGGGCCCTTTAACCTACCCCATGAACAAGGAATTCCCTGCAGGTGTGGATAAACAGCCCACGTTGATGATGCTCCTACAATTTGTATATACCACCAGCTGCTACTAATGATTGAACAATCCAGTGGGATCCTCAGATCTGACCAACCAAGACCCTTTAAAATGTAGGCAACCATGTGATCTTCACTGATTCATTTTTTTCTAATTATCTGTGAATTATGATGTTTTCTTGGGAATGATAGTTGACTAGTTTCATGCTGCCTTCTCCCTGAATTGGTTTTCAGTGTTTTTCATCTTTTAGACTGATTACCACTCAAAGTGTACGAGTTTGACTTTAACTAAGAACTGAGAAGAGATTCATGCATTTCCCAATGGCATTTGTCAAAAAGGGAACATGGAAAGCTAAGCAGAAATTTAAACTCAATCTTAGTTGGAATTTCTCAATTTTTAATCAGTAGTTATAAAGAACATTTTGATTCAATGATTCTTTCAGTTGTATCAACAAAACTAAATTTACTGCACTGATTTGACCTTCATTCAACATCTGCCACTCATATATATATATATATATATATATATATATACGCAAGTATAGTGCAAGTTTTTATTATAAGTTTTTTTATGCAACATATTGGGGTATTATATTTGATTGCAAAGGGAAAGAATAACAAGGATTACATTTTTAACAGTATGTATTTGTTTGTTATAAATGGTGTATTTGACCACTTTTGCCTTGCAAAAACTGTAAATTATGCCTAGAAGAGAAAATAGCAATAAACTGCTTTAAAAACCAAAATAAAATATTATGTAAAAGAAACAAGATAATAGGAAAATGTAGACATGCACACAAATATCCTCTTTGCTACACAAACAACAATAAAGAAAAACAAAAACAAAGCAAATAAAAATATAAATATACAAACACTCAATTACAAAAAAAAGAAAATAATATAACAACAACCAAAGAACACACAAAGTTCACAAACACAAATATACAAAAGAACACAAATACCCAACCATGGCCTAAAAAATGAAACCCTTAAATGGTCAACATCAACATGGTAAGCAAAAAAGGTCAAAGCAATAAAAGAGGTCAACCTAAATGACAAGAACAGACCAACTAAAAAAAGCAATTAAACAAACACCTATTCAATACAAAACAGTTAAACAGACACCCCTTCATGAGCACATTAAAAACAATAAATAAAGCATTAAAAAGAAATAAAACACCTGCACAATAAAAAGAAAAAGAAAATCAACCAACTGTAAGTAGGACTGCTTCTAGAAAATACCAAATTACACCAGGCTCCTTATAAACAGGAAATAAGACTCAAAAAGAAAAAAAAAAAACAGCCACAATGAATGAAGACATCATAACTGTGTCCTCATAAAAATTTGAAAATGGTACGAGCATTGACTGGAAAGCATGGAGCTAGAAGAGTTCCACAAGTGCGAGAAAAGAACCTGTTAACATAAAACTTATAGTTACATCTAGCCAACTCAAATGTGAACGGATGAGACCTCATGACTAGTCTAGTACTGCACTTAAATTCATAATTCATTGAGTCTAAGTACCACAGTGAAGGGCTCATTCAAACAATAACCATGAAAGTATTTATAAAAAAGGTACAGGGAGGTAACTTTAGGGCAGGGGGAAATTGACGGAAGCTGAGATGACAGATAACCAATAATATAGCTGATTTTATATCAAGAATTTCCAAATATATAGCAGGAGTACTGGATCACCAGGTGGAATCAATATTCTAAGCACAGAGGAATGGTAGACAGACATATATAAGATAGATTCTGGAGAGAAAAATTGTCATGCACGGCACAGCGTACTGATTTTCTTAGCAGCTGACCTAGCAATGGATTCAATATGGTCTTTATGTTTCATTTCAGTTAAGAATGTTAGCCTGAGAAGGCACAATGAGTCACTTTCCTAGAGGTTAGCATCAGCCATGTTTCTGGAAGACAGTTTTGTTTTAGAGGTGTTAAAATTAACAAGCCATTTTTTGCCCGAGTTAATGGAATGAAAGTTGTTTATGACATCAGTCACAAATTTAACCTCATTGAACTGATCAGTCTTACTATCAAGACATAAGTAAATGGTTGTACTATTCATCAGCATAGATACCAAGTTGAGAGCCAATGCCATGAGGAAGGTCATTAGTGAAAATTAAAAACAAAGTGGGACTAAGGATAGAGCTTTGGGGACATCTGCATGAGTACAAAAGGATCTAAAAGAGTGATCGTTCAGGATAACTTTCATTTCACAACTTGAAAAAGACTGAATCAGGTCAAAAAATTCTCCAGAGATACTGTAAGGTTTTAACTGGTGAAAAAGATATGAATGTAAAACCCTGTTGAACACTTTTGAGATGTCCAAAGCTACAGCCCAAGCCTCACCATTCTTATCTAAATCTTGATAGACTCTTTCTGTGATGATTATCAACACATCTGCAACTGACTTTAGAGAAATGAAAGCCATATAACTTATCTGAAAGAAGGATCTGAGATGTGAGATGCTTCACCAATTGATTAGGGTCTCTAATTGTTTACCAAAAAGTGGTAGAAAGCTACTAGTCTGATAGTTGGAATGGTCAAATGGTTCATCTGAGTTCTTAAAAACTGGAACAACAGATGATTTTTACAAAGTAGAAAAGCAAGAAGCATTTATTTATTTTTTATAATCGTGTCACTCCAAGCAAGGCAGTAATGCCACTGGTGCACAAGAGGTTACATGTTAGGAAAGTGAAAAAAAGAACTAGGTAGAGGAAGTGTTGTAGAAACGCTAAGAGAACAATGAAAATCAAGGAGATAAAAGATGGGAATTGACATTGCACTTAAATTCTTGAAGATTGTAACTATCAGGGAAACAAGTATACAGAAGAGAGGTCCACAGATGAGAAGTGTGAGAAAATAAACTGAGAGAAGAAGTGACAGTTATATTTGATTGTTTTGACTGTAAAGAACCTAGTTGTCAATCTAGTAGGTGGAGTAAAATGGTGGAGATGAGGCACATGCTCGTGAGAAGAGAAGCAATGAAAATATTTGTAGAAAAAACAGAGAGAAGCCACATCCCTTTGGTGAGAAAGTGACTGCAGTCAAACTGCCAAATCTGGATTGATTATATTGCAGATCCTTTTTGAATTTTTTGGAGAAACCCAAGATGAATAAAAGAAGCACCCAACCAGATATGGCAGCAGTATTAAATGCATGAACAGATAGTAGATTTGTATGTGTGCAAGATGGATTCTGAAGAGAAAAACTTCCTAGCCTGGCACAGTGACCCAACCTACCTAACAGTATACATATGTATTTATTGGATGTAGTCATTCCATTTGAGGTCAGCTAAGAGAGTGAGGCCAAAGAGGTGCAGTGTATTGTTTTCTTGAGTGACTAACATGATTCATGTAAATTTAAATACACACCATACAATGCAAAAATTGTCTGGAGGAGAAAATATTTATAATCATCATCCCAGGTCAATACAAATTACAAAATGAGCATTCAAAATTTATCTAAAAATAGAGACAAGGAAACAGAATTTTACTCTGTTACTTAAAATTGAAGACTAAAAGCAAATACGTTGTAAAATACCAAATGTAAATATATGCATTATATACAATGCAGATAACATAACACAGTTATGATAACACCAATAGCTTAAATTAAAAAAACTTAAGACAATCAACCCTGTGAAAGAATAATTAGAAAAAAACAATTAATCAGTAAATAAATAATAAAAAAATTAACAAATTACAAATGCTCTCATAAACACAAATAAATATCATAATAATCAACAATCTTCTCTATTATAGTATTTTATATATATATATATATATATATATATATTATAAATGATGTTTTAGAACATGTACATAATTTTTTCTATATATGTCCTCTAACATCATATGGCTGTTACATTCTAACAGATAATGCCATTAATCAACCATTTTAGCATTTAAAAAGTCTAACGGTCAACATGAAAGACATATTCCCTTCATTATCAATAACCCCAACCAGCCTCACAACAACAGTGAACCAAATATAGGCAGGGGATGATTTCAGTTCTTGCCCATTCCTCCTGATGAGACGTTGGGTGCCCAACATCGAAACAGCCATATGATTGTAGAGGACATATATAGAAAAAATTATGTACATGTTCTAAAACATAATTTATAATAAATATTCACAGCTCTATACATTATATATCGAGCACTGTATTAAATTAATGTTTCGGGCGGTGAAAAAAATTCTTTCTTCGTTCTGTACTCACTCAGATATATATATATATATATATATATATATTATAAATTATAGCTTAGAACATGTACAGATTTTTATCTACTACAAAGTGTACATTTTGTTTAATTTTGTTTGTTTTTGTCATCTCAATGTCGAAACAAAATGTACACTTTGTAGTGGATAAAAATCTGTACATGTTCTAAACTATAATTTATAATAAATATTCACAGCTCTGTATTATATATCAAGCACTATTTTAAATTGATGTTTTGAATGTTGTAAATTTTTCTTCATTCCTTATTCCCTCAAATATATATATATATTTTTTTAAAACTTTAATCCAAAAGGAAAAGCAGGAAGGTAAATCCCAAAGACCTGATCCTAATTAATATTAATATGTTAATATTAAAAAATGATACAGGTGGAGGGCTCAATGTAATTAATATTTAAATTAAGAGCCAGTTATAAAATAAAATAAATTTTTAAGTTCAAAACCATTGTATGATCATTTCTACATAAAATCGCCAAGAGAGATTTCACGCATCATCAGCAACTTATACTCAAAATAAAATGATATTACTGGCGGAAGTTCAAAAATTTCACAAAATTTATGTCACGGAAAAAAAAGAATAGGTAGTATTAATAAGTAGGTAGCAATCAATGTCGATTTTTAGATTTTGGACAACATTACTTTTAGATTGAGTTGTAAGTGAAAAATTTAAAAATTTAAAAATTTGGCTATGTCTAGCTCTAAAAAGGGGGAATATATATATATATATATATATATATATATATATATATATATATATATAATTAGAATAAGTAAAGAAGAGGTAAAATTGTCTTTAATCTAACATGTTTCACTTCAGTAAGCTTCTTCAGAGATTTTTTAAAGATGAATGATTTAAAAAATTTTGAACAAATTTTTAAAAAATCCACAAAGACACTATGTTGATTTGAGGTTTGATTTCATTGGTCAGATACATGTCATGTGTAATAAAGCAATGGAGGAATATTTTAAATGTAGAGAAAAACTTGTCTGTTTATGTATGTATGCCATGTGTAATAAAATACAATAGATGTCTATTTTGAATGTATGTGTATATATATATTTCCCTCCTGTCATGCTCATGGAGAGAAAGACAATAGTAAAGATACATGCACTCTATCCTTGATATTGAGAATTTTAACCCATAAATAGCTTTTTCTTTTTTATGTAGTGTATCCTTTCAGGATGTAAGCAATCATGGACATCCACTGGTCGCTTTTAACACCTTTCCTCTTCCAACTTCACTCCACCATCTACTAACTCAAGCCTGTCAAGTATGTCAAGTATGTCTCATGTCACTTTCTCCTGTCTTTTTTTTCCTGCTATCTAGCCTGTGAGTATTAAATTCTCCAAGCCATCCTTCCTCATTATAGGTTCCAGAAACTTCAGCTGTCTCTTCTTGATGTTAAGCATAAATTTTCTTTTCATTTACATCCTCCCCAAAACCTCACATGTTTAGTCCCTGGTATCCTCATTATCCTTCTGTAGAACCACATTACGGTTGCTTTAAGTCTTTTCTTCATCTTTGAAGAGATTGTTTGACATTTGCTGCCATATTGAAGAACAGACATCATATAACAATCCAGTACTCTTTTCTTTGTTTCTAAGAAAATCTTCTTGCAAATCTTAATACTATCCTTTTATCATATCTAAAAACAAAGACATCTACAGATGGACACAAAGTGATGTTTTTTGCATGACTTTATACTTTTTGTCTTATTACTGGCAATGAATACACAAGGAAAAAATGTCTTCCATTTTGTTTTTATATGACTGCATCCTTCTTCTCTTACTTGTAATAAAAAGAGAAAATGATTGCAATTTATCTGCAATCGTTTGGTATTTATGCATTTCTTTCTTTTATTTTTATTCACTTGCCTAATTTTTCTTAAAAGAAATCATATTAAATCAATAATATAACCAGGGAATAGGAAAGGTTTCAGAAAATGGAAACAGGTATTTAATTTAGAATTATTTGATGGAATTTGCCCCTCTGATCCCTCAAATCTAAGCCGCACAAAGTTACAAATAATTAAAATTAACAAAAGCATACAATTTAAAAATGTGATCTGATTTAGAGTTCTGGCATTATCATTAGTTTTAGTTGATTAGTGTTTGATAATAGAATATTGAATGTAAATTGTCAAGTGTTATAGGTCACCATCTTTGAAATTTCATATGAGAAAACAAATAATCTTTATTTTAGCCTATGAAAATGTTTCAACATTTCTAATGTCTTATTTTTGGAGTTTTGCTCTGGTTCTCAGCTGTTTTCAATTTATAAACAGGTTTTTTGGTGCCATTTTCACCATTATGAAGTTGAGCATTAAAAAAATGTGATTTCCTGTTAGTCTTGAATATTTTCTTTACATTCTCTGTCTTTTCATTACTTAATGCCATTAGACTTTCTTGTGGAATGTTGGGGTCACAAAGTCACCATGCCATATGTTACTCGTAGAGGTTACTGGTGTGGTTCTCCTGTCAAGTAGGTTTTTATGGTGTGGAGTTATCAGATCTGCATCAACCAGTTTTTTGTGTTTTTCTAATCAATTCATTCCAAGCAAGGCAATAATGCCACTAAGATGATGCAAGGGCAAATGGGGGTGAAAGTAAATGAAAAGACTTTGGAAGAAACTGGAAACCAATTCTAACAAAAATAAAACAGGAAACAAAATATTAAACCTTCATTTTTGTTCAGAAGACTGGGAATTAGTGTGAATTGGATGATAGATGAACCTATCTACTCTTACTGAGGAAAAAAAATAGTAAATAAAATTTCAGAGTTTACCTAGTGACATTGGAAATATAGTGTTGAAGTAGACTTTAGAAGGAACTGGAAACCCAATTCTAAGGAGGAAACAAGGGATAAGCTTCTTGTTCTTCAAATGAGACAGTTGCCAAACAAAGCTAGAAAGTCCAGTCTGCCATATTAAGTCTCCGGTATCTCCTAAGAGGAGAGGAGAAATGTATTCATGCCTTTCCCTGTCACTTTTGCTTAAATATCTAATATGCAAATGTGAATGCAACAAATTTGGCACATCAGTTCTACTTTTCACATGAATAATCAATATGGTTCTGCTCATAAACAATTTACTATTTCTCAACCTCTGAAGAGTATTCCCCACTGCCCAAATATATATATGATAATATGTATATCTGACCAATAAGAATTAACTCCAAATCACGACATACCAGCTTACTGTCTCTTTGTAAATTTTTCATTTTTCTCTGTCTCAGAAGAAACTTTAATAAAAATGAAACATGTTAGAGACTCATCTCTTCAAACCACAATTTCATTTGGCTTAATTTTCTTAGGACATTAAAAAAAAAAATGGCAATCCAAGTAATATGACCCAGGATAGAGATTTTTAGTGTTATCTTGTTAGGGTTATAAAGTTATTAAGTTTTGCCATTGGATAGGATGAGTCACCATAAATCAAGTAAACACACTCACACATATTAATAATAAACATATTATCCTACATTTATGACAAGACTCAAAGTTTCATGTGTTATGCAATCATCAGGTGTATATTTTAAACTGACAGTTTAATAGATTTGAACTAAAGTTCACTCGATGTTCATAGGAATTAAATCTTACAAAGTTTAGTTACTGCTTTTTTAATAACAAGATTAAATATTTTAATATTCTAAGGTTACATGTGGATAACAACATAAAATTTAAATTTAAAATTTGAAATTAAAATTAAAATAAAAATAAAACAAAAATAAGAAAAAAAGATTTTATTCCCATGAACATTGAGTAATTCAAATCAATTAAAGTGTCAGTTTGAAATATGCACTGATGATTGTATGACGCATGAAACTTCGAATCATGCCATAGACATATGACAATATGTATATTTATTAATATATATAATTCGGCTCTGTTCATACATTTAACACTTGAACAATAATACTATACATATGTACACCCTCCTCATATGTATATTTATCAATTTATGTCACTGTATATATCCACCCATATATACATACAAATATCTTAGGAATATATCCACTCTCATATTCACACATCCACACACACACCTATAAAAATTATATACACATATATATACACAAAATTAATACAAGCACATATATACACAAGTATACAAACAAACTTCAGATATACTTCATCTATATTCTGGGTCATATTACTTGCATTCCCCTTTTTGAATTTTTTTAATATTTTGAGAAAATTAAACCAAATGAAATTGTGGTCTGAAGAGATGGGTATGCTTGCCTATCAAAGTAAATTATATATATATATATAGTTTAAAATATGCTAATTTTAATTGATAGGTAAAAGTGCTCAATATCTGAAATAGTGTATATAGATATAAAAATATAAAAATGGACACTATATGACTGACAGTCTCTTTCATTCTTGAACACAATTTTCAGGTCATCTTAGCTATATGTGAGACTAACCTTGACCCTTCTATCCCCTCTTCAGAGCTGTTCGTTCCTGGTTACCTTCCTCTCTTCAGGAAGGACTCCAATGTCCATATGCATGGGCTTGGTGTATATGTCAGCGAACAACTCCCCCTAGCCAGGGTCACATCTCTTGAATCCCTTGATCATTCCTTCATGTGCTTCCGTCTCTCACTTCTAAGCTCGGTTAGCTATCTCTTCTTCCTCTACCGCTCCCCCTCCTCCTCCGACTGTACGTTACTTGATTGCATCTCTAATAACATCGACAGGGCCATTTCTTCTCACCCATCTGCCCAAATATTTGTGTTTGGCGATTTTAACGCCCACCACACCAAGTGGCTTGAAAACTCAGCCACCGACCTTGCTGGGATCCGCACCATGCACTTTTCAATAGCCCAAGCTCTAACGCAAGTGGTGGACTTCCCCACGCGTTTCTCTAAAAACCCTAACAGAAGGGACTCTTTACTCGACCTTTGTTTTACTTCCATCCCAGACTCCTGCACTACCAGGCAACTCTGCCCCCTTGGAAATTCTGACCACGCCGTAGTCTCCGTAAACATATCAATCCGCACTAACTCTTCCCAAGAAAACCAGACCAGCAGAATATCATACTGCTACCAAAGAGCCGACTGGGACTCGTTCAGGGACTTCCTCTGCGACATCCCCTGGAACAACGTCTTTGATCTTCCTGTCGAAGACTGTGCCTCCGAAGTCTCCTCTTGGGTTAAGGCTGGCATCGATGCTTTTATCCCTGCCAGAAAATTCCAACTAAAACCTAATTCGTCCCCCTGGTTCTCACCCGCTTGCTCGGCCGCTATTGCCCACCGGAACCATTTCTTCCGGCTCTATCGAAGCTGCTCGTCGAACCAAAACAGGCGCCTTTTCACCTCAGCACGGAACAAGTGTAAAAAAGTACTGAACGAAGCCAAGAGGGCGTTTGCTACCAGAATTAGACAACGCATAGCATCCTCTAAGTTTGGCTCCAAAGATTACTGGCGTCTCTGCAAAAGCGTGCTCAGCAGGAACAAGACTTCAATACCCCCACTAATCAATGAATTTGAAGTTCTCACCTCCCCAGCCGACAAGGCTGAGTGCTTTGCCCGTAAATTCTCAACCAATTCGACACTGGACTCGTTAGGAATACCTACACCAGACTTCCCACCCAGAACTAAGGCTCAACTAAATAACGTCCTCATCTCGCCCTCGCTGGTCGCCAAGATAATTGCGCAACTTGACCCACACAAAGCGAGCGGCGGTGACGGAATCCCAGTCATAGTACTGAAGAAATGTGCCCCAGAACTTTCCTCCTATCCTCTCTAAACTCTATAACCTCTGCCTATCTGCTTCCTGCTTTCCTGCCTGTTGGAAGTCCTCCTGCGTAGTACCTATATTTAAGAATTCTGGTGAACCCTCAGACCCCGCCAATTACCGTCCTATTAGTCTCCTTCCAATCTTTGGCAAAGTTTTCGAAGCCATTATCAACGCCGAGGTGATTCAGCACCTTATGACCAACGGGCTTCTCTCTGACAAACAGTATGGGTTTCGCTTCACCAGGTCTACTGCTGATATGCTAACGACCATTACCGAGTACATATACCAGGCACTCGACAAGAATGGTGAAGCCCGAACCGTTGCCTTGGATATCTCCAAAGCATTCGACAGGGTCTGGCATGCTGGCCTCTTGTGCAAACTGCGGAGCTATGGGATAACTGGACATCTGTCTGACCTCATCCAGTCCTTCCTCTCTAACCGCACATTAAAGGTGGTATTGAATGGGCATGCCTCCCAAAACTACCAGACGAACGCGGGCGTCCCTCAAGGTTCTATCCTAGGTCCCACGCTATTTCTGATCTACATTAATGATCTCCCCGACACCATTAGATCCCAAGTTGGCATGTATGCCGACGACACAACAATCTACTCCCGCATCGATCAGAAACCAGGTAACCACCATAGACTATCGCATCTACCTCCCATTAGCATAGGACAGGCTAGCCTCCCAGAGAGTAAAATACTACGCCTCCTTGGCCTTACACTCTCGGCGGACCTCAAATGGAATGACTATATTGAATCCATTGCCAAATCTGCTGCTATGAAAGTCGGCTCTCTGTGCAGGGCCCGGAAATTTTTCCCACCTGAAACTATTCTGCACATATACAAATCTACCATCCGCCCGTGTATTGAATATTGCTGCCATATCTGGTCGGGTGCCCCTGCTGCTCTCCTTGGGCTTCTTGACAAAATACAAAGGAGGATCTGTAACGTGGTTGATACTAACTTGGCAGACTGGCTGCAGCCGCTCTCACACCGGCGTGATGTAGCTTCCCTGTGCCTCTTCTACAAGTACTTTCATGGCTTCTGCTCCGATGAGCTTAGATCACTGGTGCCGCCCAAGCACGAATTTACACGAGATACTAGATTAGCAACTAGGTCCCACCCTTTTACAGTTAAACAAATAAGATGTAACCGTAAATTCTACTCCAACAGCTTCTTTTCTCGCGCTTCCCGCCTGTGGAACTCCCTTCCACAAGTCTGCTTTCCCGACAGTTACAATCTCCAGGTGTTTAAATGTAGGGTCAATAGACACCTCCTATCACACTAACTCCCAACTATTCTCACAACACTCTCATCTACCCAACCCTCATTCTCGGTATCCTCACCCGCCTATCACCCACCCTCTGTTATGTCCTATATTTAACCAGCCTTTCTCCTCTCTACGTAGCCCCCTGCACAGTAGTGGCAGTGACATGCCTTGCTCGGGGTGAAACGCTTATAAAAAAAAAAAAAAAAAAAAAATGAACAGACTATTGCCAGTTGGGGTTGACCTTAGTGTCTACTTTAATATTTCTCTCTCTCTCTCTCTCTCTCTCTCTCTCACACACACACACACACACACACATACACACACAGATATAGATATCTATTCAGATACATTTGTATTTCTTCAACTCTTATTCTGGGAAAAGGAACACATAATCTAAGATGATCAACAGTTGAGCAAGGCTTGCACACTCCAACTCTCAGTCATGATGCCTGCTGACTTCATGCTAGCACAAGCATCAACATCTTCTGAATAGTTTTATCAACCCAGTTTCACTCACAAGGCTTGGTTCAAACTGTTATGTTTTTTTCAGTCAGTTTCTAACATTGCTGTGTTCATATGGAGGATTGCTCCCACCCCAGGCTAATATCACAAAAGCCTCACTTCCTTGATAAATGACCTACTGTAAGATTCAAACTTAATTTTCATAGTCAGAATGCTAATGTTCCAGTGACTCATTCAAATGCTCACCTAGTAAATATAACAATTGATTAAGCTGGTGGATAAGAGTTCAATCTCTAAATCAGTGAATATAATTCACCTACTCCAGTTCAGTGGTATGCACTTTTCAGAAATATAGGAAAGAAATGCACTTTATTAGATGCCTGTATAAAAGCCAATGTCCTAGGCTTTGTAAAGCACAAAATATTCCAATCTGTTTTAGTTATCCTTCTGCATGAAAACCTGTTTAAATCTATCAGTGTTTCATGGAACAGTTGAATTATGGAAAACCAAAATGAAAAAAATTTAATATCACCTCAGTCAGTCAGTCAGTCAGTCAGTTAATTGCCACATATGATACCCGATTGGGTGATCACGTATCAAAAGAGACATGACTGACTATACAGAAGATTTTCCCACAGTAGTTTACCATTACTTTCTCTGGTAGACTAGTTGGCAACCAAGGCTATAGAATCCAATCCGTCCTGCTATTCAACCCATAGATGGAGGGTGAAGAGATGGATTAATACATTTTCCAAGGGTATTTGTTTGTAAGTGAATGAAATGAATTCAACTGGAATTTGAACTCAGCTCTCCGAGTACTCATTTCAAGTCAATATCCATTACCCCACATTGCACATCCTTACACCACAACAAAGCCGTCATATCTCTGTGAACACTCTTTGTAGAATAAAGAAAACACTAAAAAGATATATGGACTTTTTAAAAAATCTTAAGCCATAATTGTAATGGTTGCTAATATTTTTTGCTCAGTTTTGCATATTAGCCATAAGTATTGTTCAAGTCAACTCAAAGGATAGATTTCAGACACTCCTGAAAAAAAAAACACAGTAGTGTCATTACTTCAGTTAAGATTACTGCAATAAATGTATAAATATTGATGAGAGAAAATATTCTACTGTGCAATGCTTAGTAAGCATTAGCAGAGTCAGTTGGTTAAAGTAACATTGAAATAAAATTGTATGAAGAGACAAAAGGACACCATTTTAAGTGTGCAATACAACAAATGTTACATAGAAACATGTGAAAATGTTGGTTGAAGATACTAAACTCTAAGTTGTCCACATTGCCAAGTAAGTTAACGTACACTAGAAAATAGCAAGAAGGAATATTAACAAAGGTATAAAGAATACTTTCATTTGAATGTATTTTACCAGAGATAGCTATGTTCAGACAGTATTTCTCAAGCTGTAATCCTTGGCACGATGATAAACTATATCTGGCAGTAAGGTATCTGATCAGAAGATCAGAGCTTTAGTGGAGCGTGAAATCACAAGATTTCTTTTCAAATTTATTTCTTTATAAAATTGTAAATAATAGATATCACATTCTACTTAGTTTAGATATTTTTATAATCATTGCTGAGAGAGTCAAAAGCATAAAATTGGTGTTAAGGGAATAACTGTCCTTTTGACTTACCATATTTTTCAGGCACATTGACCATGTTTTGCAGGCACAGTGGTTGAACATAGCCAAGCTACAACTACAACTGGCAATTGGATAAAGGGCTCAGTTTTAATTGTTTGAAGAGATGATAGAGTTTGACAATTGAATGAAAATAGTTTAAGGAGGTAAGGGAGTTTGAATTTGAACAAAGGGTCTATGTGGCATTACAAAGCAATTATCAAAATAATATTAATCATCCACTGCTTAATCTGGATTGACAAATTTTATAGATTTATGTTATACATGTTTAGAATGGGAACATTGTAAACAGTGATGCCAAGATTATTGTTGCTGTATAGCATTCAAATGTATCCCACATGTGAAAAGCTGTTATGTAATTTGGTTATAACAAGTCAATAATTAAAATCCCTGTGATTTGAAATGAAAAGAAAAATTACCATATATGGATAAGGTAGGGGAGATAAATAAGAGAGAAATGTTAATATTTTAAAATATAAGTAAATCAAAATTACATGGTAAACACTAATGTGTAACACCCGTATTGGAATTACATGGTAAACACTAATGTGTAACACCCGTATTGGAATTACATGGTAAACACTAATGTGTAACACCCGTATTGGAATTACATGGTAAACACTAATGTGTAACACCCGTATTGGAATTACATGGTAAACACTAATGTGTAACACCCGTATTGGAATTACATGGTAAACACTAATGTGTAACACCCGTATTGGAATTACATGGTAAACACTAATGTGTAACACCCGTATGCACATGCGAAAACAGCCAGCTAGCCACAGGCAATATTTAATTGTTCAGTTGAACTGCAACAATTGCACTATCAAAGAAAGTCTTTAATCTTGTTATTAAAAGAGCAGTAACTTTATAAGATTTAATTCCCATGAACATCAAGTGAACTTAAATTAAAATCTATTAAAGCATCAGTTTGAAATATGCACCTGATGATTGCATAACGTATGTGATTTGAACCTGGTATGGGACCATAAAATAATGAGTCAACACGATGGTAGGACAAGAACATATATTACGTCAACAAGAGATACACAGAGAAAGAGTAATAATAGCTTTGTTACAAGTGACTGACAGACAGACAGACAGTGCTGAGCTGAACTGAAGTCATACTGAAAACCAGTGTCTCTGTTGCCCCGTCTCTGTCCTCGAGAGTAATTAACTCTTGATTAATATAGGCAAAGAAGAGTCCATTATTAAGTGGGTAACTCTCCACAACAGTATGAAACTCAGAGTTGTGTGATAGATGTAGGATAATATGTATATTTATTAATATATATATATATATATATATATATATATATAATACAGTTCTCTTCATACATTGAGCATTGTTTTATTAACACCTGAATAATAATACTATATATATGTACACCTTCCTCATATATATATATATATATATATATATATATACACGAGTCTTTATTATAAGAGAGAGGATTTTTTATTTAGCTACTACTTTATTCTGGATTTACATTTTATTTATTACTTTATTTGATTATTTTAATTAAATTTGACTTTATTGTATAATTTATATTTACTTACTAATTTATTTAATTACTACTTCATTCTATACTTACTTTTTATTTAATTATTATAGAATTCAATATTTTTCTTTTTTCTGTACTTTTTATTTACTTTCTATTTTATTCTCAACTTTTTATTTTAATTCTACTTTATTGCATTCTTTGTTATTTGCATTACTACTTTATTTATTTTATATTCATAAAGTAGTAAGTAAATAAAAAGTAAGTGTAAAATATACATACCTTTTTATTTATTTACTACATGATTTCAAAACTTTTATTTACTTTATTCTGTATTTTCTTATTTATTGCTATTTTATTCTGTAGTTATTTTTTATTTACTTAGTTCTTAATTCTTTACTTACTTTTTATTAACTTACTTTATTTCATTGCACTATATATTAATGATCTCCCTGATTCCATAAGAACCCAAATAGGTTTGTACGCCGATGACACCACAGTTTACTCTCGCCTCCAACAAAAATCTGGTGTAGGCGTCAAAGCTAAACTCGCAGCCGAGATTGAAAAAGACCTCCAATCCATATTGGACTGGGGTAAGAAATGGCAAGTAAATTTTAATGCTTCTAAAACGAAGCTACTCTCAATTAACCATCATCGACAATCTCACCTACCTCCCATTAGCATGGACCAGGCTTGCCTCCCAGAGAGTAAAACACTACTCCTCCTTGGTCTCACACTTTCAGCGGACCTCAAATGGAATGACTATATCGAATCCATTGCTAAATCCGCTGCTATGAAAGTCAGTTCTCTGTGTAGGGCCCGGAAGTTTTTTCCATCTAAATCTATCCTGCACATTTACAAATCTACCATCTGCCCGTGCATTGAATACTGCTGCCATATCTGGTCGGGTGCCCCTGCTGTTCTCCTTGGGCTTCTCGATAAGGTTCAGAGGAGGGTCTGTAATGTGATAGATACCGACTTGGCAGACCGCCTGCAGTCTCTCTCCCACCGGCGCGACGTGGCTTCCCTGTGTCTCTTCTATAAATACTTTCACGGCTTCTGCTCTGATGAACTTAGATCATTGGTGCCCCCTAAATACGAATTTGCACGAGATACTAGATTAGCAACTAGATCCCACCCTTTTACAGTGAAACTGATAAAATGCAGCCGTAACTTCTACTCCAACAGTTTCTTTCCTCGCACTTCCCGACTGTGGAATTCTCTTCCAAACGATTGCTTCCCCGACGGCTACAATCTCCAGGAGTTTAAATGTAAGGTCAATACACACCTCCTAACACACTAACCTGCTCCCATTCTATCAAGCACTCTTCCCATCTGCCCGACCCTCATCCTCGCTATCCTTACTCATCTGTCACCTTTCTCCTGACATTCCCTATGTCTATCCACTCCTTCTCTTTACCTTCCCCTATGTAGCCCCATGCGCAATAGTGGCAGTGGAATGCCTTGCTTAGGGTGAGATGATTAAAAAAAAAACAAAAAAAAAACTAAATAATGTCTTTTTAATTATTTTAAGAAAATTTATTGAAGAAAAGAAAGAAAACTGGGGAAAATTGATAAGCATTTATTGAATTCTTACTGTTAATTGATTGCCTTCTCTTAACTTTCTTTCAATTATCAATGTCATAAAAATTATAATATATAGTTATTTTGAATCTTATATAACCAATAGGGAGGTAATTCAGTATTGTTGAATTATTTCCTATTTGTTCTTCCTTATAAAAATAATTTAATGGTTGTAAAAAATAGAAAATTAAAATTAATATTTTCACATTTGAAAATAGCATTAAACTTTACATTTACTATTCTTTAAATTCAGTTTTACTTAGTAAAATATCTTTTTTGTTGTCAACTATCAAATTAATATCAGAATAGCACAGTATGAAAGAGGGGAAGCTTGTGTAGTCACAGTATGAGAGAAAGGAGACAAGTAATCAGAATATGAGAGAGAGAAAATGAGTGTAATCACAGTATGAGAGGGGGGAAAAGAGTGTAGTTACAGTATGAGAAGAGATGAATTTCATTACAATATGAGAGAGAGGAAAAAAGTGTAGTCACAATATGAGAGAGAGCCGACAAGTGTAGTTACAGTACGAGAGAGAGAAAATGAATGTAGTCACAGTATGAGAGAGAAGAGACGAGTATCATCCCAATATGAAAGAGAGGAAATAGTTACAGCATGAGAGAGAGGAGATGAGTGTAATCACAATATGAAAGTGAGAAGATGAGTGTGGTCATAGTATGAGAGAGAGGAAATATGTGTAATCACAGTATGAGAGAGGGGAAACAAATGTAGTCACAATATGAGAGAGGGGAAATGAGAATAGTCACAATATGAGAGAAATTGTATGTGAATAGCAAGACTATAAAGAGGAAATGAGAATAGTTTTTTTCTGAAGCAGATGCATTTCCTTTATGTACAATTAAAACATTTTGGGATTTTGATTGTAGAGAAACTAGGATGTTATGAAGGCCAAATTACTATCAGTTGTTTGAGTCCTCATTTTTCAGTTGAAGATATTAATTTGTTCTTCCTAAATGTCTTTCTTTTCCACTTTTCTTTTGTTTTTTTACTTAATGCAGAATATCATATTTATATGCCTGAAACTTGGTATCTTATGATTTTATTAGATGTATTGTTGGTACAATAACATTAACCGAATCCACTTCAGTTCTGATCAACTAAAAGAACAATTATGACAAATTTAGAACCATTTACTTTATGAAACTAGAATTATATCATCTCAGTGCCATTTAGTTAGGAGTTTTCGATATCTTAACCTTTTTAGTTTTAATTGTTTATAAGTACCATTTAATGTTTAATCTGTTTCTACAAATAATTGATTGGGAAAATGAAATAAAATTGATAAATAAAATAATAATAATGAATAATGAAAAAAAAAAAAGAAATACATTTTCCCATGATGCTAAGTAAAGGGAATGAAAATATAATTACCCCCACTTGGTTTCATTAAATGCAGGCAGCTCTGGTTAAGCTTATAAAAAAACAAAACCAAACATTTCTTTGTCTCAGTATTTTTTTCCTCCTTGTTCCAGGATGTAGAAGTATATGGAAACTGTCCTTCTGGGAAACATTAGTGTCCCATGTCCATGGAATCTCTTTTCACTTTTTAATGCATGGCATTTGCATGTGGCTTCCTGAACCTCTACCTATGAAGTAAATCAAGCTTTTTCTTTGCAAGGCTAACTCTAGCTTGACAATTATAATGATGCTTATCCTTATTTAACCTAACTTCTGAGTCAAGAAAAAGAAAATGGACATCTCGTAACCATATTTAAACCTTCCAGTGATAAAGTAAGTCCACACTTTTCTTTGGTTGTTCCAACTCTGTGCATGGCTGATTTGAGCTCAACCATTAAGATAATGCTTATGTTTACTCACTTACCCTAACTTCTGGATTAAAAAGATAATAGAGACATTGATAACTTTGTTTCACTGAGTCACCATAAAAAGAATTAACATCCACTGTAGGAATTCAAGTCTTTGTAGACTCTTTCTAAGAATGGAACAGAGCCTACAAAAGAATGGAACAGAGCCTACAAAAGAATGGAACAGCATACTTTTTGCAGCTTTGTGCAGAATCTGACCATGGAGATAGGGGGTGTGGTTTTCTCGGGCACATTAAGGAGGGTAGTGAGCACATATGAGGGAATTAAAGTTGGTAGAAGAAATACGGTTGATGAAAGAGAAGAAGTAGTCAGAAGTAATAGAGCTGAAGGAAAAGATATTTTCAAACTCTTCCAGTTGTTAAGTTCGATTTCAGCCCCAACCAAATTTAGGCAGGTGAAAACATTCATTGGAATTACTTCCTATCACCACTTTGTTAGAAAGAACATAAAGAAAGCAAGGAAAGCCATGATAGTTAAGCTCTTTGAGTTTGAATTGGAGTATTGTAAAGACCACAGAAAAAAAAAAGAAAGTTAGACATGCATAGAAAAAATTGTTGTAAATTAAATTAGAGAAGAAAACGGCAACAGATCAAAGAAAGAAAGAGAAGGGAACCCAGCAATCAACTTTGTGCCAACATCCAACCAATTCTCTATTCAGCAACCACATCACTGAAGAAAAAATTAAAAATTTAAGTGTATATTTTTATAAATCCATGTTCATTGTTCATCGTTTGTTGGCCAAGATAATCACCGACTTTGGTTCCAGTTTATTTTTGATGAGTTGGTATACGACATTTAGTGGCATGTCATCAACCTGTACAGGTTATTTTCAATTACTAATCTTAATTTTTTTATTAAAAAATATTACAAAATCAAATGAGGAGTGAAAACTTGTTTCTTTTTACAAGAAATGGCATTAATCGTAGCAAATTGCTATTCTTTTTGACAATGTATGCCTTGTTTGTGGATGTGCGTTGTGGTGCAGTGGATATCGGCTCGGAACGAGAAATAGGGGAACCGAGTTCAAATTCAGTTGAATTCCTTGCATTCACTTACGCGCAAATACCCTTGGGAAAAGTATTAATTCGTCTCTTCCCTCCAGTTATGGGTTAAATAATAGGACAGATTGGGTTCTATAGCCTTGGTTGGCAACCAGTCTACCGCAGAAAGCAATGGCAACCTACTGCGGGATAATCTTCTGCCCAGTCAGTCATGTCTCGAGACATGATCGCCCAAAGCGTGTATCGCGCATGGCACTTAACTGACTGACTGATGCATTGTTTCTGATTTTATTATAAAAATGTATCAGTGATCATTTTACAATAAAAATATTTATCAGTTTTTTAAGTGCATTACTGGCAATTTCTCTATAAAAATATATTATAGATAATTTTTTTAATAAAAATGTATATCTGGGATTTTTAAAGTTATTTTTATACTTCCTTGGTGTCATGATTTTGTTTGGGAAAGTTCGGTATATAACTGGGACTCTAACAGGTGCTACCATTCTAGATCAGGGTGGAAGGAGGAACAACAGCAATTAAGAAGTCGTTCCACGCTCCTCAAAATCATCAGTCTCCTAATCAGAGGCCTTGCTGCCAGATGCAGTTTATTATCATACCCAGGACTAAGGTTTGAAAAAAAAAAACTCCCATGAATAATAGAAAGAGTGTTAACAGTGAACTTGAGAAAGTTATTTTCCTGGAAAACAGTTTTAAAAGAAAGAGTTTATAAATTTCAGCCTGTCGTAATACTGTTTAGTCAATAAATGCTAAATATTTAATGTATGGAAATGATGATTTCACACTTACTAATAGTAAACATAGTTATTATTCGCAGTTTATAGTTTCATTTCCTTATTTCTCAATAAAGTCAATATCATGAAGTCAAAGCCAGTTCTTTCCCTTTGCCTGACACTACCAAAACCAGAGGAGCACTGTACACTTTTTAACAAGCAACAGCCAAAATTTTATTAATTACCTTTGACCTGATGATCTGAGAATCTGTTAACTTATACCAAACCTGATCAACCCAATGATCTCTGACACAAGATCCAACATCTATTATTGCTACTCTCCACAAATAGAAACAACCAACAGTGTTTTTACATGTGTATCTAAATATGAATGTTAAAGATGTTGAATGTTCTTTTTCTTTTCAAAATATAAGGATGAGCATTTTCAGGCAAATAGCTCATCAGAAAATTTTTTTCTTAAAATTATAAAAAATCTTTTCTCAATACAATCTACCATTGAAACAAGCCAATTGCTCATTAAAGCTATTGTTCAAGTTCCAGCAATTCATAATGAAGAATTCCTTTTGGATCCTGCTAAGCACAAATAATTCCCCTGTTTATTCTATTTAAGTTGAATTCTTAAAAGTTGTTTTGAAATGAACCATAACATTTTTCCTTTTTTTTGATTCTCATAATAAGTTCATTATTTTTCTCTCTATTCTACAAGATAAAAGCACATTTTTAAATATTGACTAATTTTCTTACTTCAATTTCATGTACAAGTCATTTCCTAGATTTTTCTTAAGTCAATGGCATCCTATAATTGATTGATTGCTCAAATAATAAAGACTTCAGTAGAGTTTAAGACTTCAATATCTATAATATTGCACAAAAGAAAGTGCTGGGAACTTTTGCAGCAACCATTGAAAATGTTTCTAGAGGAAATATTAATTACCATTTGTTAATTTTTAGAAACTAATCATTCCATTGTCAAATCACAGAACTTTCAATATCGATTGTTTAAGATTGATTTGTTTCTTGCTGGATGCAGCAGTCACCATTCTGCCTGTCATCTTGTTATGTTCATTTTTATTTTCTCATTAACAACCAAAATTTACATATGTGAAAAAAGACTCTTGATAGAGAGCATTGTATACCCCTTTTAGCATTGTATACCCCTTTTAACATTGTATACCCCTTTTAGCATTGTATACCCCTTTTCCAGGTATTAAAATCTGCAGCAAAGTTCATATTCTTGTATACTTTTCATTGGGTATTAACTTCAACTTAAATTCCACAAAAATCAAACTGTGGCTCAAACTTCATAATATTCTTGTTACTGCAACCTGATGATGATGACAAAGGTTAACTGGACTGAAATGTTGTTTACCTTTTCATAAGATAACTCAGCAAAATATACTGCCAGAACAATGATTTCTTTTTCATGCTGACAAAATCAACAGACATCAATAATTATATTTAAATACACAACCATATTTTATTCTATCTTCTTGGGTGACTTGGCCATTGAGTGAGAGATTTGGTCAGGCTGTCAGCACACACACATATTAATCAGCACACCTGCATCAAGGTGGACCAGTCAGAAGAGTGGTCCTTTCTCTTCTCTCTCCAACTGCTATCTGCAGCTGTTAAAACCTAACTAACAATTACCACTAAAAATTCAATTGACTTCCAAACTGTCAGCTTGTTGTCACTTCTGCCAGCACTGAATTTTGGTGCATTTTGCCTCAGGTGCTGACCCTTTTTCGGCCCCACCAGTCAAAACAAAATCTAGATCCACACATACATTTTAGCTCATTTGACATTTACAAACAATACCCATTTTTTCAAATCTTACAATGACATCTGTATCACACAGTGCAAAATACATCTCTTGGCAAAATTCCACACCAACCAAGATATTATAGTAACAAATCTATAACATGAGTATCTGACTCTGAAGTCTACCTGCTTTAAATGTGCCTTTTGAGACAATTGATATTTGAATCTGTTTTGTCCTGGAGATAAACCATTTTTTCTAGTGCTTCATTGACTTGCAAAAAATGCAAACAAACCTGAGCCTCTTTACTTTCTGCAGTAGTTCACTACACTATTGTTACTTAAGGAGGTAGTACTGCCCTAGGTCAAGACAGGTGACTGCTGGAATACACCATGTCTGACAACAGGATACTGCACCATATCACACAAGCACAAGAACCTAGTCATAGTTGTCAGACAATTCCTGTAACCATATCACCACTTACATCTGGCCACCTAACTTCCCAGATTTTAACCCCCTTGATTATTAAGTATAGGGTGCAGTTGAGTGAGAGACCAGCAAAACTCCTTATGGCATCAAAGATGAACTGAAAGCAAGGATTACTGCTGCATCCACTAAGACAAGAAGACTGTCCAGAAGAGATCCAGGAGAACCCAAAGTCATCTGGCTCCTATGGTTAGAGCCAACACTGATTTTATTGAATACATTTAATCTTTAATATTTCAAGATATTTTTTGTAATTAAGTATAAGTATTTGTGTGTATCTTTTCCCCTGTATCTGGCCTATTAGTATCAGGTTCTCCAAGCCCTCCTTCCTCATTGTATGTCCCAGGAACTTCAGCTGTCTATTCCTGATGCTCAGTATTAATTTCCTTTTTGTTTCTATCATTTCCAAAACCTCATCATTGCTCACATGCTCGATCCATGATATTCACAGCATCCTTCTGTAGAACCACATTTCAGTTGCTTCAAGTTTTTCCTTCATCTTTAATGATATTGTCCAGCATTCACTGCCATATTGAAGAACTGACAACACATAGCAACCCAGTACTCTTTTCCTTGTTTCTAGCGAAATTGTCCTGTTTCTTAATACTTTACTCAACTTCTGGAATGCTTTCTTCACCATGCCAATTCGCCTTCGGATCTCAGTGTTGCACTTTCCGTCTTCTGTTATAACACTTCCCAGGTATTTAAATTTTTGTACTTGCTTGATTCTAGTATTCCCAACCTGTATTTGGCCTATTGGGTTGCCCTTTTTACTGATGACCATGCATTCAGTTTTCTTGCAGTTTATTTGTAGTACTTTCTTATCACTCTCTTCAGCTACCTTCTGTAGGGGGTCTTGTAGTTTCCTTTCTGTGTCTGCTATCAGCACTGTATCATTTGCGTATGTTAGGTGGTTTAAATTGTGGCCTCCGATGACAAATCCAGGCATAACTTCTAGGGACATCAAAATATTCTTGCTGTACAAATTGAACAGATCCGGTGAAAAGACACATCCTTGTTTTACACCCCTTTCTATCTTTGTATATCTGCTGAATTCGTTACCTGTCTGTATACAAGTAGTTTGCTGCCAGTAAAGATTCCTGATTACTCTTAAGTCTTTCCCAAATATATCAAGGCTGCCAAGCTTCTCCATCAAGTTTTTGTGGCATATTTTGTCAAACGCCTTTGCATAATCAATAAAGCACAGGTATAAGTCCTTCTTCATTTGTATTACCCTTTCAGAGAGCATCCTAATCATAAATATGGCATTCCTTGTTCCAATGTCTTTGATGAAACCACACTGTTCTAGTCCTATCTCTGGCCTGATTCTACTTCTCGCTCTATTCATCAGGATTCGGATGATCAGTTTTGTTATATGGCTCATTAAACTGATGGTTCTGTGGAGTTTGCACTCGTTTGCTCCTGGTTTCTTAGGTAGTGCTATGAAGATGGACTTGCTGAGATCATCTGGTATTATACCACTATTATAAATTTCAGTTATTATTTCTGTAATTTTCTCTATACCAAATTCTTCCAGGGCCATCAGCAGCTCTATTACAATGCCGTCTGGTTCAGCTGCTTTGTTTCTATTCAGTTTGGCTTTTGCAGATTCCACTTCACACTTTAATATTTCTGGTCTGTCCTCATCTTTGCATATTATTAGTTGCTCTCTCTTGTCGTGGAAAAGATCGTTTATATATTCTTCTCATCGTTACAGTATTTCCTCTTTTTCCAATAGGATTTTTCCATCCTTGGATTTTATACATCCTGTTGAAGAGCAGGTTTTTTGTCCTGTAACCAGAGCATTATAAAATACTGAGAAGGAAACTGAGCACATTGTGAAATGGTTATAAATCAAGATTTATTTCTGAATGAGACAATGTAATACTCATTGTTGAAATAAATTGTGATTTACGACCATTTAACTAAGTGTTGAATTTCCCTCTAAATATTATATATATATATATATAGTCATCCGCAGACACATCTGTTTTGCTGTATCACAGCTCATCAGTATGGTTAGACATTTGATTGCTTTTACCCAGGATTGAAACCCGACCGAATTGGCATCAGTCGGCATTTTTTTTGCACTATGGGTGCTTGGTAGGCGGAGGCAGACTTTTAGCGTATGATGTATCATACGCCAATAATTAGAGTGCTCTAATTCATTACTGAATGAGCAATATTTTAAATCCAAAAAGAATGAGCAAAAAGGCAAAATCCTATTTAATTAATATTAAAATTGATCAAGATGGAGGGCTTGATGTAAATAGTATTATCTATTTACAAAGCCAAATATATAAAGTAAGTCAAAAATTCTGAAATTTAATTTTGTTGAATGGCCATTTCAGCAACTGCTGCTGATGAAGTGAGAATTTTCTTGCTGATATATTTATGGGTAAAAGTGCTCAACATCATAGAAAGAACATATGTAAATATAAAAGTGAACAGTGAGGTCAACATTGAGTGGTGAAAGACTGTTTCATACTTGAATGAAATTTGCAGGCCAATTTTCATTGGTTATATTTTCTTGCATAGATAGTTCTATGTTCTATTCACATGTAACTGTGTTGTTGTATTTAATGAAAATTTCTATCTTTTGAATCATTAAAAATAAAAATATGTATAGAAAGCTACTAAAAATTAGATTAATAAAATAAAAAGCAAGCCTGGACTCCCTTACTTACTACATTAGTAACATTAGTAAGTCGATATAACATTATTAGTAAGTACAGATTTTATTATTCATGTTAATATGAGGCATATTCATCTATTGGCTTGGATTAAATCCTTCTATTAACCTAAGAGTGAAATATTTCTTTATCTCAAATAGGAAGGATCAATATACTTATACAAAGGATGTAAAAAGTCACACTGTGTTTTATATTATAGAACTGATGGTTCTTTAAAGCAAAACTTTAACAAGATGAGTATAAATTTGCACATTTTTCCTTTCCTTTTAATTTTCTCTTTTCTTTCTTTCTTCTTGATCTTTTTTTTTTCTATTTTTATCACTCCAACTGTAATCAATAAAATGAATCCTCTTTGCAGCTGAATTTCTAAGTTCTCTGATCCAGTCAATGAAACTAGATTAAACAGTTCAACACAAAATTCTCAAGACTTTCTCAATTTCATACCCACTGGTTATAAACTCAGGGTGTCTCATCGAATTTCTTTTCTCTCATTTCTATCTTTGGCCATTTATTTTTTTACACTTTGGAATTCTATATACTCAGTCAAGTGCAATACGTGATACACATTTGCATGATCATGTCTCAAAAGAGACATGACTGACTTGGCAGAATATTTTCCTGCAGTAGGAGTAGATTGTCATTATGTTTTGTGGTGGACTGGTTGCCAACCAAGGCTGTAGAACCCAATATTTAACCCATATCTGAGGGAGAAGTGATGGATCAATACTTTTTCAAAGGGTATTTGCATGTAAGTGAATGAAATGAATTCAACTGGAATTTGAACTCGGCTCCCCAATCTCTCGTTCTGAGTTGATATCTACTGCACCACAATGCACATTCGTCCTATACAATAGTGATGTCATGTATTCTATAGACAACATCCCTATAAACTTTAATTTATTTGGTTCTTCCATTTTAAAGATGATGTAACAATTATTTTAAGTCATTAAATCAAATACAGACCCACATAAAAAAGTGCCACTCCAAAACTATCACTTCCTACTTTATTATCTTAAATCATGATATCTGAGGGCAATGTCAGTGGTATGGCAGTAGAAGTTGAACTTTCCATCTCATAATCCATAATATTTTTGTCTCATTACAGATAGCAGTTGAATGGTGTCATGTCTACCAAGCAGAGGTTCATTATGAAATTCTTTTGTGCAGAAAAATTTAATTCCTGCCATTTGCTGAATAATTATGAAAACCAAACTCTTGTTGTGAGCACAGTTAGATGGTGGATGCTACATTTCAGTAGTAGCAACAGTGATACATGTTACAAGCTGCCCTACAATCCACATAAATTGAATGTGAATGTGAATTTCACTTCAATGTATTGGAAATGATGTTATTAATGTTAAAATATCATAAAGTTTTTGCAAAGTAAATTCCACAAGAAGAGAAAGTCCACCAAAAACATGTCTGTCACAGCAAGTTAAAGACAATACCACAACCTTAAAATGACATTTCATGGAATGGAAACATGCAAATCCCATATCAAAGAAAATGATCAAGATAGATACAGCCATCAGTATGTTTAGAGTAGATAGGGATGGGATGCACTGTCTTTTAAGATGGGAAAAATGTGATCCTGTTGGATTTACAAGAACTCGGATATACCATGAACTCTGACCTTTAGATTGTGATACCAATGAAGATGAAGGTCCAAATTTACAGATTCAGACTAGTGAGGAAAATGACCTTTCACTTATAACACAATATTGCTAGGAACTACCACAGTTTGATGATAATGAATCTCACTATAAATTTTTGTTGGCCTCTCTGACAAAATTCAATACACAATTCACATTTAATACCTTTTGACTTTTATCTGTTTGAGCTGATAAAAATTGGATTATGTAGACAAGATTTTCATGAAAATGCTGTCATAGTAACCAAAAAAGTGGGACATCTTCACTTGTGTAAATTTTTATAAGCACTGCATTCAGGTTTTTTTTCACAGCCAATAACTATGAGTAGTTCGAATTCCAGTTGAATTCATTGAATTCACTTACATGCAAATACCCTTGGGAAAGGTATTAATCTGCATCTTTCTCCAGCTATGGGTTAAATAGCAGAACAGATTGGGTTCTATAGCCTTGGCTGGGAACCAGTCTACCTCAAAAAGTAATAGCAACTTACTGCAGAAAAATCTTCTGCCCAGTCAGTCATGTCTCTTTCGAGACATGATCACCCAAGCGTGTATCATGTATGGCACTTAATTGACTGAATTAAAACTATGTGTTTTGTAGGTGAAAACTTGCTCTATCCAATGGTGTTATTTCGTTTCTAGTATCTGCTATGGTTGCCATGGAAATAAAAATGTGCATTACTTTTGGAACATATCATGTAGCTGTGGCCTGAGAATCAATCAATATTAGCACATGTATATATGTGTAGTGTGACTGTGAGTGTACTTGTGTGTGTGTGTGTGTGTGTGTGTGTGTGTGTTCCATTAACAACATAGCCTAAGATTATTCAGTGTAATACTGGTTATTTAGATGACAGAATAGTGAGATGAATGAACAAGGACACTTCTTTGGTACTTTTAATCTCTAATAAATGAAGAGTTTTAACAAATAGGAAGAAATCAGACTGATGATACACACAATAAGTTGAAATTTTAAACTTCTTTAATTTATTTAATTTCAATATGATTTAATGAAGTAATTAAACACAGGTAAAAATGAACAAATCTGATGAACAATTTTCAAAACCTGTATGTCTATGCCTATAAGATTAACTTCAGTAATAATGGTGATTTCCTAATGGTAGGTTAGATGTGGCACAAGGCTGAACGTATAGAGCACTTAGTTAGGATCAACCTCTTCAGTTGTAATTGAACTAACGAGACAAGCTTGCTAACCATTATGCCACGTCGAGGTGCCCAAACTGCAGTAATAATGAACAGTTGCTCATTTCTGAAAATGCTCATTGGCTAGTGATTAGTTCGTCCCTATTACAGACGCCTGTTTCTTCCACACCCACAGATGCTTACACCCACATTACATTGAAACATTACATTGAAACCCAGGTTCCAATATGAGCACCAGTTTTAAATAACATCAAGCCTGGTCAGTGTCTAGATGGGTGACTGCTTGGGAATACCAGCTTGTGGAGTGGGTCGCCATGGTTAAATGTAAAATAAGTGAATAGCAGAATGGTATAACAATCAGATTTGACAAAACACACAATAAAATATTACAAGAAAAAGTAAAAAACAAGACAAAAAATAATATAAAGACGCAAACAATATATGCAAGTCAAATTGACAGTAATAAGGCAAAGCAACAATAAGATTATGTATCTAAAAATAGAAATACCTATTGTTGAACCCATTTTTTTTAATAATCTTTTCACCCCAAGCAAGGCTGTAATGCCACTGGTGCAGAGAGGGGTTACATAAGAGGAGAGTGAAGAGGAAGAAGAACAGGTTTCATTGGGTGTCGGAGAATGGGTGAGAGAAGGATGGGAACACTGGTGTGAAGAGAGCTGCATGAGGGTAGAGTGGAAAGAGAGAAGAACAAGATACAAGGTCTGTTGGGGAAAGGATTGGAGTCAAGGAGATAAGAGATGGCAATTGACATTGCATTTAAACTCTTGGAGATTGTAGCTATCAGGGAGGCAAATATATGGAAGGGGATTCCAAAGGTGGGAAGTGTGAGAAAAGAAGCTGATGGAGTAGAAGTTGAGATTACATTTGATTGGTTTCACTGTAAAAGGACTAGTAAATTTGTGCAGAGGGGGTACCAGTGTGCTAAGCTCGTCAGAGCAGAACTCAACTATAAAAGCTTGTATCAGACTTCGATTAGCATAATCTAGAATATATACTTGGAGCAAATTGCCTGCCTACAGATGGAAAATGTTAATTCATTTTCCATATGTATGCAGGCAATAAGAGGCATAATCTAAAGAAAGTAGAAATCCTACAAGGATTTATTGTCCATGGGTACAATCTTATCAACATATGATATGCAGATGACATCATATTGATGTGAGATACAGAAAAGAAACTGCAGGAAATCCTATAAAAGGACTATTCTTTTTTCTTTCTTTCCTATAAAGGAAGGAAAGAAAGAAAACAGAATAACTACCAATTGTAAGACAACAGGATGTATAGTTGTCAATGGATAGACGAAGATGCAAGCACAACTATTCAACTACCTTGGAAATGTTTTAACAGACAATAGAAAATGTGACACAGTAATCTGAAAGTGCAACAGAATATCAATAAATTCCTTCTAAAAGCTAAACAAAGTATTAAAAACTGGGAAAAATTCATTAGAAACAAAGAAAAGAGCGCTGAACAGCTATGTAATTGCAATCTTCTTCTATGGAATGCTGGGTAGTTTTCTCCCAAATGGAGAGAAGACTTGAGGCAACAGAGATGTGGTTTTGTAAAAGGTGATGAGCAATCCATGAACAAAATTTTTTAAGAAATTAAGCTTTAAGAAAAACGGAAACAATTTCTGTGACACTTAATGGGGATAAGAAGAAGCATTATTTTAACTGCTCCATAAAGACATATAATCTTTGTCATATTTCCAACGTTTCGGCCATTGTATGCTATTATAAAATGCGAGGGCTAAGCTAAGACCAGAATGGTCAGTGATTGGCTCGAGTGCCCTGTGGGTGGAACATTTTGACATTGACTCTTGTCTGAGTTTTGAATATAAGCCCAAAATTGCGCGAATTCAGCAGTGGGTTTTAAGAATTTTGAAGGATCGATATGCCTCCCAAACCCAGTATTCTGACCAGCTAAGACCGCCCACGGAGGGACGCTGAACTAACAGGCAACATGTGCTCTAGTAATGTCATTCCGCCTACCGCCTCTTAGAATCCAAGTTGTCACTATAAATAAAAACGAATACCAAAAAGAAATCATCCTTTTCAGTGATACCGTTTTGTGTATTAGTGTGGGTATCTAGAGACGACACAGAATGCAAAAGATTCTTTATAGTGCTGTTTTACTAACCTTAAAGCACTCCAACAGACGATTCGTAAGGTAAGTGCCCATTAATTTTTGTCTCGCTACTTCTTTTTTGCCAACACTTACAATGGAGCCTATGTCGAATTGAATTGAGAGCCTTGCATCAGAGGTTAAAAATATCAGCGACGCACAGAGTACACACAATCACCTCAGTGAGACTTCAGATAGAAGAAATAGTAGATTTGAGAAATAGGTAGGAGAAATGGGGCGTTATTTCTTACTCGTCGATCCCTTAGCGGACCAAAAGTTAAGGACGGCTCTGCAAAAAACAGGTGGTGCTATTGGAAGATACACCCAAAGGTTAATATCGAACAACCTGCACATGATTTGGCAGGCACTAAAGTCAGGTCTTGCAAAGTACTGTGAAGAAACAACTGACCCTCATGTATGTTTTAGGCAGCCGTCTAATACTAGACAGCGTAGAAATGAAAAAGGCCAATTTTACATGGATAGGTTATTAGAATGAGTGGAGAGGGCTTTACGCGGGAACAGACTGTGTGGATCCGAGAATAACATCGCAGCTTATGAATTTCTTTCATTGAGGAGTTAGATAATGTTGATATAAAGATGGCGGTCCTCAGAGAACAACTGGAGACGCAAAAGAATGCGTATAAAAAAAAGCATAAACGGAGAGTAAATTGAGACGCGAGGTTAGATTAGACTTTGGGAACACGTGCACGAACCTATGGAGAATTGTCAAGCTAGGAGAAGGCGCAATATAGAAGCAAATCCCAGGATAGGATGAAATACCAGGGAAAGAGGTTATGCTCTATCCGATATACACAATAGAAATACGTATAGCCAAGTAGGAAATCATAGACGACCTGAGGAGATAACAGAGAAAAAAGTGTAGTTACCTGCAGGAAATGCGGCGATGAAAGTCAAATTAGACGGAATTGCAAGGGAATGTCCAGTCAGAAGGGTCTCACCGAGCGGAGAAAGGAATTTCCGACACATGTCGTCGATAATATGGGCTCACCCAACTCAGTTAGGATTAGGCTAGGTAGACATTTTTTATAGGGCTCTGGTAGATACGGGGTATGAATATTCAGAAATACATAGGAGAGTTTACAGTGTGCTGCAACCTAGACGCGAACTATTAAAGAAATAGGTTTGTTTACAAATGGCGGACGGTTCGCTTCTACCGATAGACGGTCAGGCACGACTGCAAGTTAAGATAGGCAACCAGCTCACACCGTATAATTTTTACGTAGTGAGAAACTTAAGCAGGCATATGATATTGGAACTGAACTGATTATAGCAAAATAGGGCTACAATTTATTTCGATTTAGGAGCACTAAGTCTAGAAGATTAGTATGTTGCATTAGAAGAAGACAGACACACTTCGTCCATAGCTAGAATATTTCGTCCTGTAACGTTAAAGTTCCCGTTCATGCACATATGTATGGCAAAAATCGGACTGCGGAGTTATAAGTTAACGAACTCTTATGGAGTTGAACAATAAAAATCGGGGTTCGTTAGTAACCTATGTGTTATTTCAGTGGTGAGTTCGATAGCAACAGTGGGTGCAACGAGAAGAATACCGCTACTCATTGTCAATAATAAGAACTGGACAGTTACTTTGAGACGAAGGTACCCTATATCTAGTCTTAACCAGGTAGATAGTGTAAATATCATCTCCTCATTTGAAACGAAACGGCATATCAAAGAGGGAGAGTTAGAACAGGCGAACGAGCATGAAGAATTTAGGGTATCGATACATAAGCTGCTAAAAAATAGGGATTTATTTACTATGAATAACAAAGATTTAGATACGCCTACAGTGGGTTATCCGTTCTAGTGAAACGTAGTTGTATGTTGAAACAGATTAACTGAATTTGGCCTCGTTAATAGATTGCCCACTATAAGTTATAAAAGGGGTTATAAAACAAGAAAATCAAATTGAGTATAGAAACAAAATTTTATATATACACATATATCAATTACGGTTTTTTACAAATAACGTAATGTCTTTAGGATGGGTCAAAGGACGTTAAAATGTTCATGGCAATAAATGCTGAAAAGAGAGTTTGTGCGTATGTATCTGGGAGCGTTTGTCAGTTAGGAATGTCATGATGTATCCGCTCCTCAGATCTGGTAAGTAGCTCCGGGACAGCGAAGAAGAAGATGAGAGGGAAAGGAGGCGAGCATAGTGGATCGCTTGACGAGTTCAAGAGACGTGCTAATTATGCTAGCGCTTTCTTAACTCCGTCGATGATTTCTGTGTCGGCTTTTTATTTGATCTTTGTGGGTCCCAGCAGGTCATTTGGGAATTTACACCCGTATTTAATTCTGGGCTTCCCATTGGATGATAAATAATTGATACCTATTAATTTTTGGTTTTCTGTCGGAACATGTGCGTGGAGCCGGGTGCGCACAGACCAGTTTTGGTCATTTGCTTTCTGGTCCTGAGAGTGCAAACATCCGGTCCCTCGCTTTGCTCGGTATCACCACAGGCCATATACGGTGAAAATGTGTATAAAAACGCCCAAAGAAAGTTAGCGAATGAGATTTTAGAGAAAATGTTAGAAACAGGGATTATAGAGAGATCTAGAAGTCCCTGAGGTTTCCCAATGGCGCTCATAGAGAAGAAGGATGGTAGTAAGATATTCTGTGTAGATATTTAAGGCTCTAAATAAAATGACCACGTGCAATTCTCACCCATTCCCGGTTAATAATAATATCATCTTTATGCGCAGCCAGGTACTTGTTCAAATTAGACTTAAAATTCGGATACTGGAAAGTAGAGCCGGATAAAAAATAAGTAAAAATTAAAAATAATAATAATAATAGAATAAGGAAAAAACTGCGTTCACTTGTCATCGAGGTTTATTCTACTTTAACGTTATGTCATTTAGACTGGGGAATACGCTCGGTATTTTCAGGAATTAATGTCCACAGTTTTACAGGGAGAGGAACAGCACGCTTTGTACTATTTGGACGACATTTAGTGTTTTCTGATTCCATAGTGTAAGGATCGTCGGCTATGTTTCAGAAACGGCCTTGTGCCATAACCGAGCCAACCACATTTAAAGAATTAGAAGGTTAAACAAACATTAAAAGAAGGATAAAAGAGTCTTGTTTCTATTAATAAGTGTAAAATTTATTTAACAATAATTATCATCGATTTTTGTTATTTATGAAGTATTGTTTATTTGAAAGTTCTTCATGAAATTTTTCTTGAATGTGTGCATTTAGAGTTCAGTTTCCTTAAAGTCGGACGAAATGGATCTGTGAAGAAAAGGCAAGTCTTTTTCTCTGTGCGTAGAATTGTATTAGGTAAAAATGATGTTTGCTTCTCTTCTTTTTTGTTACCAACAAGTAATGACGAAAGAAAAGAATCAATTAATTCGGTGTAAAAGTAAAAGTGAGAGAGTGAGAAAATATATGTCGTGCGAACTTGACGTCTCGTCAGACAACTAGTAACTCTCTGTGATGTTCTTTCTTTCATTGTTGACCGTATATGAAGAAGAAAGAGAATCAATGAATGCAGTGTGAAAGAGAAGGTGAGAGAGTAAGAATATGCAGGTCTTCCAGACCTGGCGTCCGGTGAACGACCCGTAACTCTTTGAAGGAAAAGTAAGAAATCATTATGCATTTTTGGAGAATAGAATCGAATCAACTTTAAATTTTTTTCTAACTCATGATTGATTAATAAATGAGAGAGTGTATCTGTTTTGTTTTCGACGACGTCAGCATGTGGTAAAATTTGATGAACCAATTGTTTTATATAAAAAAACAAACTTTTTGTTCGTGAATGAATAAATGTATAAGCTTTTTTTTACAGGCTCATGAAAACGTATAGGTGTGTGTAAGCTTGTGTGGGCAATCAAATATTACAAAATCTGACAATAGAACACCGTTTAGAACGCATTCAGAAGGTTTTCAACAGCTTAAGGAAACGCAATTTGAAGTTACAACCGCCTAAATGTTAATTATTTTTTAAGTCGAAGACACAGTACTTAGGGTTTAAGTGCTACGGTAATTCAGCCAGATACTGATAAAGTGTGTGCGTTGTGGTGCATTGGATATCGGCTCGGAACGAGAAATCGAGGAGCCGAGTTCGAATTCCAGTTGAATTCATTGCATTTAATTACGCGCAAATACCCTTGGGAAAGGTATTAATTAGTCCGTCTCTTCCTTCTCGTTATGGGTTAAATAACAGGACAGATTGGGTTCTATAGCCTTGGCTGGCAACCAGTCTACCGCAGAAAGCAATGGCAACCTACTGCGGGATAATGTTCTGCCCAGTCAGTCATGTCTCTTTGTAGACATGATCGCCCAAGCGTGTTTCACGTATGGCACTTAACTGACTGACTGATAAAGTACAAGCGATATGCCCCGTAGCCACTCTCACCACTGTTAGGCAGTTCGGGGGTTTGGTATGTGAACTATACTGAAGATTTATTCAGTATTCTCTAGCTTAGCAGAACCGTTAATTGGATTAACTAAGAAGCATGCGCGTTTTAGGTGGGATGACGAATCATTCGATCGCTTGAAAGATATGATATCTGAATCGGTGAAAACGTTGATTATACCGTTTTTGTGTAGGTACCTCTACTAATTCGCTAAGAAAACAACGTAGCATGAAGATAAAAGGTCCCAATCTTAATAAAAACAAAATGTTTAAAGAGAAAAGATCAAAGTATTTTTTATTTTAATTATTTAAATATTTTAATCCTTTGTAAGACATTCGAGATTTTTAGAAGAAATTTATTTTTTTCTTCGGCAGCAGTTGACAAATATTTACCAGATTTTAAAAGTAATATGAAAACTTTTTTTTTTCCGGGGAAAAGCACATTAATTTAGAAATTCTTGAAAAATCAAATAATTGTCGGATTTTAATTAAACTTTCAAGACATATTAACAAATGAATGAAATTATTTTTTAAATTATTATTTTTAGGAAATCTTGGTAAAAATATTTTTTTCACATAATGTCATAATCCCCTTGTGGTGAAGACGAAATAAAATAAATTTCTTTTCTTCACGGTTTGCAAACTCGCAAAGTGTTTTTCTTTTTTTTAAAAAAAAAAGAAAAAGAAGGTTGCATGTGTGGGTTAATTTTTTTTTAATAAAGAGTTGGAAGTTATACGAAACTAGCAGGTGAAAAGACAGATTCCATAAAAGACAATAATATATATATATATATATATATATATATATATATATATATATATTCTAACCAAAAATGGAACCACTATATTGAATCCATAGCAAAATCTACTGCTAAGAAGGTTGGGTCACTATGTCGATCCAGGATGTTTTTTCTACCTGAATCCATCCTGCATATATACAAGTCAACCATCCGTCCGTGCATGGAGTACTGCTGCCATTTATGGTCAGGTGCCCCTGCCGTTCTCTTCAGTGTTCTTGACAAGCTCCAAAGGAGAGTCTGTAATGTGATAGGTACTGATCTGGCGACTCGGCTGCAGCCACTTTCCCATCGTCGAAATGTGGCCTCCCTCTGTCTCTTCTATAAATATTTTCATGGCTTCTGCTCGGATGAGCTTAAGTCACTGATGCCTCCTCAACAGGTGTTTACCCGTGCAACCAGACTGGTAACTGGGTCCCACCCATTCACAGTCAGGTTAGCCAAATGCAGACGACAATTCTACTCCTGCAGCTTCCTCTCTCGCACTTCCCGCCTGTGGAACTCACTCCCGTATTCTTGCTTTCCTGATGGCTACAACCTCCAGAAATTTAAATGCAAAGTTAATACTCATCTACTAACCACTGGCCTCTAGCTCTCTCCCCTCCCCTGTATAACCTTCCCTTTCTCTCCTCCTATGTATCTGTCATCGCACCTGCTTTCTCAGCTTTCTATTGTTCCTTTCTAACTAGCTTGTACTCCTCACTCTTTTCTAATTAATCTTTTTACATTTATGTAACCCCCTGCACATCAGTGGCGTTTCCGCCTTGCTCGGGGTGAAATGATTAAAAAAAAAAAAAAAAAAAAAAAAAAAACTTTGAATGACTCACGTCATGTTTCTTCCTGACCAGAAAGGAGTTTGCTATGAGCCGATCATTTACTGAGGTGCCTGGTCGGTCAGAAGGCAGTCGGCGTCAGAGAGACGGAGAGAAAGAAAGCAGAGACTACACTTCAGAATATCACCGATGTCACATTTCACGCTAATACATTTTTAGCCTTTAATGACAACTGATGATTGCAAAGACTCTTTCTACTGTTGAAGCTAAGTTCCCAAAAATACATTTTTTATATTGAGTTCCACTGTAATATTCTAATGTGAAAAATGAACTTTTTCAATTTGTTTTAATCATTTTGGAAACCTTGTTTATATGGAATTCAACTGTAAACTGTGACTAGAGATTATATACAAGTTATGAATTGGTATAAAGTGTTGCGTCTTTAATGTTAAAAGTCCTATTATGATGTTTAGATTCTACTCAATATATAGTAATAGAGAAAATTATTGTTTCTGGTTGGAAAAAAATTACTAAGTTAACAAAACAGACTAATTTGACTGTCAGTAGTTTATTTGCAACTATTTATTTTGATACTTTTACATTATTATACCTTGTAAAATTAATGTCAAAAAATAATATGAAAAGATTTTAGAACAAATTTGTCAATTTCTTAAAGGAAAAACATAAAAAATATTTTATTTTAAAAATAAAAGATATATTAACAAAAAATAATAAGAACCTCCTAAAGTTTATTGCTTCTTTCTTTTCAATAACTCTTAGCAGCCTATTTTCAACATCTGATGCTAGATTTGCAATTTTAGTAGCTGGTAAGTTGTTTGCAGCAACTTTAACTGCCTCCCAGAGGGTCACACTTGCTGTTGAATTGCCTTCCATTAGAATAAATATTTCTCTTGAGGATGCTCCACAGGTTCTCAATGGGATTCAAATCACAGATATTTGAAGGCCAGTCAATTAGAAATTTGAAGCGAAGACTTTCCTTTGCTAATTTCTTTGATTATATAGTTCTTTTCATTCATTGTTAGTTCTTTTTTACGAGCCATAATACTAAATTCTAGTTCTTGCAAATAATCTCTTGACACTGCAAATTGTTATAATTACTGAAAAAATACTAAACATCAATCTGAAATTGAAAATTGGGACTTAATTGCTTTCATGCTTACTTGCTATACATAATAGTAGAAATTATTTCATTGGATAACACATATCTATGAATTTTACGTAAAATATTTGACAATACCTCTTTTGCATATAATCTCTAGACGCAGTTTATACTTTATAATTTTTCTCTTCAAATCCTTAACATTGATTACATGTTCAGTCTAGCCTCAGCATCCTTCTGTAGAACCACATTTTCTGTTGCTTCGAGTCTCCCCTTCATTCTTGAGGAGATTGTACAGTATTCATTGCCATATAGGCGGACAGATATCACATAACAGTTCAGTACACTTTTCTTTGTTTTCAACAAAATTTTTCTGTCTTTCAATATTCTGCTTTGTTTTTGAAATGAGTCTTTGGCCATGACAATACACCTTCAGATCTCAGTGCTTCACATTTCATCCTCTGTTAGAACACTTTCCATATTCTGAATCTGCTTGATTTTAGTCTCCCCGGCATGTAGTTGGCATTTTGGGCTTCACTTTTTACTAATGACCATGCATTCAGTTTTTTGTAGTTTATGTTTAGTTCCTTCTTCACGCTTTCCCTTGCTACCTTCCTTAGGGGTCCCGTATTTTGCCAATTACTTTTGATGTTTTATTTCAAAGAATATTGATGTTTTATTTCAAAGAATATATAAAAGAATTTCAAAATTTCAAAGAATATTGATGTTTTATTTCAAAGAATATTGATGTTTTATTTCAAAGAATATATAAAACTGCTGACATTTCAGGAGGATTACTAGTTAATATTGTTGTCTGTATTTCTGAGATGATGTATTGCACATGTTTCAATGGATAAAATTTTTGGCTGATTGATTCAAAGGAGACTTGACCCAAAGAGTTCAATGCCTGGCCACAGCAGAGAGAACAAAAACTTGGGGAGTTGAGTTATTAAGGTAAATTACTAAAGGTATGACACATGGAATTAGAACACTCTATCCCGTAAACTAAATAAAAGGCTTGGTTCGAAATTCCAAAAAATATCACCTAAAGAAGGTTGGAGCATACAACTGCCAAAACATCATGAATATGGCAATAAAGATAAGGTCAACAGTTTGAACAATGTAAATAGTGTTTTTTAGTACATACTAATGTGGAGTGACATTAAAGATGAATCAAAAGATATTTGCATAACTAGTAAAAAATACATTGTTTTTATGTTGTTTTTTTTTTAAATACTTGTATAGTTTGGTCTAAAATTTAAACTGAATAGTTACTTTGCACTGAGTATATAACATTCTTGAATGATAATATTACATATGAATTCCTATCACTCAAAAATACTCAATTCAAGTTTGTGAGTTTGTGAACTCCTGGTTGGGAACCTGTTCATAAAGAAGTCTGTCGGCCCCTTAGTTAGGAACATGTGTGTAAGGTCAACAGTCTTCTTATTGGAAAATTCAAACTATCACTAACACTTCCCATTTCACATTTCATTTTAGAGAGTTAGCAACTGTATTATTAATATACATTCACCAAATACAGATGACAACATATTAATATTGGAATATTGTACAAAATACAGCATGTTATACAATTCAATAAAATGCCATATTTCATAACTAATAGTGATAAAATCTGTAATACAAAGAAATGAAAGAAATGTTAACAACTGAAGACAATTTTTTTCTTTTTTAATATTTATTAATCAAAACTACAGAGAAGACAATATTAATACTATAATGTTTTGCTGACAAAACTGAGAAGGCAAAGAAAGAACAAAAATAATTGTTTAATTATCTTCCCTGTGATTCTAGTGGCCACGGTTTTAATAGTAGCACAGTCCATGGTTTTACCAGTATTACTGCATTTTTTTTTTGTAACCAGTGAGTGAAAAGGTTGTTTTCATTTTCTGTTACTCTGTACTTTTCTCTTTATTTCTGTAATAGTAGCTTTCTTGTTCTGACTGAATAAATGAATCACACATCAAAAGATATATTAACAGTCAATCTCTTTTTTTATAATATCTCTCTCTCTCTCTTTCTCTCACTCTGTTCCTCACGTTTCTATATCACTCCATTTCTTTTCTCTATCTTCCCATTTTCTACATCTTCCTTTCTTTTTAATCCATCACATCCCTTCATTATGCAAGCAGTCATGGGTCTCCACAGGTTCCTTTTTCTTTTATTATCTGCAACCTGTGCATTGTCTTGATTGTCCTTGAAGAAAATGTTCTTTCCTGACTTTTAGAGTTTAACTATTTTGATAAAAGCATCTTACAATTTTCTGATGAATTTTCCAAAGAAAAGCTCAAAATTTTCAAGTTAAATTTACTTGCTGAGATAGGAAAAAAATAACATTGTTTTTGAAAATGGAAGTAAATTTTTGTAAAATATTTTGCTTAATAAATTATTCAGTTCATATTTTGTATTAAATTTTGTTTTTTTTAATGTTATTTTAACTTTATATGCAAGGCAGAAAGTAATTATTTAGAAATAAATACATTTATACATAGATTTTAGTTAAAATAAAAATTCAGTAAATCCAAAAAATTCATTTACATTTATTTTCTACAAGCTGACAGACATTTTTGGATATCATCACTGCTGGACAAGAAAAAGCACATCTGATGATATCCATTTTGTTTTCAGTTTCTTTCCCTTAAAAACTTCCTATGAAAATCTTTGTCTGCAGGCAAATTGGTAGCATATTTTTTTCTTCATTAACTAAATATGGCTGCACATGTCATGGACTGTATCCAGCCACTGATCAATCATGCAGTAACTGTCCTCTGAATCTGGCCATTTTCAAACTTCTATTTCAGACATCAGACTGTTTATGACGCCATGTTATTTAATCCTTAGTGCCAATAAAATGGATTTGTGCCTATGAAATTAATAGTTTTATTGCATGACTTGTAGAGAAAACAAAGAAAAGTCTAAATGATGTATTTAACTTGAGTTTCTCCATTTCTCTAATACCCACACACAGTAGAATATGATATACCACTAGCAAACTAATAATAGGTAAATGAATGACAAAACGGGAAAAAAACCTTCTGCCATGCATTTTGTCTTTCAAAAGGACTTATGCAAAATAAATGTTTTTATTGTTGCAATCATATGTACATGGGGAAAATGAATTGATCACAACAAATGTTGATTATAATTTTACATTTGAGATACAAGGATGTTTAACTTCAAATTTAAATTTAGAATATTTTGCATCTGATGCACCACTTAGCCAGTTTAATTCATTTCATCTCATATATATATGATTACACTTTGAACGTGTACAAACTATAAACTACTACAAAATTGTACATTTTGTTTCGACATTGAAAGAACAATGTCTCATCAGGTAGTTAATTATGATGGTAATAAACGTTTTATTGAATAAAATTAATAAAGTCACTTTCTTTTATTTTTGGAAATCTTATGTACAAGGTAAAAAGATATTAAAACAGAGCAAAAAAGAAAGAGGGCAGAAAAGATGAGAAAACAAGATGAGAGATGAAGAAAGGGAAGGAGAGAGAAAGGTAAAGACACAGAGGAAACAAAAAGCAAAGAGGAAAATAAGAGAGAAAGTACTGAGAGGAAAAGCCAATGGAAACCGCTAAGAGAGAGAAATTTTTAATTTAGTCAGGAAGTGAATTTTAGACAGATATAGATATTGGTTATGTGGTGTCTTGGTCCAAATCTTTTTGCATTTAAAAAAAAACAACAAAAACAGAAAGCAAAGAGGAGAACGAAGAGGAAAAGTGAGAAAGTGCACAGAAGGAAGAAAGGGGAGAAGTTAATTGATATAAAAGTTTGTCACTTCAAAGTTTTGTGAAGGCACCATTATGATGTCCTCACAGCTTTTAAAAACTACTGTTGTGTCCCAGTTTTATTCTTATTTATATGAAGATTGGTGTAATTTAATATTAAATATTAAATTATGTCAAGCTCTGTATCAAGCAGATTGAAAAAAGTCCTGAGAAGTAAGGACATCATAATGATGCTTTCATGAAACTTGAAAGTCAGCATGACTCTGCTCAGTTAAGTGACAAACTTTTTCACATTAATCCTGTTAATGCTTTATCTTTATATCAAGCACTTTATGACAAAAAACTTCTTTGCAAAAATATCTTTTATCAGTAAACCACTGAAAAAAGCAACAATCTTGGCACTAATGATCATCACAACTAAAAGTTGACCTGAAAATTGCATTCATACATGAAACTGACTGTAGCTACTTGGTGTTGAACTAATTGTCCATTTATATAGGATTAATACAAATATAAAATTGATTGATGTTACATAATCTCATTGTTCAAAGAAAATTCATACAAACCACACACATTCATCCTAATATTGACAAAGTCCAGAAGTGAATGAACAATAATTTTATGCATGAAGGATTTAGTTTTTTATTATCATTCATTTTGCAACAATAATTTTACACACGCACACAGAGGCACACACACACACACACACACACACACACACACACACACACACACACACACACACATATATATATATATATATATATATATATATATATATATATATATATTAGGACCTTGAATAAGTTTTCGCTAATTTTTTGTGAAAAGTAATGTTTTATTTATAAAAATTAGTAAAAAACATGTCACTGAAAGTATTGTCCATTGCTAGCCACTACTTTTTCCCATTTTTCTGGCAGCATTTGAATTTCAAGTTGGAAAAATGACATGTCTTTTGAGGCTAATCATGAGTCAATTCATTTTTTTGTATCTTCATAGGAATGAAAGTGCTGATTGGCCAGGTCATATGTCAACAATTGGACTAACTGATAATCAGACTGGACACTGGAGAATATGGTGGGAGGGAGTAGGATTTCCAATTGAAGTGTTTCTAAATAGTTTTTCACCTGTTTTTAGGAAATTATTCTGTCTTCCTACTAGTATTTTCATGGCAACTTCTCTAATGAGCTTCTTTACCTGATTTCTTGACCACATGTATTTATGCATGCTACTTGATTGGCATCAAGATCTACCTGCCTTATGTGAAGGGATTATTGGATAAAATACAAAAATTAGGACAAACTTCACAAGTAGTTCAATACTTTACAGACATCACTTTCAAATAAGATTTCAGAGAACATGATTAAGGCCAGTGTATACACCTTCCTATGCAGGTGTTACCTTTTTTTTTTTAATAATAATTTCACCTCAAGCAAGGCAGTACTGCTACTGATATGCAGGGATGAGAAAAAAGAAAAAAGAACAACAAAAGAACAACAAAAAACAAGAGGTGTCAGAGAAAGGATGAGAAAAAGATGGAAATCAAGGAGATAAAAGATGGTAATTGATGTTGCACTTAAACTCTTGGAGAGTGTAGCTATCAGGGAAACAATTATACAGAAGGGAATTCCATAGGCAGCAAGCACAAGAAAAGAAACTGATGGAGTAGAAGTAGCAGTTACATTTGACTGTTTTGACTGTAAAAGGGTGGGACCTATTTGCCAATCTAGTAGCTTGAGTAAATTTGTATAGACCAGGCATCAGGGAGATAAGCTCATCAGAGCAGAAACCATGAGAATATTTGTAGAAAAGACAGAGAGAAGCCACATCCTATCGATGAGAAAGTGACTGAAGTTCAGTTGCCAAATCAGGATTGATTACATTGGAGATCCTTCTTTGAATTTTGTTGAAAACCCAAAGATGAATAGCAGGAGCACCTTACCAGATATGGAAACAGTATTCAATATATGGAAAAATGATAGAATTGTATATGTGCAAGATGGATTCTGTTGAGAAAATCTTCCTGGCCCGAAACAGTGACCCAACCTTCCTAGCTGTAGATGTAGCTATTAATTTGATGTAACCATTTCACTTGAGCTTGGCTGGAAGAGTTAAACTGAGAAGGCATAGTGTATTACTTTCTGGGAGACTACATGTAATCCATACTGATGGAAGTTAGGAAAATTTCTTTAAGCATTAAAATTTACAAGCTATTTCTTACCCTAGTCCATCACAGATTGGAGATCCTTTTCAAGAGCAGTTGTGAGATTTACTTTGTCAGCCTTGGCAGATTTCTTGTTGAGATAAACAATATTTTTTAACAGTTTCCAGTTCTGCATTTGTGAGAACTATAAATAAATCACAAGGTCAAATGTTACAAAAAGTTGGAATTTTGCTTCAGAATTAAATATATAAGCATGGATATTTGTATGTTGCATGTTCAATAGTAAAAAATCCTAAAAATTTATTCTTTGTTATTAAAAAGGAAAAAGGGAAAAAAAGTTTTCTTAAAAATATTGTTTACCATGAAGTCCTATAAAATGAAATTATATTAAAAAAATTATTAAATGGCAAAGTAGGGTCTTTGCTAAAGTATTTTTCCAGCTTTGTTCATAAAATTGAGCAAAACGTAGAGTTTGTAAATCTCAACAAATTTTAGTAATAACTTCAACAATACTAAATACTGTGAGAATTTCAACACAAATCAGCATATTGAAAAAATTTTAGTGTACCAAATTTTCATACTCTCATTTCTCTTTCAAATATATTTGAGAATATTAATATGGCAGCTATGATACAGAAAATATACAGGTACACTGGGCTCATGACACAGCAACTTGGAGATATCTAGCTTGTTAAAAGTGGCCGGGTAAATAGGAGGAGTGACAGTTTCACCAACTGAGATGAAAAATCAGTCATCAACCTTTTCAATAATATTGACTACTGAATGGCACTACACTTTTAATGAGACTATTTTGCACTTTCAACAGCCATGTTTACACATCAACCTTTTTTCTTGTATTAGTGTGTTTGTTTTGAAAAATCTGTAATAGATTTTTTTTGGTTTGTTCTGATGTTTATGGCTAATTAAGCTTGCATTTAGGTTTATTCATTTGTTTGTTTGTTTTTATTTACAGATTCTCTCCAAAGACATTTTGTTTATAAATGCTATGTAAATTTTCTGTTGATGTCAGACTGATGAGAAAGAATTCTTTGTCAAGATGTACTTCAGCTATATTTAGATGAAATGAATAAATGGTTTTACTGATTCTCTTGAAGGTAAAAGAAAGAAGGGAAATAATAGTTTTTTTTTCTTTTCTATTTTTGCATCTGATTTTTAATGAAGCTTTTATCCACTTTGTTAAACAGGAAGGAAAATGTCATTTTTTTTTTACTATTATCAACATCTTTTTTTTTGTTTTTCACAGTGATATATTAGTTTATCTTCCAAACTTCTACAATATACAGTATCTTGTTGGTCTTGTTCTACTTATAATTTCAGTTCTGTGGGTTAGGTGATATTGTTGAGGTATTGTCTCTCAGGTGATATTGTTAAAGTATTGTTTCTTAGGTAATAAAGTCAAGGTATTGCCAGTGAGATGATATTGTCAGGTTATTGCATCTTAGACAATATTGTTAAGTTATTGGCTCTTAGCTGATATTGTCAAAGTGTTGCCTGTTATTGTATTTTTGCATTATTTATTCTCTTAAAAAATCTATCTTCCTTGTCAATGCAGTTCATTAATTCAGTAGTGAATTTTAATCTCATGATGCAAACATAATACAATGAAAATATCAATCCAAATTTAGAAAATAATTTCATGCTATAAACTTACTGAAGCACCTTTATGTGATTTTTTATTCTAAAACTGATGTCCAATTTGTATGAATAAAAAGCTCTGATGATAAATATGTAAAATCAGTTTCTTTACTTGGAGTTCCCACATGTGGAACTCCCTTCCATTTATTTGCTCCAAAGATTTAAATGAAACATCAGTTATCATCTTTCCTCAATACCCATTGTACCCAGTCTTTTCTATCACTAATGTGCACTAATGGACGTCCCACCTTGCTAGGAGTGAAAACAACTCTCAAATTTTTACCATGTTTGACTTTATGCAACCTCTAGATTCTGAAAAGAAGAAAACTTATTAAATGAGGTTAGTTTTTAAAAAAGAAAAGAAAAGAAAAGAAAATTAATGACCATTAATAACAGCTCATTTCAAAATGGATATGCATTGTAGTGCAATAGATTCCAGTTGAATTTGTTGCATTCACTTATGTGCAATTACCCTTGGGAAAAGTATTAATCTGTTTCTTTTCCCACCAATTATGAGTTGAATAGCATAGTAGATGAAGTTCTATAACCTTGGTTGGCAACCATTCTGCAGCAGAAAGAAATGACAACCTATTGTGGAAAAATCTTCTGCCTTGTCAGTCACAGATCGAAACAGACATGATTACCCAAGTGTGTATCTCGTATAGCTCTTAACTAACTAATAAGCCTCTCAGTTAGGAAGGAAAACTTTAATTTCTACAAATGTTTTAAGATGTTTGATGAACTGTGTTTCCAAAAAGAAATAATTGAAGTCTTCTTTTTAAAATGTTATAATATAAACTTCTTCATTTTCTTCCTAATTGTTAAATATTCTGATATTAACTATTAAATATCAATATTATAATAAGGTATTTAAACAATGAGATAAAACAAAAAGATATTAATTTAAAACCTCTCTTTATTAGCAAATAATTTATTTTCAAATAACTGTTTCTAGAGCAGATGCTGTATTTTTTAATAATTTATTTTACAGTGATTAAATGAAATTCTCATATTTGTTGTCTAACAGTTTAATTGTTCAAAGAATATTATGATAACAGTGAAATTAGATCTTTTCATAGAGAAAATAATCAGCATTCATTGACTAAATGACAATACTGGTGGTTGAAACTCAGAAAACCGTTGTCTTAAAAGTTTTTCTTAAAGAATTAAAGCTTAACAAATTTTATCAATATTTTTAGTAATTATGAGAATTTACTTCTGAACCGGATGTGCATTGTGGTACAGTGGATATCGGCTCGGAACGAGAAACCGGGGAGCCGAGTTCGAATTCCAGTTGAATCCATTGTATTCACTTACACGTAAATACCCTTGGGAAAGGTATTAATACGTCTCTTCCTTCCAGTTATGGGTTAAATAGCTGGACAGATTGGGCTCTATAGCCTTGGTCGGCAACCAGTCTACCACAGAAAGCAATGGCAACCTACTGCAGGATAATGTTCTGCCCAGTCAGTCATGTCTCTTTCAAGACATGATCGCCCAAGCGTGTATCACGTATGGCACTTAACTGACTGACTTCTGAACCTTTTGTTTAAGTATTTAAATTATTTACATTGTTTGGACTATTTTATGATGTTTCAGGCATTGTATATGTTAACCTTCTTCAGGTGTTTGGAATTTTGAACTGAAGCCTTTGTTTTAATTCCATGAGTCATGCTCCTTTAACTCAACTCAAGTTTTTTTGTTCACTAATTCATATTGAACTCACAACTCTTTGGGTCGAAACACTGGATCTACTGGGCGGTTTTTTATCTACTGAGCTCTGTGTTCTTGTGGACATCAGTGTATGAATTGTTGGGACTTATAAATCTAATGTCTCAGTAATCATTTTTTACCAGAGCTCATACTACAATCTTGTTTGTAATTGTTTTTCTCTAGCACTGCGTATTACTGGTTGCCATATTGTATTCATTTACACTTAAATTCTACAATTGGCTGACTTAGTAGATTTTTGTAGCCTAGCATATGAGTTGATTTCTGAAGTTTTCATGTTTTCCATTGGTGTTCTCTGTCTATTATTTCAACTTCATTCCACAGGGAGCAATGGTTTCCTTTTTTCCTGTATATGTGGTCATCTATGCCTGATTTTTCTATTCCCCCTCATTTTTCAGCCTTGTAGTGTTCTTATTTTACTAAAATGGTTAATCATTTTAGTAACCTCAACAAAGATGAGGACAACATTTCAAACAATATAAATAGTGTAAATAATTACAATAACTCATCTCAGAAATATAGACAAATATCTTTTGTTTAAGGTAGGATGGAATGTCATCATATTAATTATGTAATTATTTTCTCTTTTAGTTACATGTGCTACCCATTTTTGTTGCCATTTTAGAGATGAGGTTTTGGTTATTTAGTAAAATTCGTTATGATTTTATAGCATCAGTCTATAGGGTCTGATGAAGACCTAAATGATTCATTTGTTTGAAGTCAGATTTAATCTTTGATCTGAGAGATCAATTGTACATAAATGATAGTTTAATCATTTCAGAACAAGATAGATGTCATCAGTGACACCCATATGAATGTTTCAATCCAATAAGGTTATTTAAAAATGTAACTTCAGTTCTCAGGTTAATATTTTCATTTTGTAGCATCTTTCAGTGTCAAACAAAGGTGTGTCACCATTACAATCTATCCACTCTTCAATTTTCTTATTTCCTATATAAAATGTGTCATAATTGATTCATACACTGGGATAATTGAAGTGTCTAGCTCGCACTTCCCGTCTGTGGAATTCTCTTCTGCATACTTGCTTTCCCGACAGTTACAATCTCCAAAAATTTAAATGTAAAGTCAATAGTCATCTCCTGTCTCACTAACTTACATCCTCACTCACATGCTTTTTCTTCATCCACCCTACTCTCATCAGTAATCTCTTCCCTCTCCTACTCTCTTCCTGACACCCCCTGCAACCTCTCACTCCTCATAACATTCCTCCTATGTAATTCCCTGCACAACAGTGGCAGTAAAATGCCTTGCTTGGGGTGACATGATTATAAAAAAACAAACTTTCTGATGGATTCAAGATGATTGCCAATAACAACATAAAGAAATATTTCTGCCTAGCATTGGAATGGATAATGTTAGTCTCATAGATAGCAATGCACTGTGCCTCCTTGGTCTCACTCACTCAAATGACCTTGAATGGAATGACTATATTGAATTCATAGCTTCCTCTTCTGCTAGAAAGTTTGGTTCACTGTGTTGAGCTAGGAAGTTTATCTTGTCAGAATCCATTTTGAACATATATAAATTTACCATAGTGTTGCCATATCTGGTTGGGTGCTCCTGCTATTCATCTTGGGGTTCTTGACAAAATCTAAAGAAGGATCTGCAATATAATCGGTCTTGACTTGGCAGCCCATCTTCAGTCACTTTCTCACCAATGTGATGTGGCTTTCTACAAATATTTTCGTCGCAACTGCTCTGACAATATCTTTTCCCTGGTTCTCTAATCACATGCATTTACACATGCTACTAAATTGATATCAAAGTCTCACCCTTTTACTAATGAAATAGTTAAATGTAACCAATTCTTCTAATCAAACAGTTTCTTTTCTTGCATTTCTTGTTTGTGAAACTCACTTCCATTTGCTTGCCTTCCTGATTTCCAAAAGTCTAAATGCAATTTTCTTTGACATCCCCTGTACCTTTTTTATTCACACACCAGTGACATTTCTGCCTTGCTTGGAGTAAAGCGATTATCAAAAAAAAGAAAAGAAAAGCATTATTCTCATGCCAGTTTTATATTTTAGTTTATAATAACTTTCAAGAAAACAACTTTTCATTTAAATGTTACCATGTTTTTGTTTTTGTTTTAATCCACAGTTCATTAAATCTCAAAGTCATGTAAATGTGTCAAATCAAAAGAGGTTTTATCCTATCAAAGATAAATGGAAAATAATTTATATAACAAAGCATTAGTAATTTGCTTTGGGTTAGTGGGGAACAAAGGTCGTGGGTAAAATTCAAAATAAAAATAATATAAGTCAAAAATACTTACTAAAACAAATTAAGTAATCAAAATAAGCAGCAGAATTAAAATTGGTCTAAAAATATAGTAAAAAATGTCAACAATTAGCATAGTACCCATAAAAATAAAGGGACTACTTATGCACAAATTTATACTGTTGCCTAGAATCAGTCTGTGTGCACTGCCTCATTGTCTTTCTTCAATGCTTTGTCTAGTGTTAGACTGTCTACAGAGCCTCTGATCAAATTGCCTCTCTTCAGTTCTTTGCCTTGGGTCAGACTGTGTACACTGCTTCAGATCAAACTGTCTCTTCTCAGATCTTTGCCTAGAGTCAAGACTGTATGCATTGCCTTAGATCAAATTGTCTCTCCCCTGTCTTCTGCCTAGGATCAGAGCATAGCATTTGTGCATTCTGCTATTACAAAACATAGCCACAATATATTGTTCATTGTTATCTTTGTTTTTTCATGGTGCAGCCAATTCAGTCTCTAACCTTCTAGAGGGGAATTTCCATACACTTACAGTATTCTTATACTTCTTTTTATAATCGATTTATTGAGTCTGTGGTGTTACAGGAGAATTCCATGAAATACAACACACATTTCAAGAAAAAAACAACGCAATAAGAAATGTTTGTATAAAATTAGAAAATAGTATATTTAACAACATATATACAGAATAGACAATTTGTATATTTCTTTTGTATCTTTTGTTTGATACAAAATGTCTTTTAGATTTAAGCGGATGTTGGTTGAACAAAAACGTGTCTGTTTTGCTGTCTGTAATTCAACAGAGTAGTAGAACAATATTTCTTCCTTTTTATGTGTCCACTGCTAAGTAGGTGGAAAAGGAAAGGGCCTCAATTTAAGGTGAAAAAGAATTTGAGTGAGAAATACCCAGAGAGAGGGAAAAGGTCGAATAGAGATTGTAGTAAGTAGCAGAATGCGTGTGTGTAAAACGATTAATCAGTCTACTTAAAGTCTGTGCTCTTTCTCCTTTAGGGCTGGCGAGAGATGTAAAAAGTTTTATGGGGAGTTGAAGATATCTTGTTGTTGTTGTTTTCTTTGCCTTCTTTTTCTCTTTTGTATTGGTTGAATCAGGACGGACATGTCTGTCAGTTCTCTGGCCTCTCTGATCTCTGTGCCTTTCTGACTGTCTTGACCGGTCAGGGGATGTCCTTGAGTATTGGAATTCAGTCATGTGACCGGCTCTCAGAGGCATTTTCTTCTTTAACTGTGAAAAAAGATTTGACTGAAGTCATATCTGAATTTTCGATTTCTAATCCAATCAGGATCCAGAATTTTGCTTTTCATGCTGACTTGTGAAATTTTTTTTAGTTGGGTTTTTCCAAAATGTTTTTAGTCATTTGTATTCTTTCATTATAAATAACCCCTTGTATCTTATTGGCATTATTACTTCACTTGGCATGAAATGTTTAAAAAAAATAAAAAATTAAGCCATGTCAGTATTTGTCTATATTTTTGAGATGAGAACAAATCATTGGAGGCATGACTGCTATTGTAAATTTACTCCTGAGAGAGTTGTGTTTTCTTTTTACCTTCATGTATAGATACTTTGGTTTCTTGCACTTCTTTTGAACTATATTGAATTAAAGGAATTGTAGAATATATTTTGAACTCATGTTTCCTTTGTGTGTTTTATCTCTGATACAGTTATCTTTGTATTTTTTGTGTATATGTTTTTTGTCTCCATATACATATGACCAATATGATAAATAAGTTTGAGATTTCATAATAATCAGAACTCATTTTCTGAACTACCAATTCTTTTAAAACAAGAGAAAACCACCCATGACAACCTCTTCCACATGCATTTGCTATGATCTCATGATCTCAGCAGTTGGCCAAAGGCTGTCATTATCTCTGTGGGGAATAAAGGCCATGTGTCATGTACAAATTAGCAATTCTAATGAACTAGTGAGGTATAATTAAGTCTGTTAACAGATAAAATGAAGAATTCTAGCTGGAAGCATTTGGTTTATTTGATATGGTCATCTGGAGAATGTCAGAGATGCTAAGAGTGAAATTTATTTAGAAACAAAAAGACTTATAACTCTGGCTGAACAGCAGGTGATATGAAAGAATTACTTTACACATTAATTAAACATTTTGGTTGTTTTAATAATACTCTCATACTAAAAGGATGCAAGTCTCACTTTTTAAAATTCCTATAGCCAAACATTTGGTTCCTTTAAGACAGGAAATTATTTATCTGTTCTTAGTTGACTATTTGCATTAGTGATTCTATTTTTTTCTTTTGTAATTAGGAGAATGTACCTAAATTTATTCAGTATACCTGAAAACTTGTTACATGAAACTGATGTTAAAAAAAAGACAATTTTAAACTTTTATTAATGCTTGTACATCTAGAGGGATTTATTATGTATTCTTAATCACTCAAAAAAGTCACTGATGCCTCCTCAACAGGTGTTTACCCGTGCAACCAGACTGGCAACTGGGTCCCACCCATTCACAGTTAGGTTAGCCAAATGCAGACGACAATTCTACTCCTGCAGCTTCCTCTCTCGCACTTCCTGCCTGTGGAACTCGCTCCCGTATTCTTGCTTTCCTGACGGCTACAACCTCCAGAAATTTAAATGCAAAGTTAATACTCATCTACTAACCACTGGCCTCTAGCTCTCTCCCCTCCCCTGTATAACCTTCCCTTTCTCTCCACCTATGTATCTGTCATCGCACCTGCTTTCTCAGCTTTCTATTGTTCCTTTCTAACTAGCTTGTACTCCTCACTCTTTTCTAATTAATCTTTATACATTTATGCAAGCCCCTTGCTTGGGGTGAAATGATTAAAAAAAAAATTAAAAAAAAAAAAGATAATAGGAGCATTCAAATTCATTTTGGTGTTTGAGTTTTAATCATGCAAACCCATTGAAGAATCACTATTTCATGAATACTTAACTTCTTGAATGCTACTTACACATTTATAATTAACTAGCTATACATGCATAAGCTCATCAGTTATTTCATATCTTTACTTTTTTTTTTTTAATCCTATCTCCCCGAGCAAGGTAGTAATGCCACTGATGTGCAAGGGGCTATGTAATAGTGAAAAGATTGGAAAAGAGAAAGCCGGAAACCACATCCTAAACAGGGAACAAGTGATGAGCCTCTTAAGCTGTTCAATAGACGTGGGTGGAGTGTGAACCGGGCGATAGTTCAGTCTATCTACTCCAATTGAAAAAAAACAAAAAAAACAAAGTGAGAAGATTGGAAAAGAGAAAGCTGGAAACCATATCCTAAACAGGGAACAAGGGATGAGCCTCTTAACCTGTTCAATAGATGTGGTTGGAGTGTGACTCGGGTGATAGAGAGATCTATCTAATCCACTTTACTTTTTTTCAACTTTTGTTTCAAGTTATGCTAGCAACATCTGATTAGAATTCAAGGCTAAATTTTTATAATAATTACACTGGTCAACAACAACAATAAAATTTTAAATGCTGTCAAAACACCAAACATCATGGTCAGCTAATTTGAGGGTGCTGAATTTGAAAATAATTTTACTTTCTCTTGGTTATATACTGCTTTTGCTGTGCAGAAATGCCTCATTTTTAGAAGAAAGGCAATTTTTCCTTTGTTTTCTGTATATATGATATTGACCAGTAACAATATTTTTCATAGTAAAATCATAGAAACCTCTCAATTTGTATATAAACCAACAAATATTTCTCTGCTTATTAAGAAATACTATTTTTTCAATAACAATCAGACCGTAAGTCTTTAAAAATAACATGATTGAATATACCAAGACCAACAAGTGTTTTCAAAAAATCATTTAAAAAATTAACAGCAGAAATAAAACCTTTGTAAACATAATAACTATGGTAAAAATTTTCTCTTTCTTGATTGGCCGCCATGTTTAGTGTTATTTAAGTCCCTGTTGATACTCCCGTAGTAGTCAGCTATCATTTGTCTCACCATCCCTGGTAGCACTCTTCCATTGTTTTGATATCCTTATAGAATTGTTCTCCTTGCTCATCACTCACATCACTGCAATCATCCAGAAATTTGTCTAGATGACTATGTAAAAAATGAATATTAATACTCATATTACTGATAAAGTGTATAACTGATAAAGTTTATCAGTTAATTTGAATTTTGGTGATAAATTGGAAAAATTTGATACTTATGTTTAAAAATTCAAAATTCAAAGTTAAAAATACTTTTTTTTCTTATAAAAATAGATTGTAAATTGATCCTTTTTCCCCAAATGAACAATTTCAGTACAGTAAAAGTCGTAGCTAACCATGAAAATCTAAAGTTATTTTCGGAATTAGCCCCCACCCCCATCAAATTAGCTAAAAACCTTGCTTTGTTTCTTGGCATCAAAAATCATATTTACTTGTTTTATTTCTGGATTCCATCAAATAAAAGTTCAATATTCAAAAATTCAAATATTTCATTATCTTCTTGCAAGGATGTGATAAAATCTGCCTTCCAGCTCATTGGCTAGGAATTATATAACTACCTGTGATTCAGTTGTCTTTATGTACATCATAAGCCAAAATTTATTTCCTGTTTATATTGACACATTCACCAACATCCTTTGAGGTTTGATTTGGTGACCATAAGATGATGTTGTGGGATGTATATTTTCCCACAAATAGATATTGAATGACAGAAGGCAACAACAAAGAAAATAGAGACCTGAGTAAAAAAATATATATAATAGTTTATTTTTGTTAGAGAAGAAACATTGTCAAAAATAATGTTACAGTGAATTAGGCAAAAAATATCTCTGTATTTTCATGTAGAGAGGGAGAAGAGAATTGTTCTAGAAAAACAGTTTTATAGTAACTGAAAAATGCTGTCCTGAAAAGAACATTTTATCGCATAGTGTTGCTGCTGACATGGATGGCTCAGATGAAGCTGGAGGCCTGCTGAAGATGGCTGGCTATAGTAATGTGCTGGCCACCTGCCTGGTGAGCTGCTGGAACAGATACTAAACATTGATCCTCATCATCTTGGCTGTGGAATTCCTCCTTCTGAGCTTTGAAACCTTTTTATATCCTGAATCAATTTTACAACAATCGCTGATTAAACTTCCATCATGTTTTTTTGTTAAATGTACGAATGCCAACAGGATACAATAGTAACCTTCAAGGTCAACTCTCTGAGACACATAGCTGTTTTGACATGTTCAAAGTTTACTTTTGGTATCTCTTAAAGTGAAACCAGTATATTTTGGAGTTGCTATAGGTCAGTTACTCTTAGATCAAAGACTTCTGATGGACATTAAATTAGATTCAGACTTCAAGTATTGCCTGGCATGAATTACGTACTACATTTATCTGTATCTTCTCATTCTTTCCCTTATTCATTTAGTCTTTATGTTTTTATCAGAAAGATATGCAAAGATAGATTAGTTTCATATGTGAAAAAGGAATAAGGAATGTGCAAATATTTTACCCGCTCCTTTTCTTTTATTTCACCAATTCATTCCCACTTAATATTATCATTAATGTTTCTGTCAGAAAGCCTTCCCATATCAGTACTGGGCAGAGGCCTTCTGAGTCTGAATTCTATGATGACTAGGGCAGGGAGTTCTGCTTATGAAATTAACAAGGTAAACCTTCAAGTTGGAAAATATCAGCTGTCATATGACCATGAGAGGGATGGATATCCATATGTGTTATAAATATGTAAACATTTCAAATCAGTTGTGATATCAGAATTATAAATACATTTTATAAACAAGAAAGGATTCTTCATTGTTTAAAATCTTTTTCTTTATGAGAGTATCAAAATTACTGTTCAAGTCAGTACAAGGAATAAAATGACAAATCAGTGAGTTTATTATTCGATTAGTACACAAACATCAAAACTAAATCTTTGGAAAGTAACTTTTCAGATGTACCTTAGGATGTGTGTTGTGGTGCAATGGTTATTGGCTTGGAATGAGAAACCAGAGAGCCGAGCTTGAATTCCAGTCTAATTCATTTCATCCACTTGCATGCAAATACCCTTGGGAAAGGTATGAATCCATCTCTTCTCCCTCCAGTTATGGGTTCAAAAGCAAGACAGATTGGGTTCTCTAGCTTTGGTTGGCAACCAGCCTAATGCAGAAAGAAATGACAACCTACTGCAAGAGAATCTTCTGCCTAGTCAGTCATAGATCGAAAGATAAATTCAGCCAAGCGTATATGCCATATGGCACTTAACTGACTGATCTTTTCAGAATTATTACTAATTACTCTTGTCACATAAATGTTAGTAAACTGTTTATTTTAGTCATTTAGAGTTAGAAACAATCATAATTGATTTTTACAATATATATATATATATATATATATATATAATGTGGAGAAATTTGTCACTTAACTGTTGATGTCAAAGTTTTGTGAAGGCATTAATGTGATGTCTTCACTCCTCAGAGCTTCTACTTTTCTGTTGCTGCTTCCAGGCCTTTTTTTTATTTATATGATGCTTGATATAATTTAATATCTTTGTATGTGAGTGTTTCTACAGATGGTTAATTTCATTTTTTTATTCCTCTTTGTTGTGCGACTTTTTAGTGTGCAGTTATGTCTGTAAGTGGTTAGTTGCTTTTCATTGCTTTTTATTGTGTTGACTTCTTTTTAGCATGCTTAAGTGGATGGTTTAATTGCTTTGTAATGAGTTGACCTCTTCTTGTGATCTTAGGTAGACCTCTTTACTGTTTTGGGTTGACTGTGTTTTACTGTGTTGGGCAGACCTCATATATATATATATATATATATATAATATTAACTATAGTAATAACAATATCAATAGTAACAGAACTAACTCTACTAAAACTAGTATTAATTAAGCTATAATTTAAATCGTCTTGAACAACCCACCGAGAACGAACTCGGAGGGAAAAGAAGGGGAAGTAAAAAAATAAATAAATGAAGTACATGAACAAAAAGTCAATCACTCATAAGAAAGAAAAAAACCCTAAGACGAAAACCTTAACACTAAAGTGTTCAATACGAAAGTTGGCTCTTGCTTAGATTTTCTGTCTGTCTGTCTGTCTGTCTCTCTCTCTCTCTCTCTTTCACATATATATATATATATATATATATATATATATACTTCCAGAAGTATATATCTTTATAGCTAGAAATTGTTATCCATAGATTTGAATCACCTGAATTTCCCATGTATTTTTTTTGTAAAGAGAAAGTTTCAGTCGGATAGCTTTTTTTATGGAAAACTTCTACAAACACCTGCATGGATATTTCTTTGAACCCTACAATCTTAAATTAAGGGTCAATTGCTATCTACTGGCCTTATCTTTATAATTTTCACTTTCCATTACTTACTCTTATGCTTATATCACACTTGTAATCCTCTGCCATGGGTGGTTCTTGAGCCTTGTATTGGGTGAACTTATAAAAAAATTCTTATGGTGTTAGAAGAATGCCTGGTGCTGATTCTAAGTTCTTACTCCAGAAGTGAATCAAATATTTTGTAGATGGTAATAAAGACAGTGAATATAATGATTGTCCTGAAACATATGATGAGATATGTAGCCAAGATTGTTAGAGAAAAGATCCCAGACAAGATTAGTAAATATGGTAATAATACAAGTACAGACGTTGTCCACAACATGACATTATAACTGATAGAAACTCATCAGCTATATATTTCTGTGCTTCCTTTTTTAAATGCTTTTACAGATTTCACTCTATTTTTTGAACATTATCATTATAATTCCCAATTTCTTAATTTTTCTCTTCTAGATAAAATTCATATATTTGATATAGCAAGATTTTTAGATGTATTTTATAGAAGTATTACATGGTAATGCATAAAATTATTTCCTTTCTAAAAGTATTTGACTTTATCAAGATGTGCCTATTACTAAATCATCATTTTATCTCCTTTGAGAACTTTAAATTGGCTTACCACTTCAAACCACCTATAATCCCACTCGTCTCTAACTTCTGCTCCCATCTGACTGATTGCTTTGACTTTCTTTATGTTTTTATAGCCCTTTTAGTTTTTCACACTGGATTACTAACTTTACTCAGTTTTTCAAATCACTTCCTTTCATTGGTCAGAAAATTAATTTAACATCTGATTGTGAAATCCATCTTCATCTTTTTCTTTCAGTATGGCGGGATGTCAAGCCTTTTCATATTTGTCAAAATTAGGATTTCACGTCATTGTGAATTTTTGTAAAAGTGAAGAAGAGAAGAGAATTGCTTTTAATTTCATGTTCACTACAAGATAAACTCCTCAACTTGGAGTTATACTGTTCATCGATACCTGAAATTTCTTTGTCATTTTCAGTGTTACTTTAACTTTTGCAAATCATAAAGTTATGAAACTTTATCTGCCAAATCAGCCTTATAATCCATTTTAAAATTTCAAACTCACACCAGGGCTATTAATTTGAGATTTTGAAATTCAGGGCATTTGATACAAATGGTTACCATTTTTCCTTAAATCTATACATAACAAATTAGTTTTCATCTTAATTGCACAAATGTTGTCATTATTCTGCAAATTAAAAACCCTTAAAATTCAAATAAGTATTTAATATATTGATAAAACATGAAGTTATTAAGAATGTATATATATAGCATTCTTTTCTTTTGTAAGCTTATGTCACTAATGTTATTAAGTTTAAAAAAAAATTTATAAACTCTATATAGTTTCACTGAAATAATTTCTGGCCTTGCTGGAGCCACACAACCACATATACATGTGATAAGTAATTAATAAAATAATTATTCAATTGTTTGATGTACCAATTTGTATATCATATTTCCACATATATATGGAAATATAATTTTTCTCTCCTTCATGTATACCCTTGAATTCTTGCTGAAAGGAGTAACAGAAATATCTTGTAACAAGGATACTCACAAAACTATAATTTTACTAGTAGAGGTACCTGGTATTGCACAGTAACTAATTTTACCAAATTAAAAAAACAGACACTTCATTATATTCATATAAATTATTTAAATGACTAAGAGAAATGACTATGCATTAATTTACTACCAAAAGTTGATTTATTTCATTTGTCATTATATAATGTTTTTGTGGGAATGTATATTCAACTTTGATTAAAATTAACCTTATTTTATGACCTTCAGGATTGACTTAGGTCAACTTTACATAGCATGCAAAATTTGGTTGAAATCCATTCTATAGTTTTTTGGTGAATATACAGACACCTCAATTCTTTTGTCTATAAAAAGGCATATCTTAAAAAGCAAGAAGGAGGGAGTGTTGTTTTCACTGTTAAACATTATATTGCTTGTCACCATTTTCATTTTGAGCAATTTAAAATCTTGTAAAAACTGACTTCATATGTACAAAATCTAATGGTTGGTTTTATTTTCAGTGTCAGTTGCTCATGATCAGGTTACAATACTTATAAGAAGATAGCTTACTTCTTTGACAAAGAAGTTTCTGTTTTCTTTTTAGAGGTATTATTTACCATATTGCATTAGATCCACTATTGATTTCATACTTGGTTATGGTATCTTTGGTGCCCAAGAAATTCTATGAGTTTTATTGATAAGAACTTAAAATAGAGCTCATATTCTTTATAGCAGAAGTGCCCACAGTATATAACATATACAGTATCAAAACACTTAGATTTGATTAGGTTCCATTATCGATAGGGTTGTTTTGCTGAGGAGCCATAAAAACACTTTGAATATGTATGTATGTATGTATGTATGCCGCATTCACCCTAGTCGGGTTGAGCGGGCTTCCTCCCTGACGGAGCAAGTCTCATTGGGATTTGTTTAAGGGCAGGGTCCCAAGTCCTACCCCGTTATTTAACCCATAACTGGAGGGAACGGACGGATTAATACCTTTCCCAAGGGTACTAGTGCGCAAGTGAGTGCAGTGTGCTCGACTGAAATTGGAACTCGGCTCACCGATTTCCCCCTCCAAGCCGACATCCACTGCACCACAACGCACATCCGTGAACGCTAACAGCACCTGAATAGTTTCCTTATAACATCAGAACTGACACCTTGTTCAAATGCTGTAAAAATCAATGAACTTTTATGAGTTAGCATTGTAAAACAGTAGATAAAACAAACTTTAAATCCCAAAAATCCGACTTAAAAATTGTGGGTTGTTTTATATTACAATTCTAAAAAAGAAACCTAAAATTCTGAGTGATGTTTGTCTGTAGGCTAACCTCGGCCTCACTGTGATAGCTAATAACATACATAAAAAGATTCACATTATCAAATAAACTGATAATAAAAATAATGAAACCATTTCTACCTTATATATTATTGGTATAACTTCATAATAAATTGATTTTTGAAGAATAATTCCATATCAATGAAATCAATTTGCATCCATATAAGCTCAGCTGAGAAAATATAAACATCAAGTTATGATTGCATTTACAGCAATGGAATATACATTATTGTAATATAATCAGTAGTATTTTGTGCTTGTTGATGAAGTATAAGTAAATGGCCATTACTATACCAGGCTGTTTGTAACTGTTTAAATGTAAGAAAAGAAGAAGTATCTGTATTTACAAGAGATAATGTGATGAAACGTAAACAAAACAATGGTTTTCCTTTTAGAAGACATTTTGGAAAAACATTATATAGAATAGTTTTGTCAATTGATTTATTTTGAATCTCTAAGGATACAGTAAATAACAACATTTCCAATAACATCATGTTTATATAATCAATAAGCAGCCATCTTATACTATAGGTATACAATAAATTTATGAAAATTTGCTATATTTTTGATCTCCTCTTATCTATATATGCGAAAGTATGTTATATCTTTGATTAAAATTTCTTGTTGAGTCAATAATAGCAATTATTATTATTATTATAATAATAGTAATAACAACAATATTCTGTGACTATGCTTTTCAGGCAGTGATACACTATTGCTATTCAGATATTATTATGATAGGTAAAGGCACAAAGAATGATCTTATTATTGATGTTGCTATACCAAATGACACAAATATAGACATTGAGGTGTTTGAAAAAATTACAAATTAATCTGATTTGAAATGTCAAGGTGATTCCAGTAGTGACTAGCACACTTAAAACTGCGTGACTACCATATCAACTTTGAGTCTATCAAAGATTGGCTGTTCATATTCTGAAAATGTCGTGGGAATAGTCATGAAGCACCTAGAAGAAAAAGACTACAAGAACTGGAAATCAAGGGAAAAATAAGAAGCAACCAGATGACAGCATTAGTGAAAACAAAGAGAGTTTGAGTTTGAGTCTGAGTTTTGTTTAACAGCATATCAACACCTTTGTGGGTTATTTAGTGCCAAAAAGTTAGGGATTTAAGGTATTTTTTTTTAATGTTCGGTTATAGTGAGAAGGTTGATTTAGTCAGATTTTAATGAAAAATTTTTGTTTTTATTTTTTATTTTAGAAAACTGAAAATGTCTTCTAGTTTTGTATTCAAAAATGTTTTGCCGAGAATATTTTTTTCTTTCAAAAATGTGTTTTGGTCATAATTTTTTTTTCAAAAATATATTGTTGGTAATATTTTTTCTTAAAAAATGTATATTTTTTCTATAGAAGTTGGTTTTTATGTATATATTTCTATAAAAGTGTATTTTTATACTTTCATAGTGTTTTGACCCCAGTTTGGTGGTTAACTATTTGCCCATAGCTGGGACCCTAACAGGTGCTACCACTCTGGGTCAGGATAGACCTGAGAACAGCAGCAATCAAGAGGTGGTTCCATGCTCCTCACAACCTCCTAATCCGAGGCCTTGCTGCCGAATACAGTTTGCCGTTATGTCCAAGACCCCAAAACAAAGAGAATATTAGAGAGAGTGCTTTACTATCAAAATGAATTGTTTTTACTTAATCTCTAGTTTAAGCTTCAAGTGTAAATGCTCAATGAGCAATAATAATAATTAAAATCACCCAAAGTCTAATAAAGTCTCTATTAACTTTGATCATCGCCTGTTTTGCATATTTAACCTTTACTTATTGCCTTTTGTGTTTTTGTTCACAATCCCATCATTAATTGCTTTATAAGTTTACTTGTCGTTTATTTTGATAAATGTCCTTGCTTTTGTTTTTACTCTATAGTTCCAAGTGTTGCATTTGTGTGTCATAATTATGTTTAGCAAATCAAGGTAAAATAAAATATATAAATAAACTATATAATAACACTGAAAAGGTTTTTTTATTGTTATTGCTTTAAATAAAACCATGGACTGAATGGACGCAATGCGCACAACCTGTCACAAGACATTAATGGCTATTATGTAACAGGAAATGTGTTAATCACATTCCAGAACTATTTTATAAGAACCAATTATAATAAAACCAAAACAGAAAGAAAAAAATTTATTGGCATTTTTGAGATAAGCAATTATTATTACATGCTTTGCTAATTCATACCAGCATGTTCATCTCGATTGCTATACTCATGCAATTTCAGTTGTTTTTCTCCACAGCGTTCTTCAGATCCTGTCTTTGTTACTCAGTAACTTTCTTTCTCGGAAATGTGGGTAGATTGTTTTTATTCCACTTTCCATGCTTATGGGATATCTTACATCATTTAAAACTCACCAATCTTATTTCTCTTTGTTTCACTTATTTCAGTTGACCAAAATAAGTGACTGTATTGTTCATATTTTTTACATTGTAGGACACAAAGAAATAGAGGAGAAGAAACAATAAGAATTCAGATTTTGTAAGAACAACTTTGTTAATGGTTCAGTACTTAAATCTGCAGCCACTCAAGAAACTAAAATCTTTAGTTCTGCCAAAATGTGAGCTCAGATCAGACTCAGGTTCAAGGCATTATTGAAATAGACTGAAGTCAAAATTAATTCATTATTTTTCTCCCAGGATTAGCATTAAAAGGAAAACTTGTTCTACTGAAATCCACTTCAAATCAGGGATATTATAGAAATTCAGACTTCATTTTTGGTATCTTATTGATCAGTCAGTCAGTCAGTCAGTTAAGTACCATCCGTGATACATGCTTGGGAGATCATGTCTCGAAAGAGACATGACTGACTTGGCAGAATATTATCCCTCAGTAGATTGTCATTACTTTCTACAGCAGATTGGTAGCCATCAAAGGCTATAGAACCCAATCTATCCTGGCATTTAATCCATAACTAGAGGGAAGAGATGGATTAATACCTTTCCCAAGGGCGTTTGTGCATAAGTGAATGCAAGGAATTTGAACTAGAATTTGAACTTGGCTCCCTGATTTCTCGTTCCGAGCTGATATCCACTGCACCACAACACACATATTGATCAATACTAGTAATGAATGTGAGTGGGAGATTTAGTACTGATCCTCCTCCTTTTCCCTCACAAATTCATTGGTTACAATTCTCAGCAACCCATGACTATTGCTAAGATGGTTAGTACATGGGTGGTCATCTTTAATATTTCAAGTTCACCTTATCAACCCAAATGTCTTGAGAATTACAAAGTTTTAAGTATGGCATCGTGTCCTTTATGAAGAAAGTATTTGGTATAGTAAAAATCAATTAACTTTTTTTTATTGACACTTCATAGAAATATGCTTGCATTTCAAGACAGAAGAGAATAAAACTTCTTCAGTTGCTGGGTTTGGTTTGAAATTTGAACTGAAGAAGGCCATCGTGTATAATATCCAAAATGTTGTGATTGTAACAATAAAAATGAGGACAACAGTCTAAACAATGTAAATATTGTAACTAATATAATTATTATTGAGGGACAGGTCTTTATGCACTTCTCATAATTTAGACATTTCTCTTTATTACTAAGATGTGTTAGTCTGATTGCTTTCAGGTCTTTAGCCAATGTTCTTAATAGTTTGCATTTTTTTCTCTTTTCATTTTAGAAATTTCTAAGGTTGTGTTCCCATCACTCCATAATTTTATAATATTTTGTTCCTCTTTGAGGTTATATCTGTATTATAACCAATTACGTTTGTAGTCAGTTTCTTCTAGCTTGTAATAAAGTTCCCTACAGAAAAATTTTGTTAGAAACAAAGAAAAGAGTACTAAATTGTGGAGGGATATCTGTCCTCCTGTATGGCAGTGAATGCTGTAAAATCTCAAAAATAAAGAAGAGACTTGAAGCAACAGAAATGTGATGTTAGAGAAAGATGCTGAGAATACCCTGTGTCAAACATGTGAGCAATAAAAAAGGTTTAGAGAGAATAGAAGCAAAAAAAAATTATACTTAATCCCAGGGAAGATTTGAGGTTTCTGGGACATCTGATGAGGAAGGAAGGCTTGGAAATTTTGATATGCATGAGGCAGATCTAATGACAAAATAACGCAGTGTGTAACATACATAATGAGATTGAGCAAATGAATGGCAGAAAAGGGTTTTGGAGAAATAACAAAAAGACAAAACTTATTGAGAACTACAAGGATCAGGAAGATGTGGAGAGCCATGATTGTGTATGTATTGGTGGGACACACCAAAACAGAAAGAGAAATTGTTTCTGCCAGCCTTCAAAGTAGCTCTGCTTTCTTCACTCAAGTGACAACTTATAGATCATAACTCATAAATGGTCCATGAGTTCTGTCAGTCAGTTTCTTCTGGTTTGTAATAAAGTTCCCTAATCCGTTTCCTCTAACCTCCAAGCACTTTTTATCTATTGATTAAGTGACAGTTCAAATTTGCATAGATTCTCAGAGATCAACCATTTTTAAATATACATTTTTGGGGGAGGGGGGGTGGAAAAGAGTGTGTGATGTGTCCAAATCCGTTTCTGTCCCTTAGGTGCTGCAGCCATCTTTATCTGAAATCAAAAAATAAATATCAGTTGTAATTGCCATTGTCACATAAAACATGCGTGAGAGAACTGACAACTGCGGGTATATATTGTAAAAGGTTTCTTTTCCTTTACAGTACATGTGCAGCTGTGAAAACTGCAATTAAGACAAATAAATAACATGAGCACATGGAGGAAGAATGTACACAAGGATAGATAATTACAAAATTCGAAAAAACAAGGAAACAATGAAGTTTACATAAATAGTTGTAACAAAACAAGGAACTTATAACAAGGGTTTAAATCAACAGGAATCATTTGCGTCGCCAAAGCAATACGTTTTTACAAATTAAGAAAGGGTCTAAAAGACAATAAAACTCTAGAAGAATTAAATTCCATTAACTATGAAATTTGTCTTGGGTTTGCTGGAAAATGAATGGAAAAAAGTTTAATTACCTCATTGGCACCTCGTGTGGTCTATGGCAATATAGTTACTCCCTAACAGTACCGAAAACGAATGTGCTGCCACTGGAGATAACAAATTTTAGAAGGTCTCAATCCAAAAGGCTGTTAAGGGGGTTTCTATTTCTTACACAGTAGCCAAAATCCTATATTCTAGAAAAGGTTGCCGTAAAAACAGCTTACTTGTTATATTTTTACTTACTTATTCTAACTTTACTGTTTCTGTTTCATACTTTCTATTTAGACCTTTTACGTTGTCTTAAAATATAAGGAACTATATTTTCTGGCAACATTGTCCCTAGGGATGACAAGGCCGCTGGTCAAGAATACAAGGCTGGCTTCAGTGAGAAAATGAACCTGCTGATTTTACATTAAGGTTTGGTAGCAAATGGTGCCTGGCGGCAGCTACACTCCCCTCTCAAATCACTTTTGTGATTTTATATTGTGCTGACCAGAGTTGTTACATTATCTGTTTTCATCTGGTCAGATAAGGAGCACCAGTTTGTGGATGGGTCTGTTGATTCGAACCTGCAACCCCTATCCACATAGGGGAAGCTACCATGTGATCTGGCACGTCTTAGACCTCTTGACCACAAATGACCATTAGTCTAAATGAGATCACATGGTAGCTTCCCCAATGTGGATAGGGGTCACAGGTTCGAATCCTGCTGTATGACACACATTTTCGTCATAAAAATTTATCGTAAATAATCAGGCCAGTAGATATAAATATGTAATAGTGTTTAATTAAAAAAACAGAATATGTACTTAAATACGAGTATCGATAAAAAATCATGTTCAAACAAATCATTTCATATATATATATATATATATATAAATTATTATATTTTTTTCTCATTTTTTTGTAACTATTCTCATTTAATTTAGAGATTGCAAATGAATCTTGTTTAAATCTTAAACTTCAGATAATCCTAACATTCATTTTATTCATGGCCATTTCCTGTTATATAACAAACAAATATGGATCAGCCATTTTGGAATATGTTGTGTTGGGTTATTGTTTTTTTATAGAAGCTAAATGACAGGCAACAGAATGGGAGTTATTGCAGCTTGTATCATATTATGAACTTATTGGATAATCAAATAAAAGTCAATAATCAATTAACTAACCTAATAGGGGATTGAAGATATTAAGAATAAATTTCCCTTGGGTGTTTCTGATTATGCAAGAGGCTTATCCTTGTTTTTTTTTAGCATCTTATATTTTAGGGTTTTTTACTGCTAATTTTCTTGCTTTTTACCCTTTTTTCTTTTTTTTTTTACGTTCTTTCTTCTCTTTCTTCATTTTCACTGTAACTTACATTTCAATTTTTCCCATTCCTCTTGCTTAATTACATCTGAAGGTTTACTTTCAAGATTTTAAAATTACTTTAGGACCACTTTCTGTTTATCATTGTGTGGTTAAGTGTAATTGGCAAAAATGCTGAATAAACATAATTGACAAAGTTTCCAATAAACAATAAGAAAAGAAAAAACAGAACAGGGCTAAAATAATACTGAGGAAACAATATTTGCAAGAAAAAAGTAGTCAAGGCATCAGAAATAAGGCAAAAAAGTTCCCAAACTATGAATAGTGTCAACACACAAAAGCGATACAGACAAATGAGTGTACCTTTCTGACTTCAAGACAAGTAAGAACTGAAATTTGGTGAATGATACCAAGAAATGGCCTATCTTCTTGGCCATGAAGAAACTCCAGCAAGCGTCTGCATGTTTTGTCTATAAATTTGGGGATGGGGTGATTTTAGCAGCCATTCCCACAGACTGGAAACAATATATTTTATCATTTTTTGACTTTGGTAATATTGATATTTTTCTCAAATATTTTTTGTTGCTTTTTGCTCATTTTTCTCTTGACCATGATTATTTGAGCTGTAAAAAGTTAACCTGGGTCTTGTCTTTACCATTATAAGCATTTCTGTAAATAAGATGGTGAAAAGGTCTTTTCATCTTCTTTTATATCCACAGGTTGATGTCAGTCACTTTCATACTGACTTCCCTCTGTCTTTTCTACAAATATTTTAATGGCTTCTAATTTGCCGAACTTCTTTTCCTGGTGCCACAACCACAGGAATTTACTTTACTGCTACATTGGCATCTAGGTCCCACCCTTTTACTGTCAAAATTTTCAGTGACAGGATGTGGCTTCCTTCTTCTGTCTTTTCTACAAATATGTTAATGACATCTAGGTCCCACCCTTTTACTGTCAAAATAGTCAAATGTAATCGCCACTTCTATTCTATTAGTTCTTTTTGTCACACTTCCCACCTGTGGAACTCCCTTCTGAATACTTATTTCACTAATAGCTACAATCTCCAAAAATTTTAATGCAAAGTCAATTACCATTTTCTATCTCTTTGATTCCTGTCTTATATCTTTTTTTATAATTGTTACTGCAACTGGTGCACAAGAGTATACACTTGTATATCTTTTTCAGCTCACCAGTTAAAAACCACCAAAAACCAACACTTCTTGCTTGTGGAACTCACTTCCAGCTCAATGCTTTCCAGTCAACTTAAAAAATTTAAGTGCAATCTCCGTTGCTGTCTACTGTCCTTCTGATTACTCATTTTTATTTCTTTTTGCTGAACAGAAACATTAATAAGGAGCAGGAAGAGAAAAGAGTAATCAGGAGGACAGTAGATATCAACTGACATTGCATTTACATTTATTTTAGATTAATTTAGGCTGGAAAGCATGGAGTGAGAAGCATGAGAAAAGAAACTGTTAGAATAGAATTTAAGTTTACATCTAGCCAGCTCAAATGTAAATTGATGAGATCTTGATGTCAGTCTAGTACTGTTCTTAAACTCAAAAAAAATAGTTACCATTGGGAAGAGTTCATCTGAACAATTGCAATGAAAATATTTTTAAAAAAGCATGGAGAGGTAAACATGGTGGTGGAAAAATGACTGAATCCAAGCTGCCCGATCAGGACTACTAATATTGCTGATTTCTCTTTTGATTTTATCAAGGATCTCAATGTAAATAGCAGAGGTACTGAGCCATGTGTGGCAGCAATATTCTAAGCATGGTTACTTTGATAAATAAAGTTGTCTTTGAACTGATTTATGAGGTATTATATTTTGTAGCTCAAAACAGTCATTTAGTTTAATCTACTCTAGTATTTAAATTTTATCATTATCAGTATCAATTTGCAATATCAAATGTACTATTTGAGAGGCTCATAATATGTTAACTGAATGAAAAGATTTGATCGGGCACAAAAACTCCAAGGATATGTGTCCAATTCAAATACTTTATCTGAACTAATAAATATACTTAAGAAAATATAATCTCCATTTTTATACTGGTCAGATATTCAATCAAAATTTTGAGACATGTAAGTACCTTGGATATAATAAAGTTAGTTCTCAGCACAAAGAACCTTTGCCCAAATATAGATCATGCTACAAGAAAGAATAATCTCAAGTGGATATCTATTTTAACATCTAAATGGACAGGACATTCAAAACACTTCCATGGAAAATTTTGTTATTGAATATCTTGCATGAAGATCATAGAAGAGAACCTCTCAGCAGTGACTTTTCTTTCATTCTCATTTCCACTGGGGAAACGTTTTGGATTACTTATAAAGAGAACCACCAATCGAGTGTCAACTTAACTGACTTTACATTTCATTTGAATACGTACTGCAAAATGCCAATAGATTGATTGGCTTCCAGTATTATCAGTGACAATTCAAAATCCATTATTAGTGATCAATATGGTTTATTTTACAAGCACATAATCAATAGAAGATGGCTTGCTACAAAAATAAGGTAGAAAGTGAAATTGGTAAGACGAATTCAAGTTCCAGGCTAGTTTGTTGCATTTGCTTTCACACAAATGCTTTTGAGAAATGCAAGAATCCATCTCTTCTCCTCTCAGCTAATAGCAGAGTAGATTGAGATTTCTGGCCTTATGTCACATCCACTACAAGAGAAGGAAATTTTTGGAAATTTGATTTCCTTTCAAAAAATAAAGCTTGCTACAATAGCATTTCTGCCACTGCCTGTAGTAAATAACAAAGGTAAAAAGAGTTGCAAATGGAATTTAAGTTATACAAGGAAGAAAAACTTTATTGCTAAACAATTAAAAAACTAAGCAAGGGTTTTTGCAAAAATTCATCCCTTTTTGCAGACTAACAAATATAAAAAAAAAATGACAGTAAAAACAATACAATTTCAAAAAATTATAGTCCACCAAGAAAATAATGAAACTGCATGCACCTACTGTTTAAATGTTACAAAAAGAGCTTTAGCTCTAAACTTTCAGTCCTTCAAAAAGTTCAAAAATTCCTTATTTTTTTTATGTTTTTTTTTTTTTGAGATAAAGTGTTATTTCTTTAAAAGACCTGGCTCTTTTCAATACCTTCTTTGCCTTCCTCTGGTTTGAATGGAAAGTTTGTTTTAATTAGCTGCTCGGCTGCCCCGCGGAGAAAACTTCATTTAAACATGTGTTATTATAACTTTTGTTGAGTACATGGTGAATTCTTCATCACAATAAACTTTTAACTTCTAGTTGTACTTAGTGGAGTTTTTTTGGGACAGCTTGTTCTCAACTTTTACTGAAGTCTGGAAGGGAGAACTTGCCTTCAGCTATTCTGTAGTCTTCCATACTTTACTTTGAGAAACTGACTTCTCCCTGTTTCAGCCTTCTATAACTGTAGAGAGCAAGAAGCAAACTCCTCTTCTCTGAGCGTTGGCATCCAACTGCTGACTGACATTTAAATTGACCAATTACAAGTCATAGAAAAATTATCAGCAGGTTCTTAAAAAGTTATCAGTAGGAGCACACAGTGGGAGTCTTTTTCTCTTCACATCAAAATTTTCCAAAAAATCATTGGATTCAAAACTCATAGAGAAGATAATGGGAAATCACTCCCAAAACATTGTGATATTTCACAGATAATAAATGAAAGTTATTTCTCGAAACAGGTTTTTTGCATCTAAGGCTTGAAAAAAAAAAGAAAACCCAAAAAGTAGTAATTCGTAGGAGAGAGATCTAAAATCAGGAATATAGCACAGAGCCTAACAGAGTTTTTGCTGATAGGGTTTAAGATTATCTTGCAGCAGCATTAATCCTTTTTCTCTTCACCACTCCTGGCAAAATTTTTTAAATTCTGATACAAAAAAAAACATGAGAGAAAAGAACGACTTTGAATTGTACAGAAAATCTTGTTTTCTTTATAAAGCTGAATCAAGAATCTAAAACTCTATTTCTATAGGAGTTTTATTTAGGAATCTCTGCAAATATTTTGTATAATTTTCCTGCATAGCTTTGATAATCATATATAAATACTGTTCCCCAAAAATAATTTAATGCCCATTGTCTAATGAAAGTTACTCTGGTTATGTAAGTGGCATACCAGAGCTGTGGCCTATTATCCCTTTTGTCAGGATCAATCCTGGTCTGAGAACAAGCTATCAGCCCACACTCGTCAGTCATTGATGGCACTGACACAGCAGATGGTCTTTGGATTGACCTCTTCAACTGTAATCTCTCTGACCCACGTTGTGATTTTGATCTTAAGAGAGTTAAGCTGAATTATCATTGGAGTACCTCAATCAAGCTAAACAAAGTTGGCTACATGTGCACAATTGTGAAAATAAAACAGCACTAATTTTGGAAATAAAATGGATATTGCCTCAGTAAATCATTAGATGGTATTTATAGACAAAAAATAAAAAAAATTACAATTCTTCTTTTTCCTAATCCGTTCCTAATAATTTGCAACAGTACAAAAATTTTGCTAGTTTCTCTAAGGCTTGGTAATTAGATAACTGGTAAATTCAAGTACTATTGTTTGTACTTTGTGAAAATGTTTGTCAGCGTTTTCTCTTATTATTATCATCAGGTTGGCACAAAGATATTGTTTGAGTTTCTTGGAGTTTTTCTTCAGCAGATAACCTCGGTTATTATTGTTTCAAACTTCGGTTGGCAACTTCAAACTCTAACTGACTAGCAAGTGGCGATAGCGGTGGTAACTAACTGGGAACTGCTTCTCACTTTATCTCCAGGCGGGAACTGACTAGGAATTGTCTTTAGCCTCTGTGAACTCTCATATTTATGGGTGTCCCTTTTTACTGGTGTGGTGAGGATGCATAAGAGGTTTTATGCAAATATCCTAAAATTCAACCAGTCCTCTTTCTCTACTTCGCACATCCAATCATGGAAGATTCTCCCTCTTCTTGGGAGGAGATATTTCATGATGTCAACCTCTCTGACATCTTACTTTTCTCTATTTCACACTTCCAATTCCGGAAGATTTTCCCCTTCGCTTTGGGAGGAGCTATTACATGATGTCAATCTCTCTCAGGGAAATTTAGAATGACAATTTTCCCAACCATTAACAATTGGTTTTTCCCTTCTATCAACAAGATCAATTTGAAGTTTGCTCTTTAATCATGTCAGCTGTGTTTCACCAAATTTCCATCTGGGGAAATATGAATGAAAATCTTTCTCTTTAATCATTTTTGTTTATGCCTTTCAACAAGGCAGCTTTGACATTTGACCTCCTAATCATGTCAGCTGTGTTTGCCAAGTTCCACCCGAGAATTTATGAATTAAAAAAAATTAAAAGTTTTTTCTCAATTAATTTTCATCCATGTAATGCTGGTCTGTTATACTTATTTCAACAAGGTCGTTTTGATATTTGACTTCTAATTATTTCGGCTATATTTTGCCGAGTTCCACCTGATAATTTATGAATTAAAAAAATAACATTTCTCTTTCCAATTTTTTTTGCCCACACGCAATGTTAATCTGTTTCACTTCTTTCAACAAGTCCGCTTGACATTTAATCTCCAATAGCCCAGGTATGTTCCACTGGGCAGTAATGATCATATTGTGCGATTTTATTTCATTTCTATTTTTAACCAGTTTGCAATCTTAGAAAAATGAATTTTGTTCCGACAAAAAAAAAACAACATTGTGTTCTTTAACCTTTTTTCATCTATAAAAATTAAAATGGTTTTATTTAACTCTTTTTTGTTTGCAAAAATAAAATTGTTTTCTCTAATCCCTTTTTGTCCGTGCGCCATGTTAATCTTTAATGTGTAAAAATCTAAAAAGAAAAACATTTTTATCTTTATGAATGAATTAGGTCAGGTGAGGTTAGCAGCATAACCTCAAAAGAAATCCTTGCAAATTTTTTGTCCTCACAAATCTGCCATTTTGTTTCTTTCAGATATCAAATAGCATTCTAATGTTGTGACCTCTCTAATTTGGTCTTTCCATCTCCTAGCTGGTTAACCAAGTGATCTTTTTCCAGACAAGCTCTTTTTGCAGGTGTTGTGATGTGGGGTCTGGTATGACTCAACAGTTACCTCAACTAAGTCAATCATAATGTTAATATTCAGTACTTAGCTAGACAAGTCATTGCAACAGTATTATCTTCTTTTTCCCTTCTCAACAATTACCGAGGACTACTTATCATGAATGGAACAATTTATTCATGATAGCAAGGAGGGTAACTGACTCTTACCACAACAGTAAGACACAAAACTTTATTCTTCTGATTAAATAGCTAAAACAGTTTAACCTTCTTCAGGGTAATTATGTTGGTCTTCACGTCTGTTATTTTGCTTATGGCAGCCTTTGTATATCCTCTTTTCAAAATGTCCAAGTTTCACAGGGATAAATTCTCATTGATATGATCAGAACTTAGCACAGCTGAGCAATGATTTACTATGAAATTTTTTTTCTGTCTCAGATCTTTTTCTTAAGTTTTCCAAAATATGTTGCAGTAACAAAATAAATTTCCTTCTCTGAAGTGGGTTGTATTAAATCATGCAAAACCATCTTCTACAATACAGTTTCTTACCTTTTCACCATCCATGTGTCTACATAATCAGTGAGCTGTCTACAAAGTGTATTAAATTATTTTATAGTTCAATAAATGTCAAATACTTTGAAATACAAGTATTATGACAAAACTTTAAAAAAATCAATAAAAAATACATTTATTTTAAAATATATTTTTTACTGAATGACCTTAGACTGACTGAAAGAAAAATATTTTCTTTTCCAAGATAAATATACAGTCCCCCGCCAAAAATATTAGAATAGCAATATCAATTCCTTTGTTTTTTTTGTCCACTGAAGACATTTGGGTTTAAGATCAAAAGATGAATATGAGACGAGTTCAAAATTTCAGCTTTTTTTCCTTGTATTTAGATTTACATCTGTTAAACAACTTAGGACATACCACCTTTTGTTTAGACTCACACATTTTTCAAGTAAGCAAATATATTGGAACACATGACTGACAAGTGTTTCTTGTTGCTCATGTGTTGCTTTTAGATTGAGTGTTTGAAACATTAAATAGCTCTAATGAGTACTCTTGCTTTTAGCCTTGGGTTTCATCTGTAAAGACTGCATTTCTTGTTAAAAAGGATAAACCAGCAAGAGAGCTGTCTATAGGAAAAAAAGCAAGCCATTTTGAAGCTGAGAAAAGAAAGAAAATTGATCAGAGTCATTGAAAAAACATTGGGCATAGTGAATACAACAATTGGGAACATCATTAAAGAAAAAAAGAAACTACTTGTGTACTGAGCAACAGACAGAACAGATTGGCCAAGAAAAACAACAGTAGTTGATGACAGAAACACTGTTAGAAAAATCCCACAACAACAGTAACATCACCAAGAACATTCACAATACAGGGATGAAAGTTTCACAATGTAAAGTTTAAAGAAGACTCTGAGAGAAAAAATTGCAATCATACCACAAGATGCAAACTACTCATCAGCAATAATAATCAGAAAGCCAGTAGCTGTATTTCAATTTCATTTGTTTTCTCCAAGATTGGAGATTTGCCATGACAGCATTAATAACGTCAGTGTGCGCAATCACATTACCCCTGTGTCCCTGTAATTTCTTATTTAGTTCATTCAGAATTTTAAAAATATCAGCAATATAAGACATTCATGCTAGGAATTCTTCCTTGGTGAAGACAGACAGCAAGTCTACTTTGTTGCTGTAACTCAAAAACAATTTCACTTCTTGTAGTTCAAAGGCTCATGCCAGCATGTTTCCTTTTAAAAACCATCACACTTATGTGTGAAATAAAAGAGCAGTGTGTTTATCATCCATCTCTCAGCAGAGCTCATGGAAGAAGTGAGAGTTTAAACAGATTCTTTCACATAGTTAACAATGTTTATAATGACAGCCAAGTTAACATGAAGATTCTTTGAAATTGTCTTTAAGGTGAGATCTTCTCTATGCATCATACAGTGTATTCCTTTTAAACCACATTGCTTCTGCTTCCTGATCATGAACCAAACATATTAGGGCCACTGTCTGTTCAAAGCCCTTTCAATTTGCTCCAACTCAGTCCCAACTCTTCAAAGAAATCTGTAACTACTGCCATTACATCAGCTGCTTTTGTTGTCCTTGTTAAAAAAAAAAAAGAGCAAAAAAAGAAACTCTTGTTCAATTCCCGTGTCAGTAATGTAGCCGCTAAAAAAAGCTGTTGTGAAATGTTGGTAACGTCTGTAGACTCATCAATTTAAAGGGAAAAAAAAAAGATGATTTCAGCAATTCTGTTTTTGATGGTGTTGTCAGACAAAGAGATCTGTTTCATTTTCTGGGATGCTTTTTCTCCTAACACAAGCCTCACACTCTCAATGACACATGGTTTTAAGAGGCTTTCACCAATTGTGTGGGATTTCTTAGCCTTGGCCACCTGAAGAGCAATTGCATACAAAGCCCGCATTTTGCTGATGTTACTTTGCCAATATGTCCCAGATTCATTTATTTTCATTATATTTAAACTGAATAATTCCACCTCAAAAAAGCTATAATTCTTATCTTTCAAATCTGGATAAGCATTTGTCAGATGCTGCTTAAGTTGAAAAGGTTTTTGAACACACAACCCACTGAGGAATGCGTGCACCATTCTTAACAAAATAGGTAAACCCATAATCCAAATAACTATTTTTATACAATCTTTTCTTTTGTGAGATCTGAAATAAATAAATAAATAAAGTATTTGTCTATATTTCTGAGATGTGTTAGTATTTGCAGTATTTACATTTTTTTTACTATTATCTTCATCTTTGTTGCCATTTGTCCTTAAGGACACATGACCCAGTGGATATAGATGTTGGTTAGTTCCTGTGACTTGATCCAAAGAGTTGTGAGTTCAATACAAGGATACAGCAGTGATGAACATTAAAAAAAAGGGTTAGAGGGAGATAACTCATGACTACCAGAAGAGGCTCTATGCAAGGAATGGAGATCATATACCCCAGTAATTGTATTTATTACAATTAGTTCAGTTTGAAATTCCTAGCACCTGAAGAAGGCTGGAATGTACAACAGCCAAAACATTGTACAAATGGCAACAAAAATGTGGACAATAGTCTAAATAATGTAAATACTGTATATAAATAAACTTCTCATGTTTGAACATGTACCAAACCTGTTCGACATGGTGCCACCCATCTGCAATTAGCATACTCTCTCTCAGACATGAGAAAATCTATCTAAGAATTTTTTTATTGTTAGTAAGCAGTGTAATTATTTCTCCCTTTTTAGCTTTAAATTTCCTCCAGTTTAGGAAACACTGCAATAGAGCATGCATTTCATCTTCTAAAGAGAAATGTGAAGAAAGAAACCTGCAAAACAAAGAACTGAAAGAAGCTGTGGTCAAAATCTGGAAAATCATCACAAATGAAGAGTGCAACATTTTGGTGGAATCAATGGGTTGCAGGCTTGGTATATTTATTGAAAGCAATCGTTATGCAACCAAATATTAAATGTTTTCATTTTTTTACTTTTGCTCACTTAAAAAAAGCATGGGGTGTTCTGATACAAAAGGTGGTATGTTCTAAGCTGTTTATCATATCTAAATAAAAACACCAGGAAATAAAAGTTGAAATTCTAAATTCTAGTCTCATATTCATCTATTGATATAAAACCCACATGTCTTCAGTAAACAACAAAAACAATGAAATTGGCCTTGTATACCCAATACTTTTGAAGGAGAGTGTATATAACGCAAATCTTCAGGAATTAATCCACTATTTGAGGTTCGTCTTTGCTTAGCCAGTCTTCTCATTCAGCTTAAAAGCCATATTTAACTACACTACACCCTCGCTGGTCGCCAAGATAATTGCACAACTTGACCCACACAAAGCAAGCGGCGGTGACGGAATCCCAGTCATAGTACTGAAGAAATGTGCCCCAGAACTCTCCTCTGTCCTCTCTAAACTCTATAACCTCTGCCTATCTGCTTCCTGCTTTCCTGCCTGTTGGAAGTCCTCCTGCGTAGTTCCTATATTTAAGAATTCTGGCGAACCCTCAGACCCCGCCAATTACCGTCCTATTAGTCTCCTTTCAATCTTTGGCAAAGTTTTCGAAGCCATTATCAACGCCAAGGTAATTCAGCATCTCATGGCCAATGGGCTTCTTTCTGACAAACAGTACGGGTTTCGCTTCACCAGGTCTACTGCTGATATGCTAACGACCATTACCGAGTACATATACCGGGCACTTGACAAGAATGGTGAAGCCCGAACCGTTGCCTTGGATATCTCCAAAGCATTCGACAGGGTCTGGCATGCTGGCCTCTTGTGCAAACTGCAGAGCTATGGGATAACTGGACATCTGTTTGACCTCATCCAGTCTTTATTATGACCAGGTATTCTCTAACCGATCTTGCATATAAAGAATTCAAAGTCAACAGGATTCCAGTGGTGCATTTTCATAAGGAAACTGTCTTATCACCAACTGAGATCAACAAAAGAGAAGGATTAATAATAACATTTTTATTTTAAGATTGAAGAATTTTTGTGCTCAGGTTTTTCAGTATGCAGTGACAAGCATGAATTTTGAAAGTCAAAAGATTTGTATCTTGTTTTAAAGTAAGAATTTTCATTCTTTGAGATTAAATGCCAACAAACCTGACAATCTTAGCACTTTCCTTAGTTTCTTTTTTGGTTCTCGAAAGTCTTCAGAAAGCAACTATCAATGAATGGTTGCTTGACTAGTTGCATTATATGAACATTCTGTGAGAAATAATTCTGGAGTTATGTCATTTTGTTGTGTATAAACATAACTGAAAAAAGTTTGCCTTAAAAAATCACCAAATCATAATATACAATTCGAGAGAATTATTAGTGTATATCAAAAACATTTTTGTTTTTTATAGAAATCAACTGTAAACTTTAATTCATGTACATATCTATGGATGTCATTTTTGTTGTTTCTTTTGATTTGCTATTTGATACAATCATTTACCAAAATTAAAATATATCCTTATATTTATCTAATCGGTATATTGCGTCTGTTTAAAATAATATATTGTCCTGGGTATGACGATAAACTACATCCAGCAGCAAGGTCTCTTATTGGGAGGTTTAGAGGATCATGGAACCACTGCTTAATTGCTTCTAGGTCCACCCTGACTCGGACTAGTAGAACCTGTTAGGGTCCTAGCTATGGGCAAATAGTTAATCCCCAAACTGGAATTAATTAAGAAAAAAGAAAAAGTTAGGCTGAGTAAGAGTCTTTAGCTTTTGATAGTAACTTGTCTAAGAGAAGGAAAACTCTGACATAAAATTTGCTGCAGCTATTTGGTGTAGAATAGAGTAGACTGAACTCTTTAACCTTGGTAGGTAATCTTCCTAAAGATGGTGTGTCAATAAAAGCACTGAGTTTCTAGTCTCCTAAACTGGTTGGTGTTAGTAAGGGCATCCAGCTGTAAAACTTGCTCCAATATTTCATGATGGTTCAATTATGATGCCATCAAGAAAACCCTGTCCAATCCATGCTAGTACGGAAACAGACGTTAAATGATGATGATGATGATGATGATATAATAATATGTTAAGTTTTATTATACAAAGAACAACATAAATTCTTATTTATAAATAAATTCAAGATTTTTGTCTGAATTTCTGGAATGAGAAATTATAATTGACACGACTGTCCAAATATAAATAGTGTCAATTATCATCTTTGTTTTGGCTGTTGTGCCCTCCAGCCTTCCACAGGTGTATATTGATCTGGGTAAGTAAACTGAACCCTTTATTTAATCCATGGAAGTCGACTGATCTTGTTCCACTGCTCATGTCAAGAGATATCATTTAGTTCTTATTTTAAGGATTGAAATCACAACCACTAGGCCACCAAATCTACAAAACAATGCTTTTCCCATTGTCTCAAATGGCAATTTATTGGAGTAAACTTAGAACTTTAAACCTAATTTAAACCTTTAAACTTTCTAAGTAAACTTCGAACTTTAAACCTAATCATTACTGATTAGGTTGCCACTGCTGTCTGTGTCAGCCTCTGACTGCTGCTGTACAGGTTTTTGATTACTGCTTTTGCTGTGGTTAAAGACTTGCTGTCATTTGTCTGTCTTTCTTTATTAGTGGCTCCCATATTGTATTTATTTTTATGCTAGGCCTATTAAGGAGGTCCTCTTAGCATAGCATATGTGCTGATTCTTTCAGGCGTTTAACTCTCCAGTTAAAAATATTCTGATAAAAACAACAAAAATGAGGACAATAGTCTGAATATAAAGAGTGTAAATAATAAATTTGAGATATTAATCATTAATCACTATCCATATGCCTGAATAAATTATTATTTTACAGTTTAATGTGTTCTTTAATATTCATGAGTCATTGATTTTGTTAGTTTTTTAACTGTTTCAATTTTTACATGACTTGCAGCAGTTTTTATTATTTCCCAGAGATCTTCTTTGCTTGAATATTCTTTTCCCTTCTCATACACACTTCTTTTATGGATGACATTTATTTTCTATATGATTAATCTTTGGAGAAGCTAAGAGTCACGCCATCCATTTGATGCTTTACAAGCCTTTTTGGTAAGTTTGACTATAGTCAGCTTTGAAAAATGTGAAAACTCTTTAGCTTCAAGCTTTTGGGTTCTAGCCTGAACCATACAAAATCATTTTGTCCAAGAAATTACAATAATTTGCATTTATTTTAACACTATCATCAATTGAAGAAATCTCTAATTTTACTGCATATAATACTAACCCAAAAGATTACTTCAACACGCACTGTTTGTCTTCTAAGTCATATTGGTTGGATATTTCCATGCTAAAAATTACTATTTGAATATACTTCTTTGCCCAACTGATACATTTCTCTATGATGTTTTTCTTTAAAGTTATAGTCAGTTGTTTTTATGTCTTTAGATTTTGTTCATAATATTTATCATTTCTTTATTTACAATCACAATATAAGCTTATATTCTCTTTCTTGCTAGTCAATACATTTTTCTTGCTTTTAATTTTAGTCATATCTATTTTTGTGACATTCTGAAAGCCACTTTTTTCTAGATCTTATCTTGCCAAAGTCTTCTCTTCTGTTTTGATTGTTCTTTGATGAACATTTTTTTGTCATTTCCAATATCGTATCTTGATAACCCAATAAATTTGTAATATCTTGTTTGTCTTTTTGAGATTATCTTTTGCTCAAGATTCATTGCAGTCTTTGTATATCAGAAATTTAAAAAATGAATAACTATTAAATATATTTATTTACAACATGATGAACAACTCTTTAGTATTTGAACAGACATGCCTCCCAATATTATCACATGAATGCAGGTGTCCCTCAGGGCTCTATTCTAGGTCCTACGCTTTTTCTTATCTACATTAATGATTTCCCCAATGTAATAAGATCCCAAGTAGGCATATACGCTGATGACACTACTCTCGCCTCGATCAAAAATCTGCTGAGGCTGACAAAGCAAACCTCACTGTCGAGCTTAAAAAGAGCCTACAATCCATGGTGGACTGGGGTAAGAAATGGCTCATAAATTTTAATGCTTCCAAAACAAAGCTGCTATCTATTAACAATCACAGACAATCACTCCTACCCAGCCATTAGCATGGATCAGGCTAGTCTCCCTGAAAGTAAATCACTATGCCTCTTTGGGTTAACTCTCACAACAGACCTCAAGTGGAATGATTATATATAGCCCATAGCTAAATCCACTGCTAAGAAGGTTGGTTCTCTGTGCAGAGCCAGGAGGTTTTTCTTGTCTGAAACAATCCTGTATATATACAAATCTACCATCCGCCTCTGCATTGAATACTGCTGCCATATCTGGATGGGTGTTCCTGCTATTCACCTAGGGGTCTTTGACAAAGTCCAACGGAGAATCTGTAATGTGATCAATCCTGACTTGGCAGCTCGGATACAGTCACTTTCTCACCAGTGTAATGTGGCTTCCCTGTGTCTTTTCTACAAATACTTTCATGGCTTCTGCTACGATGAACTTAGCTCACTGGTACCTCCTATATATTAATTTACTCAAGCCACAAGATTAGCAACTAGGTCCCACCCTTTTACTGTGAAACCAATAAATTGTAAACGCAAATTCTACTCCAGCAGCTTCTTTTCTCGCACTTCCTGCCTGTGGAATTCTCTTCCATTTACTTTCTTTCCTAACAGCTACAATCTTCAAGAATTCAAATGTAAAGTCAATAGTCATCTCCTATCTCACTAACTTGCATCCTGTTTCTCTCATGCCCCTTTCTCCATCCACTCCACTCTCATTAGTATTCTCATCCTTCTCTTACCCACTTCCTGACACCCCCTGTAACCTGTCACTCTTTCTCATAACTTTCCTCCTATCTAATCCCCTGCAAAACAGTAGCAGTAAAATGCCTTTCTTGAGGCGACATCATTATAAAAATTAAAAAAATGTTACATAATAATATATTGCACTACCAACTAAGTTACTGAAAATATCTAAATAAATAAGCTGCAAATTCTGTCTGTTTATCCATGTGTCTAAAACCCCTCTGACTCAAGCCACATTTGTTCTACGTAGACATATTATACTCATCTGGAATCAGGATAATCGTGGAATTGAAAATCAGCCCTTCATCTAGTGCTTGAACATCCAGAATTGGAATTTTGTCTGGATGAGGAGGGAACACCTAAAAATTAAAATTTTAAAATAACTGAAAAAAATTAGTGATTTGAAAAGTTTTAATTTATACTGAGTTTAAAGTAACAAAAAGAACTTTGTGAATTTTTAAAAAATTGTTTTAAATTCAGTTTAAAATATCTCCAAAATTTTGTGAATTAAAGAAATCAATTTTATTTCTTCAAAATGCTAAGGAATCAGAGTTAAAGTGAAAGATTTCATGAAGGTTTTGAAGTTCTGCAGAATTTGTAATTTCATAACTCAATACAATTAAAGTTCCATGGAGTTTTTGATTTGAAAAGCTTAATTTTTGGCCTGATTAGGAATTTCAGCCTAAATCTATCTTTTGGTTGGAATTAGACTTATAGCCCAAATCAGAGTTAAAGTGAGGTTTCGAGGTTTTTGGAGTGAATTGAGAAATTCGAAGTTATTTTTTTAAATTACAATTGTTATTTTTTAAGCTAGACCAGAGATCCATTTATTTTTAGACAGAAGCACTCCATATGAGTACAGTTTTTAAGTTAGGTTCTAATAAAAACAGATATTCTAAGCTGAAATTCATATGATATATTTATCAGATCAATATATTCTATAGATTTTAGCAATATCAGTTGGTTAATATTAATTTCATTCTAAAAATATTCACTTAAAAAATTTGAAAAGGTTTTACTTTGGAAAATTTTTGGTTTATCAGATTGAAAGAGTTCTTTCAAATCTTTGAGCTATACTCATTAACATAATCTTTTCATGTATTTTTGATATAAATGGATTTTCTGGAATTTTCTGGAAGTCACTATCAACATTCTTCTTACTTATTCCTCTTGATCCTACAACTACTTGAATAACTTGGATTTTATATTTCCAGTTCCTTATATTTGAAGTGTTCATGAAATTCTTTTGTTGAAATATTTTAATAAACAGTATGCTCATATCTTTGAAATATTTTTATGGCAATATGTTGTCTGTTAGCTTGTAAAATGCTGTCAGTGTATATAGTAAAGCTTCAGGGTAAATTAACGCTACTACCATCTTGGAATGTTGGTCATTCTTGCTCATACCATTTGCCTTCATGTAGTAAGTTTTGATATAGACATATCTTCCAATGAACTTATTGCTCCTACCTTAACATGCCTATTTCTAAATTCGTTTGGCACTTGTATAGAGCAGTAGATATTAAATAATCAATATGTCTCCTCAACATGTGTACAGAAAGGGCATTTTAAATGTATTCCATTCCTTAAGATATGCACCCTACTGGTAAGATCTTCTTAACAGGTTTTGATCTTCAAATAGGATGATTCCTTTTGTTTCCAGTTTCATCTCAAGAGCTCTTCAACCACAGATGGGCCAGAATTTTTACCAAAAAATTGTTCACAGTGGTTATTGCACATTTAAATGAGTTTGTTCCCATTTAGTTTTCAGATTATGTAAACCTAATTTTCTTCTGTTTTCATGTTTTCTTTTTCCTCTTTTGTTTGTAATTCCTCTTCTGTTTCATCAGAATCATTTCGTTTTAGATTTTCATTGACATTTTGACTTCTTTTTATTACTGAACATAGCTATTTAGTTGATTCATATTGTTGAATAAGCTTTATCATGCAGTTATTTCTTAGTTCAACATATCTTTGCGCTCCTATCATTATAGTCTTATATATGAGTTCTAATTTATTGGTTGTCATGTGGGGTCATGTGTCATAATTTTAGCAACTCTTTTAATTCTTTTCTTCTTTCCTTATTTATAAAGTTTCCCACGTCTTGATTTCATGCCATGTTTTCTTTGTTTTGAAACAAGGAAATTATATTGTTGTTTTATAATAAAACTTTGCTATATATTCTCTTTGAGTTTTTAGTTGGAAATATTCTTTGAAGACATCTTAAACATAATTTTCTCCTTTTTATATTATATTTCTGAATTTTCCCTTTTATTATTCCATCAAAAGGAATAAGAGAAATGAAGAAATTCAGTAACTTTCTCTTTTCTCCACTGATTGTTTTTCTTAGCTTATCTTTTTCCTTTTCTTAGATTTTTGCATTGATGTTATGACAAATGCGACAGAGTTTAATACTTCATTTCATCTTCATAAATTCTAGTCAGTATTTTGAATATTTCTTTAATTGCTTTTCCTGTCAGTCTAATATATTTTTATTTTTTCTAATTTTTATTCTTCCATTTTGTTTTGTTATTTATTCCCTGTCTGTTTTTATTTTCTCAATTTCCTTTTTATGTATTTATCTTTTTCTAATTTCTTACCTAATATTTTTCTGTTCTTTTTTAATCCTTCTGTCAAATATATTATTTATTAGTTTTTTGGTTTCATCGTTATTCAGCATATCCACGTGTATTCTTACATCTCCTGCATTTTCAATTCTAATATTTGTTAATTCATTATTCAAGTCATTGTGACTTCACCAGCACCCCCTAAAGTCTCAGGCTTGCATAGATGTATGTTGCATGCGTCAACTGGCCGTAAGTTAACTGCACCTGAGTCTACCTGCTGTTCTATCCTCGTGTGATCAAAAGTGTTGATGATCTGTTGAATAGCTCATTCCCCCTGCCATGTTGTGAATTCTGATCTCAAAGTGAGTTGAGGATTCAGAGGATGGTCGTTTTGTGTTGTATTCAGCAACAACTGCAATTGAAGAGGAAGGGTGGATGGACAATTCCTGAATAGGGAAAAATAGACAAGAACAAAGAAATAAAGAGACAGCAGCAAAAGCCATTTAATGTGAACTAATGATTATATTCACTTCTCTTTGTGCAGCAACAGAGAAAACAAAAAGAATTAATAAAAAAATTAAAAAAAACATATACAACTTTTTCTTAAAGTCCACAAATCACTGCTGGCTACTATGCCTAACGGTCACTAGAGGTAAGACAGTTACTGTCTCCTTATGTTACCCTTTCCTTTTCTCTCTCTGCTTAGCAATGGTGGATGTGCCTGTTAGTTTGAGGAGGGGATTTCCATGTCTTAACATTCTGCATTGGACCTTTTTTCCACCACATCTCAAGCAAATCTCTTTTATTTTCAAATCTGTGTGCCTTTTTGTTGAAAATCATTCAATCTGGCAAGGGGGGGCTAACTGGGAATTGGGGTATTTTTCCACAAAAGTCTAATATCAATTTTGTGTATCTAGTTTTAATCACCCATTACAATTTCATGCCAATGTCTGGTGGCCTAAAGCCTTGGAGACAAAGGTTTGTTGATTTTGTACACTCACATGCCAACATTAAGTATAATTCCTCTGGGTGGTCCTTTTCACTGTCAGCCAATAAGTCAATTCAAATTGATCCTCATCGCCTCTCCAAGGAGAAAAGGAGAGAAAAGAAAAAAACAAACAAGAAAGAAAGATAAAGAGCTCTCTTCCTTTTTCTGAGGGATGGATTTTTTACCTGGTTTGTGTTCATTTGTTGTCATATAAATCAATGTCATTTCGTGAGTGCTTTGTGTCTTGCCTCTCTCTCTGTACCAGCCAGACCTAACACTTGTTCCTCTCTTTTTCTTTTTCCCAGTTTTTCACAAGAAAAAGAAAAAAATGTTCACACACTGAATCATCTATGTCAGGGTTTGAATATATGGTCTGTTGATATTATTTTAATGTGGGTGCATAAGGAACACTTGCTTAAAATTTTCTTTAAATTCAATGAACCCTGATTCTTTTTAACTTTTGTTTATTAACATTGATGTTTTTTCTGATGTTCAGAAATGTTCTTCTCCATCTTCCGTGTAATTCTTTGATAAAAAATTGTAGCATGTATGGATGAGTTCCTAATACAGAATATTCTCGAATATAGTGCAAGATTTTATGATCAGATTTTTATGCAAATATAGTAAATCACACTATACACAGATAATTTTTTTGAAGAGTTTAAATATCATCTCTTTTCAGTGCACTATGCACTGGAGGCATTAAAATTTATACAAAATTTCAAGGATCGCACTATAGATGAAGCCAACTTATATATGGGTATATATGGTAATCTTCTCTTTTTCATTTTATTCTTTTTTTTCTTTCCTTTCATTATTATTAGACATTGGTTAAGGTGGACCATTATCTGGAATCATTTATTCATGGTCATATTTCTAATTATTTAGAAGAACAGTACTGGTCGCTTGTTTTCCAATCCCAGGTTTTCTTTGTTCTTGAGATAAATTGGGTGACAGCTGATGAGGGATAGAGCTTTCTTTGACTGCATTAATAATTGTAATGTTTCCATTTCATCCTTTTTGACAAGTGTTTCATTCATGACGCCACAATTTTTTTACTATAATTTATAAGATATATAGTAAACAACGAAATATAATGGCTCTTAATGGTAATACATATAATATAAAAATAATTGAACAATTTAAATCAAAATATTTTTAATATTTATGATATATATTGGCATTGCATCTGTTAGAAAATGCTATTAAAAGAAAAGAAAATAGTTTTTAATATTTATAAATTAAGATTAATTCATTAATTTAAATTTAAATTGTAAATTTGTTATAAATATATATAAAATTTATATTTTACCTATTGAAATAAAAAAAATGACGAAAATGTTAAGAGCTTCAAAAAACAAATTATTTGAATTACAAATGTCAATTATTATTATCATCATCATATTTCGATTTCTGCAGGAAGACCTTAGGCTGGTAGCGGTGTGTTGTTCAGGCCATATTTCATGATTTGTTTTTCTATGTCCTATAACAACACTAGCGTTACATGGACAAAGTTCTTAATGTGTGGATTGTTCTTATCAAGAAAATATTTTGGATTTCTCTTAAGCTAGGATTTCCAGGGATTTTTTCAATGCATTATTGTGTTCCTTTTTTTTTTCATTCCAGGTGCCCTTACTATCACTAGTACTGTTCTTATTCAAACTATTGTCTTCATCTTTGTTATCATTTGTACAACATTTCGGCCGTTATACGCTCCGGCCTTTTTCAGGTGATAGGAATTTCAAACCGAGCACTTTATTCCAATCACTGGGGTATATCATTCTCATTCCTTGCATAGAGCCTCTTTTGGTAGTCATGAGTTATATATATCCTAGTGATTGTAATAAAGGGTTTGGTTTGAAATTCATAGCACCTGAAGAAGACTGGAGCATACAATGGCCAAAACATTGTGCAAATGGCAACAAAGATAAGAACAATAGTCTGAATAATGTAAATAGTGTAAACACTACCTCATCTCAGAAATATAGACAGGTACTATTCTTACAGTATTTATATTATTTGGACTATTGTCCTCATCTTTGTTGCCATTTGTGCAATGTTTCGGCTGTTGTACGCTCCGGCCTTCTTCAGGTGCTAGGAATTTCGAACAAAAACCTTTTTCACAATCACTGGTTTGATTGGAAGTCATGAGTTATCTCCCTCTAACCCTGCAAGTTACTTGTTCACCACTGCTGTAGCCTGGTATTGAACTCAAAACTCACAAGAGTCAAGTCAGGAACTAACCAACATCTATATCCATTGGATAAGGACAAGAACAACTGAATGTTTGGTACTTATAAACCTAATGTCCAGTAACCCTTTTTTACCAAAGTTCATATTGCAATTTTTTGATGTTAATGGTTTTCTCTAGTATTTCTGATGTTAGTGGTTTTCTCTAGTATTTTTTACCATATTGCAAATTTTGACTAATGATTTTCTCTGGTACTCAGTATTACTGGTTCCCATATTGTGTTCATCTCTATGCTTGGTCAGCTTAGGAGATATTTGAAGCCAAATATATGTGCTGATTCCTTAAGTTTATGTAGTTTCCAGTGTTGTTCTCTATCTATTATTACAACTTCATCCCAGAGGGGGTGGTGATCTCCTTTCTCCTTCCATATGTGGTCAGTGATGCCTGATTTTTCTATCTTCCTCTGGTTGTACAGCCTTGCAATGTTCTTATAGTCTTATCTTAAAGGGGGCGGCCTGTCCCTCCTTTATATTTCTTTCCACAACTATATGGGATAGTGTACACACAGTTTTTAGTCATGTCCTCCTCTGTTGGTGGTCTTACTTGGAAGAGGAACCTGCGAAGTGTAGAACCACTTCTGAAGATCGTCCTAGTGTTATATGGACCAAAGATCCTTTGTATTTTCTTTAATAACTTCTTCACATAGGGTAGACAGACCAAGGCTGTTTTCTGAAAGTTGTTATCCTCATGCATCCCCACTTCCATGTATGTTGGAATTGTTATCATGTACCCTGGATAATTGTTTTGTTGTAGGGTACTGCTTATACTGACCATTTCCTGTTCATATGACTCTGGATTGCCACTTATGACTTTTGTTCGTTGTTGAAGGCAGCGGATGATCCCTTTCTTTACATTGTATGGGTGGTGGCAGTTGAAGTTCTGGTATTGTCCAGTGAATGTTGGCTTGCGGTATACGGATGTCTTGAATCCCACCTCTGTTCAAGTTATTAGCTCATCCAGGAATGCCAGTTTGTTGTTCTTTTTCTATAGGGAACTTACTGAGTTCACATGGTCGAGTAGCGTCTTGACCTCCTCCTGGTGTTGCCAGAGTATGAAGGTGTCATGAATGTATCTCAGCTATAGAGTTGGCTTTAGAGCTGTGGATTCTAATGCTATCTCTTCAAAATATTCTATGTATATGTTAGCCAGTGATGGTGATAATGGTGAGCCCATTCCTAAGCCTTCATCCTGCCGATATATGTCTGATCCCAATCCATAGTGTGTTGTTTGTGTGCAGAAAGCCAGCATCTCCATCCTCTAGTGGAACACTAGTACGTTCTCCTAGGGATGAGTCCCAGGTCAGTCCGTCCCTGACTACTGATAGTGCCTCCACCGTGGGTACCTTACCACATCCAGGCTCACCATCTGGTTGCATTGGATGGGAGCATCTTTGATAAGTTCCACAAAGTGGGAAAAGTTTCGAACATATGATGGTGACTTTCCTATCAGTGGGTCAATTATATCTATAAGGAAGAAACTCAGAGGGTGGCACATGGAACCTAGGCTGCTAACAATCAGCCTGAATGGAATACTATCTTTATGAATCTTAGGTAGACCATACATGTGAGGTAGCTTGCTGTAACGTTGAGACAACTGCATGTATATCCAAGGCTGGAAGTGATCCTTTTTCTTGATTAGGATCTGCAACAGCTGTTGTTCTGTTTTCAACCTGGGGTCTTTCTTTATCTTGCTATAGCTACCACTTGTAATGAGGTCTTCCTGTTTCTTGGTGTATTCAGTTCTGTCCATCATTACAGTTGCATTGCTTTTATCAGCTGGTAGTATGATGATGTTCTCATTCCTCTGTAGGGTCCTGATTGCCAGCCCCTCCTCTTGATGTTTGGTTTGGGTGGCTTGGCTTTCTCCAGTGTCTGTCTCACTTTCCATCTTAGCTCATCAACTTGAGCCTGAGGGATGTTCAAGGCTAATTCCTCAATGCGAGCAATGATGTCTAAGTATGGTATCCGCCTGATGCTTGTTGCAAAGTTGAGACCCTTGTTCAGCTCTAACTCCTCAGAGGCAGTCAACTGATGTTGACTAATGTTGACAACTGCCTTCACAGGTGGTTGATGGATCTCATGCGTCCTCTTCAGATCTTTTAACCTATTTAGTTTCTGTATTTGGTGAACCTTGACTGTGTCGAATTCTTGCCTGATGGATTTTTTCCATTCGTGCTGGATCCTTTTTCAGTCTTCTTCATCAGTGATTCTGCTGAGGAGTGTTTCAAGTCTCTGGGAGATATTGGTATGTAATTTCCGTTTCATCCTTCGGTTGTACTGGATACGTTCTTGGACCAGGGTGTGTCCCGCTTTTTCCATGACCAGACGAGCTCTCCTTGAATTGGCAGCAAGTCTCTGTGCCAAGCCTGCAGAGATGAGTCATAGTTCCCTGCATCAGAGTAGGAATGTCAGGTGGTTTGATATTTGTGCCAGATGAACAGAGATGAGAACAATAGTTTGAATGATGTAAATATTGTAAATACTATCTGTTATGTCGCCAAGTATAAAGGAATAACTCAACAACAGAATCAGAATATAAGTTGTATTCCACAGAAAGACGGTTAGTATGTACAGAAGTGATTAGTAATATTTACAATAGAAAGATACAAGAGTCCAATCCATCGTAAGATGTGTGTATATGTGATTACTTCCGGTACGCCACCGGAAGTGTGACTAACTCTTTACTGACTCGCACTGACTCTTCAGTAACTCATTAGAGACTCTCAAGTGACTCTCTACGACTCCCCTGTAGAGAATCCACCATTGCTATATATAGCAATGGGAACAGTCCATTTGTAGTCAAATAGGAGCGGCGACCTAACACTATCTCATCTCAGCAATATAGACAGGTACTATTCTTGTTTTCAATTTCCGCATTTTTTGTTTCAATTTCCAGGTCTTTATACTTTTATAATTTTCCAAATTTCTTGGTTGCTATGTTACAGTCCACTTGGCAAGCCATATTGATCACTAGGCAAGATTTTTCTTTATTATTATCATTATTATTATTGCACGTTCAGATTTTATTATGGTGGATATAAGTATTGAAATTCTGGTATATTTGAGGCATTATTCTAGTCTAAGCCTTAAAGCCACTGACTTTGCTCACAGAATTTAGGAAATGGAAGAAAATCATGCAAGATTTGACTGGAATACTGAAAACTTGTTTAATCATTTTAAGTGTGATGACTTGTTCCTTAAAATAAAGCTCAGCGGAAGTTTACGATCATCAATTGTAGATTAGAAAGTTTTAAAACACAAGGTGAAGGAGAACATGACCATCAGCACTTAAAAACTTTCAGAAGAACATTACATAAGCTTCAGAGTTGATTAAAATATGAAATAAAATATGAATTTTCCCAAGCATGTATCAAGTACGGCACTTAAATGGCCGACTGACTGACTTAATACTTACTCAAATGCACACCTACTTTCTCCCTTCCTTCTATGCCTCGCTTTTTCTTCTATATTCTTTCTTTAAAATTTTTTTTCTCTCATTCTTGATTTGTTATTTATTACTTTTCTCTTAGTTTTTCTTTCCAAAATTTATAACTAATTGCTTTCTCTTTCACAAACATTCTGTTTCACTCTCACCAAATTATTTTTCTTATTTGACATTTCAAATGTCTAAACAGTTTTCTACTATTATAGTATAGCAACATTATAAACTGCAACACTCACTAGAATTAAATACATTGCAAAGAATTAAAGCCATTATTTAACTGGTCCTGTTTAGTGCACAGTCGGCCATTTATGCGTTGTGGTGCAGGATGTGCATTGTGATGCAATGGATATCTGTTCAGAACGAGAAATCAGGGAGCCGAGTTTGAATTTCACTTGAATTTCTTGCATTCATTTACGCGCAAATACCCTTGGGAAAGGTATTAATCTATCTCTTCCCTCCAGTTATGGGTTAAATAACAGGACAGATTGGCTGTCAACCAGTCTACAGCAGAAAGTAATGGCAACCTACTGCAGGATAATCATGTCAGTTATGTCTATTTTGAGACACGATTGCCCAAGCATGTATCATGTATGGCATTTGACTTTCAGGTCATTTATGCTATTGCTTATGTCCAAAATATTTCAGTATAATGAAAACAAAGTCTTTCAAAGATTCTGTTGTTCCAATGAATCTTCAGTTTCAAGCCTTTTTTTACAGTGTCATTCACCCTGAACAAGGCAGTGGGGGCACTTGTGACAGATGGTTACATTAAGAGGTAGTTTATATGGATAGGAAGGGAAGATAATGGTTAACTCTAGACTTGAAGATCAAGAACTGATGAAATACTGAGGGAGTGTGGGTGATTTACTACTATGTAAGTGGTATGACAGGTCTTAGCTGTAAAGGTTAGACCTGGTAGAGCCAGGAGATGCTATTCATCCAAGCATTTTCCATAGGAGTAGCAACTGAACAGTGAGGGACTCACTACATCCCACCTGTATAAGAGAGGTTAGAGGGTGGGAAGCAATTCTTCTTCAAGAAGAACTTGGAGATGCTTTTGAAAAAACTGGAAAATTGCAGCTTCTGCCCCAATATGGCAATAATACTCTATTTTTATCCTGATCTGGCTCTTACACAGATAGAGGATAGCAGGAGGAGTCAAGTACACAAAGTTGATCATTCTACTTGCATCTTTAACAATGTTCAACAATGTAGGTGTGTTCTTTCACACCTGACCTCAAGACATAGGGCCTCCTTGATGGGATATTCATTTATCATATCTGATAGTAATTCAAGGTCTGTTTAGCCATGATGGAATGTAATCAGTTTGGTTTAAGAGGCATTGAATGTAACCAGCCAGTTTTTCCCCACTGAGAAGTTAGAAGAAAGGTCAGCTGCCAATCTCTGATCATCAAGACTTTTTGAAGGGTGCCCATCATCATCGGCATAGGTGTTTACAAATGATTAAAGTATATTCTTAAGTAGATAATTTATGTATCAGAGGGTTGTTCTGAGAAGTGACCCCTGGAGAACTCCTGCATTAACTGCCATTAATAACTACCTTTAGGGATCTCTTTGTTAGGAAGGATTTTATAATAGAGAAATAAACATGACTCTAAGATTTTTATTTGAAAAATGATTTTTTGTTCACTGGTATATGAATGAGAATACTAAATTTAAAATTTTCACTTTAGAAAGTAAAGTGTCATTTCTATGACTAATAATACACTGGTCTGTTTCTAAGGCAGGGGCTGTTCCCCAACCCATGAAAGTCATTTATTTAGCCCCACCCTGTGATAATGATATGAACTAATTTTATGCACAAATTCTTACTCACAACTTTTACCTGACTCAAATACTGGCATCCAAACTAATAACACATGACAGGCCTGTTTTTACAGTAAAATAAAGCTCAGAAGTTGATCAACAATTGTAAATTATAAATCTCTATTTAAACCTTAAAATTATTAATTTTTATTGTTTTAAACATTGACCTGATCTTGATAAAAATAATTCTTCATATCTCGGTCAAGTCTAAATTGCTAGATGAGCCTGGATATACTTATATATATTTAATGTAATTATAATTTTGTAATATCCATAAGAATAAAAGAATGTATAGGCAGCATTTAAAGTTTTCAAGGAACAGGCAAAAAAATAAAAAGCATGTAGTAATGTTGTGCAAGTTTTCATATATTTGATACCACATATTCATCAACTTCTACCCCAATAAGGATTGGCATAATGTATAGAAATAAGTCAGTAGACTTTAGGTTTACAAGTGCATTAAATTATTTATTTCTACTTGAGGTAAATTTATATTTTGATATTATTCTCCAGACTACCCATGTTGTTAAAAAATAATGGAAATATTTGAATTTTCATTAATTTATAAGTTCAAAGCAATTATTATGTATGTGTATATCAGGGACGTGGTGTAGGCAGACAGGGTAGTCAGTGAATAAAATAGATCAGCAGCTACATTATCCTTCTATGGCAACAAAGCTATAACGGTTACTTTGATTATTATACATAAAATGCAAAATGTTTCATTGTTTTGTAGATTTACTACATAAAAGTTACAAATTGCCTACCCTGAGTCATTACTGACAGCACATGCCTGGTGTGTGTGTATATATATATATATATATATATATATATGTTTATTTTATTTATTTCTTTTCTTTTATTTTGATTTACTTTAAATTTAATTTAATTCAATTTAATTTTTTCCTGATTTATAATATTAATGAATTCATATTTTCCTAATTTATAATATTAATGAATTCATATTTTCCTAATTTATAATATTAATGAATTCATATTTTCATATTGTTTTGTAAATATCCTTTATTTTACATTTTATGAATAATCTTTCTGTTTGTGTATGGGAGTTCATCATTTTTTTTTAAATGCCAAAAGATTTGAGCTGCAACATTGTAATTAATGTTAATATCTGTCTACTATTCATTTCCGACCCAAATTTAAAATTTCTCTCTTAGTCTCTCTACATCTTCTCACTTATTTTTCTCTTCACTTTCTATTGCTTCTCTATCCTTCCTTTTCCTCTTTCTTATTCTTTTCTTGATTTCTCATCTTATTTTCTGATCTTTTCTTACCTCCTTCTTTCTTTTTTAATATCTTTTTATCCTCATACAGAAAAGAAATACCAAAAATAAAGGGAAGTGTTGTTCATAAAATACATTTTTTTAAATAAAAACGTTTATTACCATCATTGTTAACTACCTGATGAGATATTGTTCTTTCAATGTTGAAAAAAAATGTACAATTTTGTCGTAGTTTGTAGGTTTTCAGATAACCTACATATATAATATATAATATTATAATATAATATTATATTATATTATATAATATAATAATTATATATATGGTTAAATAAAATAAAGACAAAAGGAAAACTGTATTTTAAATCGCCTACGCATTTCGTCCTGTGATAGACTTTTTCAAGGCAAAAAGACAAAATGAGCTTTATTCTAAATTACGTATCTATAAACAAACAGTGTTGGTAACCACAAAGACGCTCAAAAATCATTTCAAAAGATCAAGAAAATATTTTTGTTTTTAGAATTTCTTCATGTGTAGTGTAAAGTCACGAGATATTAAAATGAAGTGAATTTGACCGTTTTCTTTGAGAACTGTTTATTTTGTATGTAAGTCTGTTTTAGAATTTCTTCACATGTAGAGCAAAGTTAAGAGATGTGAAGAAATTCTTAAAATAATTCATTAAAAATATTAATAAAGTGTAAAATATTTATTTAGAAAGAGTCTCAAAGGTTTAGTGAACTTTTCAATATAGACTTAAGGACTCTGACAGTTTCCCAGATTAGATGTTGATAAATGACCACTGTACATTAGTTAAATGAAGAATTCCTGCCAATAGAAATCACTGTTGAACTGAAATTGCATCAGTGCAATGAAATACCTATAACCTTTTTGGATTTGCCTTGAATCACTGTTCATAACAATTGCTACCATCTTAAAATACTTCCATTGGACCTACTGTTAATATTATATGATTATTGGGGCTAACCATTGAAGTCTATTCTAGTTTAACACAAATGACATTGGGGAGTTATTTGTGTAACAGGAGATAACTATAGAAGAAAGATTTAGTCTGCCATTTGTATTTCTCTGGTTATGGGCATTATTATATCCTTGATGTAATAACACTAGTTACAGACAAAACAGAATGGCTGAAAGAAAAAAAGAATGACAAACATGCTTTGTTCTTAAAGAGAAATTTACATCATAATGACATCCACAAAACTGTGTATATATACATATATACATATGTCCTACACAGAGAATAATAAGTTATATAGATTTATACAGCAAGGCAGAGTTTAAAGAGAAGCAAAAAGGAAGAGTCTAACATATAATATGGATACATGTATTTAGAGAAGCCATGTTTAGGATTCCAGAGACAAACAGGCCTGATTCATCTATGTCCCAGACAAGGACTTAGTCTACAAATGGGAAACAGGCAGTCTTGGTTTTTATTTGAAGCAAATTGTTTGTTTTTTAGTGTGGAGTTACTAGTTCCATACCCAACCAGTTTTGTGTTGCCTTTCTAGATTTGTCTAAAAAAGTTAGAGATCTATCTGCCCTGATATTAACTCTTAACACTGGCTAGGGAAGAGATGGATGCATACCTTCCCTCCAGAAATTTGTGTGAAAGTAGACACAATGGCTTCAATTAGAACTTAAATTTTACTTACTGATTCCACATAATGTGATGATAAGCACTACTGAACTATGTAAATAGCATTCTATTCATCATTGACTATTTACAAATAGTTACAGAAAGTTATTCAATGAAGATCTGCTAAGCAGATTCTATCATTGATTCTAGTCATGGGAATTGAATGATGATCCCTCAGCTGAGTCACATGATTGGCATTTTGCCATGACCTATAATTTTACTGTCTAAAATACTAACTAAAATCTAATTATTTCAATTCCCTCTTGCTGTCTCTTAAGTGGTGTTGATTGACCATTTTCATGAAGAAACCAACACCTATCTAACAAAAATTTTATCCAACAGAGCTCAACATTCATTACTAGAAGTTGTTTTAAGTAATCAGTTTTCATGTACTTTTTCATCACAAATTGCATGTTTCTCTTTGTCATGTTTACTTAATGAAGGTAGTTTAATGTTTTCATCATTGAGTTCCTGTATAACTTTAGAATATCATTTTTTTAGGGATAATATTTTTCTTATAATTCATGGAAATCTTTGTATATTGAAAATTAAAAAAATAAATATTAGTAGCTATATAATTATATACATTTATTTGCAACATGATGAATAACTCTTTAGTTACATAATAAAATATTGCACTACAAAATAACTTACTGAAAATATTTCTAACAAAAACAGATATTCTGATCTGTAATTCAAATGGCATGTTTATCATAGAAATATAAATGTATCCTATAAATTTTACAGTCGGTTAGTACTGATTTCATAATAAAAATACTGACTTTGAAAATTTGAATGCAAATGAAGGTTTTTCTTTGAAAAAGTTTTGGTTTATCACATTTGAAAGTATTTTCTATGTCTTTGAATAATAATCATTAATGAATACTTATTAACACAATCTTTTCATCTATTTTAGAAGAAGATAGATTTCCTCTAGGAACATCCAAGACACCTGTTGACATGAAATAGTCCAGGAGAATAAACAAAGGACCATATTGATTATGTAACTACCAACAAAAGACAGCAAAACATACACAAATGTTGACTGCAGGAGTAACCATCTTTCAGTCATGTTCTACATCAGAGTAAAAGTATAAAAACTAAAGACCAAAGCAACACCTAAACTTCAATACAACAAACTCCTGAAGGACCCAAGTTGTAAGGAGATAAACAAATAGAACCTGAATGAGATGACAAAATCAAAATGAAAAATACTGAGAGAAAAACTAATGATGTTGGAAAATTGATGAAAAAGCAAACAATGCCAAAGAATAGAAAAGAGTAATGAATACTAAACACAGAAATCAAAAATGAATCTAGTAAGCTAAAGAGGAATGAATCAATGAAAAGTGTGCAGAAATAGGGAGAATGAGCAACACAAATGCGGCAAGTATGCACAGAATAAAGAATTCTATGCTAACATTTTCTTCCATTGCACTTCTCACTTGTGGAACTCTTTCTTGACTTCTTGATCTCCAGTCAACTTTGACATTGCATTTAGATTTTTGAAGGGAAATTGTCATCTTATGTCTTTTTAATCCATTGTTCTTTTTGTGTCCTCTCTTCTTAATAGTAGTTGTTCTCATATTCCCTAACACTCAGTAACCAATCACATCTTAGTAGCTTTATTGCCTTCCTTGGAGTAAAATGATGAAAAGAAAAGCAGAATTAAAGGGGAGCAGTCAAAAGGCTCTATAAAACCAAAGGAAGGATCATCAGTAAGAGAAAAAGAAAAAAATACTCCATAGGTGGAGAGAATATGTCAGAGAACTTTCAATGCATATAGACGTTGGTTAGTTCCTGTAACTTGACCCAAAAGAGCTGTGAGTTCAATACCAGGCTACAGCAGTGGTGAACAAGTAACTTACAGGTTTAGAGGGAGATAACTCATGACTACCAAAAGAGGCACTACTAAGCAAGGAATGAAAACCATATACCCCGGCAATTGTAATAAAGGGTTCGGTTCGAAATTCCTAGATTCTGAAGAAGGCTAGAGTGTACAGCGGCCGAAATGTCGTACAAATGGCAACAAAGATGAGGACATTAGTCTGAATAATGTAAATACTGTAGATACTACCTCATCTCAGAATTATACACAAACTTTCAAGAAGTGATATAAAAACAGAATCTTCTTGACAGTGTGGTAGAAGGTAAAAAAAAGCAATAACCATCAATTGCTGGAAGACAGAAAGTATGGCCATCAGCAAAAGAAAAGATCCAAGATGTGAGTTACAAATTGAAAATATTAACATCAAGCAGGTGAAAAATTTTAAATATATAGAAAGTGTTTTTTTACAGAGGATGAAAAATTTGGCACAAATGAAGATTTCTAGAAGATAAGCAACTGTTGAGATATAGAAAAAATTTATCAGGAAAAAAAAAAGAATGCTGGATTGCTATGTGGCATTTATCATAAAGCAGTGAATGCAGGAAAATCTTCCACATAGACGAGGAGAAAATTAAAGGCAACAGAAAAATGTTCTACAGAGGATACTGAGAATTCCATGGATGGCAGAAGTAAGTAATAAGGAAGTCATAGAGAAAATATCATCAGAAAGAACACTTAGAATCAGGAAAATACAGCTGAACTGGTCTATGAAAACCTAACCATCACAGGGCATATTGAGGGTAAGAGATATAGGGGAAAGCAGTAAATCACATGCCTGATGAGATTGCCTGAATCAATCACAGAACAGGGGGCAGGAGCAAAGAAAGAAAAACTGCTAAGAGCCATAAAGGACAGGAAGTTGTGGGGGCCATGATTGCTTATGATCCGAAGATATGTAGAAAATTTGTCAGTATTCTTCTTACTCATTTCTCATGAACTTGCAAATACATAAATATATGAAGAAATTCCCATTGTATGTTTATCATATGATTATATCCTGTAAATGTTGCCAGCATCAGTTGGGTAATACCAATTTCATTGTGAAAATATTGACTTGCATAATAAATTCTAAAAAACTGTAAATTCTTCCTCTAATTTTGTGGGTAATTTTTTTTTTTTTTCAGAAAGACTAGCAAACAATTTACTTTGTCTGATACAAAAAGTAGGTAAGCTTGGTGATTACAAATATGGACTAAAAATGAAACCTACCATGATTTTTCTCTTTTTTATCTATATAAAATATACATAAAAAGAAAAAAACATGGTAGGCTACCAAGATTCAGCTAAGCAGTTTTGCATTATTGAAAAACACTGTATTTTTATACTGTGTCTGCCTAAAATTACAGTTTATTTTCCATTAATTTGGTTAGATTCTTGTCTTTTTCTTATAATTTTGTGAAAAAAAAATGATAAAGCATTGACTCATCAGTAATGATATGTCTGTTCACAATTTTGTATGCAGGAAAGTATATATGGACCAAGAATCAACTACATTTTTTACACTGTTCAAACTGTTGTCATCATATTTATTGCAATGTTTACGATGTTTCAGGTATTGTAAGCTCTAACTTTCTTCAGGTACTAGGAATTTTGAATCAAACCCTTTATTTTGATCACTTTTTGATATAATTCTCTTCCCATGTGCAATGCTACCTCTGGATGCTACGTAAGAACACATGGCTCACTGGATATAAGCATTGGTTGGTTCTAGTGACTTAACCCAAAGGGTTGTGAGTTCATTATCTGGCTACAGCAGTGGTGAACAAATAACTTAGAGAGTTGAGGTAAAGGGAGATAACTACATGAAATTAGGAAGTGGCATTACACATGACATGTATATACCTCAGTTATTGAAATAAGAGGTTCAATTTTAAATTCTTCGCACCTGAAGAAGGCCAAAGTGTACCACTGTCAAAATGTTGTAAACATGGCAATAAAGACAACACTCTGAATGAAGTAAATAATTACAATACCTCATCTCAAAAGTATAAACAAATAAAGCCAATATTAATTTAAAAATTCCTACATCATTTGATAATCAGATATCTAAAAACATGCAGAACATCAGAAAGTATCTCTAATACAGATATCTTTTTCTTTAACTGAACATTAGTCCATTCCTTTATCCTGGGTATGACATTAAATGACATCCCAAAAAAAAAAACTTCTGAACAAAACATTTTGAAGAATATGGACTCATCTATGAATTGCTGTTGTTTCCAGATTCACCCTGACTGAGAGTGGTAACACCTGTTAGGGTCTCAGTTATGAGCAAATGGTGAAATCCAAAACTGAGGCCAAAAAACTAGCCATTTACACAAGAATAGATAGATTACTCTGTTTTCCTCTGTCCCTCAGTATGTCCTATAAGTCTCAAACTTTCCATACCATTTTTTCTCATTACATATCTTAAAAATATAAACTATCTCTTTCTGATTCTAAGTACAAGTGTCCTTTTTATTTCTATTTTCCTTAAAACTTACTTGTATCACACATGCCCTGTCCTTGGTATTTCCAGCATCTTTTTGTAAAACCACATGTCTATTGCCTCAAGAACTTTCTTCATCTGTGAAGAAATTGTCCAGCAATCACTGCCATATAAGAGAATTGATATTATATAGCAGTTCAACACTTTCTTTGGTTCTCTGAAAACTTTTATGTTTCTTAATATTAGAACCTTGAATAAGTTCTCACTGATTTTTCATGAAAAGTAATGTTTTATTTCCAAAAGTTAGTAAGAAACATGCCACTGAAAGTATTGTCCATTGCTAGCCACTATTCTTTCTCATCTTTCTGACATTTGAATTCCAAGTTGGAAAAATGAGTAATTTTTTGGGGCTAACTACAAGTTGACCCATTTTTTGAAGCAGACGTTCACACTTGACAAGACATCATTTGATGTCTCTTGGCTTCAACTCATACAGCACCCAATGTTCTTGCTTTTGAATCATTCTTAATGCTTTCAAACATTTCAAAATTTTTCAACATAAATCATTATTTTTGAAGTGTCTAAACCAATCTCTGCATGTAGTTTCTGACAAAGCATGGTCACTACAAGTCTCAACAAGAATTCTGTGTGCTTCAGTAGCAGATTTTTTTAAATAAAGTAGTGCAATAAAATTTCTCCAAGTACCCTTTCTTCGACACAAATCTGGCATGTTTAAAGCTATGAAAAACAAAGTTGTTTACCTATTAGCAAAATGACATACAGTGAATTTCAAGCTTGCTTATAGTAATTCCTTATAGATGTGTTACCATGTGAAATGACATGCATGCAGTTCTGAGAAAACCATCTGTTGAAAAACAGCAAGAACTTTTTCAAAGTCATAATACTTTGCTTAGCTTTTAGAAAGCAACTTTTGCTGTTGAAAGGCACCTTCAGATTTCTCTATCACATTTTTCATCATATTTGAAATTACTTCCTGAATATTAAAGTTTCTGCAATTGCTTAACTTTCACATCTTAAATTGGTAACTTGCATCATGGGCTGGCTCTCTTGCCAATGATTATACATTTTATCTTCTTATAGTTCACAGTTTTTTTTTCCTGCTTTCCCTTACTACCTTGTTTTGAAGCTTATTTTCTATATCATCTATCAACACAGTGCCATCTTCATATCTTAAGGTTGTGCTCACCAACAATAAATATTGTCAAGACTTTAAACACAGGCAGAAATGTCTATATAAAATTTCTATAATGTGTCAAAAAACTCAATTCTTCTGAATAGTCATAGTTATTGTATCAATTTTATACAGATATGAACTTTTCAATCACCCAATCCCTTACGCAAGTGGTGGACTTCCCCACACGTTTCTCCGACAACCCTAATGGAAGGGACTCACTACTAGACCTCTGCTTTACTTCCATCCAAGACTCTTGCACTACCAGACAACTCTGCCCACTCGGAAACTCTGACCACACCGTAGTGTCCATCAGCATTTCATTCCATTCCCACCCGACCCAAGAAACCCAGACAAGTAGAATATCCTACTGCTATCAAAGAGCAGACTGGGATTCATTCCAAGACTTACTCTGTGACATCCCATGGAACAATGTTTTTAGTCTTCCCATTTTTAGTTTCCTCCTGGGTTAAGGCTGGCATTGATGGCTTCATCCCTGCCAGAAAATTCCAGCTTAAATCTCATTCGTCTCCATGGTTCTCACCTGCTTGCTCGGCTGCCATTGCCCACCGGAATCATTTCTTCCGACTCTATCGTAACTACGCGTCGGACCAAAACAGGCGCCTTTTCACTTCAGCTCGTAATAAGTGTAAAAAGATACTTAACGAAGCTAAGATGTTGTTTGCTGCTAGAATGAAGCAACGCATAGCATCCTTTAAGTTCGGCGCCAAAGACTACTGGCGACTCTGTAAAAGAGCAAGTCCACAATACCCCCACTAATCAACAAATTTGAGGTCCTCACATCCCCAGCGGACAAGGCTGAATGCTTTGCCCGCAGATTCTCAAACAATTCGAGTCTGGACTCGTCTGGAGTTTTTACACCTGACTTCTCACCTAGAACCGAGGCACAACTGAATGATGTCCACATTACACCCTCGCTTGTCTCTAAGATAATCTCAAAACTTGACCTTCACAAAGCGAGCGGTGGGGACGGAATACCGACCATAGTCTTAAAGAAATGTGCCCCTGAATTCTCCTCTGTCCTTTCTAAGCTCTACAACCTCTGCCTATCTGCTTCCTGCTTTCCTCCCTGTTGGAAATCTTCCTCTGTAGTTCCTATATTTAAAAACACTGGAGAACCCTCGGACCCCGCAAACTACTATTATTATTTTCCAGTTTACAATTGGAATCATGAAATTTTAAGTGACACACTAGAGCATTTTGACTGGCCTGCAAGCCTGATTACCTATGACTCTGTTTTTAACATGAGAGATGAGGCTTTCAAATTCAACAAAAGGCCTGCTGTTATCTTCCTCTGATCCACCCAACCAAATTTGAATACTATGACCACAAAAACACAATCAAAACCCAATCACCACCATTTCTGCATAAAAAATAAAAAAATAAACATAAAGAAGTAATTTTAAATATTGAAATAAAATTTAAATGAATGTAATCATTTAATCAGTGGTCTTTGTATTTACTTATTCAAAAAGAAATAAATTCAGAATTTTGTTTCATTTTAGTAATTTGTTTGAAAATTGAAAGAAAACCCCAAAAATATAAAATATATTGCAATTTTTGGTTCCTGGTTATAAACAAAAAAATAATTTTCAGTGATGTCATAATTTCATTCATTTCACTTTGGTTGATTTTTTTCATTTTGAAGTAATTTGACGTTCCTCGCAGAAAATTAATTTTTGTTAGGTGTTTTTTAATTTTAGATTCTCTTTTGCTTTTCTGATTTCTCAATGTTTATTTTCATTATGGTTTTAAATATTTAGATTGACAGGGATCTGTATATGTAATTTTTCTTAATTTTTCATTAATGGCCTTTGTCTGGCCCGTGACCCATCATTATAACAGTAACACGATCTGACCCGCCGAGTCGAATGAGTTGCCGACCCCTGCACTAGAGTTTGTAGTCTAATTGTAAGCCCCTTTTATGCTTGTATACTTCTTTTTTTAAAAATTTTGGGTTGTTCTGCTCATGCATTTTTGGGAGTATTGCTTACATGCTATCTTATAGAATATTGCTTTTAATGCAAAGATGGTTGTTTGTTTTGCTTTAGAAGTGTTTATGTTAATTTCAAGTTGAGATAAGCTAAATTTCTCTCATGTGTATTAGTTGTGGAGGTTGTAGGTAATTGGAATCAGTATGTGTAAAATAATCTATAATGCTTATTTAAAGTTTGTTTAGGCATTCATTCTTACATTAGCTACTATACCATATAGAAGTCAGAACTTTAGGACTTTTCATTACTTCTCAAACTGGATTTGTTAAAACCACTATCTATACTTTGATACTTTGGAAAATATCAAATTGCTAAATTTCTTGCAATTTTGTTACAAAAGAAAGTAAGAACAGAAAAGAAGTTTTCTACAGACAAAACAAAATCAATAATGGTCTTTTAGAATATTACAGTTCTGGTTTCTTAACAACCTAATATTTCTTTGTTATAGAATTGTGTGAGATTTATTCCATGGATGTTGCATATTGCTTCACTTTCCATTATTAAATCAATAAGAACTATTTTATAAAATCCTGCATGATCAGAATTGTTAAGAATTTAAAAATTTCAATTGTAATTAATACCAGTTAAAAGTTGTTATTCTTGTACTAGCAATGATAGAATTGCTTTAACTACTTGAAGGTTGAAGATTTTACAAGCACAGTTTTATTAATAAAATTTTCTTTTTCTCTTCTGAAAAATATATGATTAGAACCTTCTGAATTCAATACTAGTGATATGAGTGTATAAACTGATAAAAATTTTAAGTTTACAGAATATCTGAACCTGACAATATATGGGTCAGTCAGTTAAGTGCCATATGTAATACACGCTTGTGCAATCATGTCCCAAAAGAGACATGACTAACTAGGCAGAAAATTTTCCTACAGTAGATTGCCATTACTTCTGCAGTAGATTGGTTGCCAGACAAGGCAATAGAAGCCATTCTGTTCTGCTATTTAACTCATAGATAAAGACAGAAGTGATGAAATAGTACCTTTGCACAGAAGTGAACGCCACAAATTCAACTGGAATTTGAACTTGACTCTCTGATTTCTTGTTCTGAGCCAATATTCACTGCACCACATGCACATCTAATATACAGGTGCTTGGAAAGTAATTATATATTTGACTACTATTAATTATGAGTCAATTAATCATGGTAGAATCAAGATTGAAACGCAAGAAACTATATCTTGGATTAGTTTATCATCTCTACTATTTAATAATTTGTCATTTATAATTCATTTCAAAGTTTAATTAGGAAAAGTTGCAAAGATGGAATTTGGGTCCCTCATGAGCCTTCTAACTGATAACTGAATATAATGTTCCCACATCTGCAGCCGTTTTTTTTTTTTTAACCAGGAACACCAACCATTCATTTTCTCATCACATTGTTGTAGGTGATGAAAATGTTTTTTTATGCCAACAGAAAATAAGAAACCAATGCCAACACCAAAACAAAAACTCCATCCAGAGAATTCCTTGCTTTGTGTCTGAGAGAATATGTAGAGTGCATCCATTATGAGCTACTTGAACATCAAACTGTCTTTTTTATAAATATTTTCTTGGCTTCTGCTCTGATGAACTTCATTTCCTGGTGTCCTGACCATATGAATTTACTTGTGCTACTAGATTGGCAACTAGGTCCATCCTTTTTATGCCAATGGAGAGAACAGGTGAGTACTAAGGATGCAGAAAGAATGCTTATACTTTGAATCAGGAAGAGAGAGATGAAATGTCTAGGACATACAATGAGAAAAGAGAATTTGAAAATCACAAGAAAGCAAGAGAAGCAGAAGGAAACAGTAACCTGACTAATGAGCTTGTGTAAAGCTCATGTCCTATTATCTCTTCTGCTTTATGTCTTACCATGAACATGGTAGTACATAGAGCAGGAGGGATAGCAACAAAATTTGCTTAGCACTCTGAAGGAGAGAAATTGCCCATATTCTGAAAGGACAGTGCAGAAAAGAAGGCTGATCAATTGGCTAGATTGTTTTAATCTAATTTAGAATTAAACTTTTTCATTCTTTTGAAAACAAAATAAGTTTCAGCACATAAATTTTTAGCTGTCATAAAATCTCAAAATTAAAACTGAAGTCCTATGTTTAACTGCTGAATTCTATGACACTAATAATATTTATAAGAGTGCAGCAATACGATTTCCCACACATCTTTAAGTGATGAATAGATATATTATAGATGAATAGATATATTGTAAGTCAATTTAATGACCAGGGTTTCTCAGGAATCTTGTCTCCAGCTTATCTTTAAGTAAATTTAATGACCTAAATTTTTCAGCAATCCTATCTCTAGCCTTTAAATGGACAGACATAAAATGTTCTTAGTGATTTTAGATAGTTGTAAAAGTAGAGTCCTTTGAAAAAACTGACCACCTAAAACCTGTCCTCCTTTCTGGTTGGTGAAACAAGATTGGATGAAAATGGGTGGTGGGTCCCTCAACCAGTATACATATAATGTAACAGACAATGAGTAAAAAGCAGTCAAAGAAGTGGCAGTTGCATTTAACTATTCCAATGGTAAAAGGTTGTGACCTAGATGCCAATCTAGTAGCACACTTAAATTCATGTAGACAGGGCACCAGGGAAAAAAGCTTGTCAGAATAGTTACCATGAAAATATTTGTAGAAAAGACAGAGGCAAGCCATGTCATGTCAGTGAGAAAGTGACTGAAGTTCAGATACCAAATCAGGACTGATTACACTGCAGATCCCTTTTTGTATTTTGTTGAAAACCTTGAGATGAATACCAGGAGCGCCTGAACATATATGGCAACTGCATTCAATGCAAGAACTAAAGGTAGATTTATAAATTTGCAAGATGGATTCTGACAAGAAAAACTTTCTGTTTTGACACAGAGATCCAACATTCCTAGCATTAGATAGAGTTTGCTTTAATCAAATAAAGAGAACAAAAAGACTTGGGCATTCTAGTTTCATGCAATTTATTTTCATATCCCTGAAAAAAGGAAAATGAAAGAATACATCTTTATGCAAATTAATTGAAACAAAACAAAAAATTGATACAATCACAGATAATGCAATATTTTTCAAGGCCGAACAAATTTCATCATACGCCCAGAAAATAGATTCATATTACTGCTCACTAATATAAATTACCTAGAATGAGGAAAAAATAGAAATTGATTACAATGGGTTTGTATAGTGAAAGAAAGGAAACTCAAGTAGTTGTTTCAATTAATTTGCACAAGAGTGTGGGGATGATGAAATGTTGTTTTACATATCATACTCCAAAATAGGTAAATTCTTTTACACTACTACACTTATTCAACCAGTAATTAAATATGGGGCTGAAATCTGAAGCCCAAACTACAAAAGAATTTATTGACTTATTGCACTCAGTCCAGATCAAGTGACACAGCCTAGCAACAGGTAAACTCAAGTTATTATCCCTTCAGTCAAGATTCCAGTTCATCGATCGATATGAGGCATACAAAATATTGAATAGTTGTTACAAAATAGAAGGAAATGAGTTCTTCACCTTCTCAAACAGAAGATGCTAGGTCACTCTCACAAGTTGAGCACTCAAAAATGATTACAAGAGCCAACTTCTTTGCTGAGAAGGTGATAGACAAGTAGATTTCTTCATCTAAAGATGTTATGAACGTATTGTAGGGAAGAAAACGGCAGATTACCTTGTCAAACCAAGCAACAGTGTGTTGCATGTATTCTGCAATGTAAAATGTGGCAAAGAAGAAAAACTAAATAAAATTGGTAGCACGAAAAGAGCTACTATAGGTGACAGAAGCTATGCTAATGATTCTTTCCTCCCTGTTTTGTGTGGCTAATCACAAAAATGGTTTGGTGAATAAAGGTCATTGCTTTTTGCTTACCGGGAGACAGGATTTTTGGAGCTTTGTGAACAAAAGTGGGTTTCTGCTATTGCAAGGGGAAGGTTGGATTTATGACCCCATTTTCGTTACCATGTTTATCTGCTGAACTGTTTGCAACAGACTTGCAGTTGAACTTAAAGTTGGCACACTGATTTTTTCCTTTCTTGTTTATTTCTACTGATCCCATTGGTTGATAACTAATTACATGTACTGACAATGGCTATTTTCCAGTAGAAACTGAAAATCCTGCACAAATTCAATTCAATTAATTCAAGTTTTGAAAAACTTTCAGTTATGACAGTTTCTGAGAATGAATGAAATTTTGGAAAATTTTCAGATTTAACCAGAAGATAGAAATTGAAAAGAAAAATAACTTGTCTGAAAACATTGAAATAAAAACTTGAAAAAAAAGCATTAGGAATGGATTTGTATATAAATTTTAGCCGATATGTATTTTTTGTTACTTTTTGGTATCTTATTAGATTCTTATTAAGAGAAGAAAAGTGACTGACACATGTGATTTATTGACTTTAATGAAAAAGAGATTGCATCATTTGTTAGCATTTAAAGAAAAAAGTAATCAAATACATGATGCACAATGTAAACATAGATATTAATCAGAAAGTTTCTGTGTTAAACATAAAAACCTGACAACATGATTTAATGAGTGTAATAAATATGAATGCTTAGACTTTAATATATAACACTAGAAAACATCATATGATAAAGAGATCCTGTCAGTTTAATTGACATTAACAATTCTTTATTCTCCATTTATTTCTGTTAATGTTTTGTTCAGTATTAATAATTATTAATGTAATTTCTGCACACAATTAAAAGTAATCTTGACAATCTTGACTCTAACTTTTGGGAATTGCATAAAAGCTACAAGTATTTTAACACAAAATTTGGATTTTCTCCTAAAACAAATATTCTGCATTATTTCTTGAAAAGGATGTAAACTGTCAACTACTTGTGTCATAATTGTTAGAACAACAATAAAGATGGTGATATTTTATTTAATGTAAATTCCTTCTTTAATGAAAAGACTATTTTGCTTGGCACTATTTCTCTTAGCAATTGCTTTAAAATCGATTCATAAGGACTGACTTAAAATCTGTTCCATCTTGAAAAGGAGTCACATATTCTGTGGTAATCAGGTAGATGAATCATATAACTATGCCAATCACTTGACCCATACTCCGTCCATTTTTATTGAACAGGAGTCAAAGTTTAGCCCTTGTTTCCTGTTTAGGATATGGTTTACAAGTTCTTTTCATTCATGACCTTAATAATTTTGTTCTGAACAAGAAGTTATCTCTTTAATGACTTAAAACAGAATGACATATTTGAGCATCTGCACATATGGATTCGTGCAGATTTTTCGGTTAAAAAAACAATTTAAAAGAAATATACATATATTAATCAATCAGAGAAAAAAATATTTGAAAGTGATCCACTTTGTCTCCAAAAAATGCTTATAATCGCATGATTTTGCCATTTTCTCTTCAGAGAGTGTCTAGCACCCTACCCCCACCTCCAACACATATCAGGCAACTCCATTGGTTACCCTCTCACTTTGTCTCTATTACTGCATTTGGTCTTTCTCTTTCTCCTTCAAAGGACATTTCATAAGGACATTGCACATCACTCAATACATCCCTAGCCTAACTAATAAAACAACAACCTTTAAGCAAAATTCAATTTTATTCATCAACATAGTCTCCTTCTAGAATGATACACTGATTTCAATGAATGCTTCTCTAACAATTTGATGATTTTTTTGCAGAACGGTTTGTTTTTGGCCTCAAAATACACCTCAGTTTCCAATATCACTTCTTCATTGGAGCCAAATCTCTTTCCCATTCTTTTGAGGTCTGCAAACAGCCAGTAGTCCCTGGTGGCCAGATCTGGAGAATAGGGAGAATGCAGAAGCTATTCAAAGTGCAATTCATGTAGGTTAGCCATTGTTGCAATCGACTTGAGACACGGTGCATTGTCTTCTTGAAAGATCACTTTTTCTTCTTCATTTGTGCCTGATTTTTGGTGATTTCTTTCTTCAAATGCACTAATAATGCTATATAATATTCACTATTGAGTGTTCTTCTTTTCTCAAGGTAATGGATGAACAAAATACCTTGCGCATCTGAAAATATGGAGGCCATAACCTTGCCTGCTGATGTTTGCATCTTTGGTTGCTTTGGACTGATTTCACCTGCTGCTGTCAACTCAGCTGACTGCCAATTTCACTCCGGAGTGAAGTGGTGGATTCATGTTTTATCCATTGTTAGATATTTATGTAAAAAACCCATTCTTGAAGTCTTGAAACAGTTGCAAACAGCGCTCTGAATCATTGACACATTGTTTTTGATTGACTGTGAACAAACATGACATTGAACACAGCTTTCTCATTGACAAATGTTCATGCAAAATAGCAAATACACTGCCTTCTGATATGTTCAACTACTCTGCTATCTCACACAACTTCAATTTACAAAATGAGTTTGTTGATATTTTTGGTGTTTCTTTTTTTTTTTGGACCAATTTTGGTCAACCTTAGCATTCAACATCATTTGTGTCTGTACAACTGCATTTAAAGTCAGCATACCACCTCTTAACTGTTGTTTCCGATGGAGCAGAGTCTGAATAAAGCTTATCAAGCCATTGTCTTGTTTGAACAGTATTTTTTCCCATCAGAAAGCAATGCTTTATCAATACGGAATTCAGATTTTTCCATTGTTTTGAAAATTTGCCACAGTAGCTTCACTTAAATAACTGTAATTTATAAACTAATAATCTGATTGGGCTCAAATTTTTATCCTGTGCCATTTGAAGGTTAGTACTTCATAAAAATCATATGGATTTTTTTATTAGTGGCGACATTTATATGTCAGGCCTGGGACTTTATTATCTTAACAAAGATACAGTAAATGGACATTTACCACTGTGAGCGGGCACAATTTAAAGACATCTCAATTACATCTATATCTCTGCTCCTACATACACTCTTATCATCATTTCTGCTTTCATACACTGTTAATTACTTTTTTTTTTGTACAGGACTATTATGAACTCTTTTAAGCAACCTTGAACCAGACATATGAACATTGCTATCATTTTGTATAATACTGAATTATTAATATTATTTAATATTTATATAAATAATTATTTTAATACGCCATCTTGATTTTTCTTGTTTCTACACATTTCTTATTGTTATAGGGAAACACACCTATTCCTCAGATAATGGACTCTCCCTCTGTTATGGTGAAACACACCTATTCCTCAGATAATGGACTCTCCCTCCTATATTAATAAGAGTTAACAAGAAGTATTTGAGAAGTTCATGGGAATTCTTTAGACTTTTGTTGGAGTTTAGTAGAACTACTAGGCAGTTAGCCAAATATTAAGGAGTTAGCTTTCGGTGGAAGATTACCAAGTTCCTAACATTTTGGGTACGTTAAGTTGATTAAAAACCGACATAGCACGATTATAACCTTCAGTGCAAAAATTACTCCACAACACTTATGGTGGGCTAATTTTAAGTTCAAACCAAGTCAAATCAAGCACAAACACGTGAACATGTACACACTCTGCTATAAACTTGTAACCACAATCTATTATAAATTTGAAATGATCCACTATAATTTAACAGTCTTAACTTTTTGGGGATCTGACTGATCAGTGGTTATGACTTTTCATTTTGAATATACAGGATTGGTAGTTTTCTGGTTACTGCATCTTAACTGCAAATAGGAGCTTGATCTCTTTGGTAGTGCTTAAAGAGGTTGCTCTAATCAACAGTCATATACTATCAGGTATTTTACACATGAGATCATATATTTCACATTCAGTAACCTCTTGCAGCTAAATGAAATGATTAAAAAAAATTCAAATGCCGAGGTAAATATTTCATAAACTCCTTTTTTGATTTTTCTCAAACGTTTATCACTCAGATAATCAAGCAGGGGTTATGAGCAAAAATTACAGTTAGATCAACATATCATTTGATAGAAATTAAAAATGGGTTAACTGACAAAAATTAATTGAAATATGTTAGCATAAATATTTTTATACTGATTCTTTTTATATTATAGGAGGCATCTGTTAGTCTTAGGAGATTATAGTCTATGAGAGTAGTGGTTCTCAAACGATGTAGTGCACCTTATAGGTGTGTCAAAGGAGGATAGCAGGAGAGGCAGAATAATTGAAAAACAATCAAAGATTTAGAAACAGTTTTTAAAAAATTCATATACCATAAATAAATGATTTCAAAATTTTAAATATTATAATGGATTACTTGTGATTGCATGAATGAGTCCCAGTATAAATAATTCTTAGCTGATTTTATTATTTGTGATATTTTTGCATTATATCAAATACTAAGAATATAGTAACTAGAATCTGCAAATTGGAGGAGAGAGTTAACAATGATAATGTTCTGATTCCAAACCCACAGTTATCTTCCTTTAACCCTATCTCTGTTTTTTTTATTTTTAAATGTACTTTTATCACATAAAATTTGGTGAGACACAAGAAAATTTTAATTCTGGAAATGCAGACCAGAGAAAAAAATTTCGGAAACACTGTACTAGGTTGTATCAGATACCTACACAGGCACATTTTTGTTTCTTTATCACTCACACAGCCAACATGTTTTACACTGCAAATATGCTGAGTCAGCTATATTTAGTGATTCTTGTAGTGAGCTCATAATCTGACATGATCAGTAATCAAACAAGTCCAGTATGTTGAAACTCTGTCACAATGACTCGGGACTTTTTCTAGCACAACTATCAATCTATGGACACAAGACTAAGTGGTTAAAAGATTAGTGTTTCACCCATGAGACCCTGATTCAAATCTCAGTAAGGCTGACTTCTTGATAATATTGGCCTGGGGAGATAATCATAGAATGCAGCACCATTAGTAACAGCCTGAAAATGATACCATGACTTGACTCAAGCCTTGTGATTGAAGTTCATTAGAAAAAAATTGTTTAGAAGCCTATATAATATATTAAGTACATGAATTGAATTCAATCAATCCAAAATAATTAGCAGCTGTTTGAAAATTGATTTCTTTTTAAGATTTTTCTCAACTGCTTTTTATCAGAACAAATAAATCTTTAACATAACATAGTTGAACATACTAGTTTCTTTAGAAAGAATAACATTTTTTTGCATATAATAACAACATTATTTTGAACAAACCAAAACCTATCTGTAGAAATATTAAAACTCCCAACCATTAGGAACTATTCTTCTTGTTAAACCATAGCACAAACTATTCTTGTGTACTAACGTGTTTTAACTTATTGATGCCATAAGCTTGTAAAGTGAAGTTAACACTGACATCTATCTTTCAATATACACACAGTATAAGAACTTAAGAGTTTCAGCACTCATTTAAGAAAGCATCATGTCAAAATAAAAAAAACAAATTAGTTTAGATTTGAGAAAAAGAATTGTTGACTGTTATAAAGCAGAAGAAGGATATATAAAGTTATGAAAGTGTTTTTAAGTGTCAAGAATTGGAATGAAAAGTATTATCGAGAAGTTCAAAGAGAGCCAAATACAATAGAACAAGATTGGCTGAGATAGGAAGTGAAATATTTCAAAAACTCTGGAAAAAGAACTATTAAGAGGTGTCAAGGCAATAGTGAATATCTTAACCAAGTTTAAAATTGGAATCTTAAAGAACAAATCAGACTAAAAAAAATTTTCATTCCAAGCCAGAACAATCTGTAAGAAAGATGATGTATATGAAAAGTTTATGACATGTCCCGGAAAGGGATATATATCAATATGAGGTAACCAGCTAGGGCAATCTAGGACGTAGATGTAATTGTCATATGCAGTATCCTGAGACATAGACGTATCCAATAGTAACCATAGATCTCTAGTTAAAGATCTCTAGATCTCTCTCACTCACTCTCTCTGGACAGTCTTGCCTTCACCTGTATGGCTGACACCAGCTAATCACATTCCAGTGAGGAGGAACCAAGGTGTATGCATATTCGTTACCTATTCATTACATCAGTTTATCATGAGATGAGATTTTGGCTATAGAAATTTTGCCTACACACTTTGGCAAATTAACTGAAACAGCTGGTTTAGTTTTAGTTTTCTCCATACACTCAGTTTTAGACCCATTGGAGTGATAGGGTGTAATTAATTTCTATTTTTTCCTCAGATTAGGTCATTTTGGTGAGCAGTAATATGAATTTATTTTCAGGGCGTATGATGAAATTTGTTTGGCCTTGAAAAATACTGTATCAGAATTGGATCATGCCCATACACTATTGTCTTAGCAGTCAATTAGTTGTCCTACAACTATTAATGTAAAGGACATTACTCTAAGGAAGCGTACAATTGTAACGCTGCACAAACACACTGGCAAGCATTATAGAGAGATCATGGATATTGTTGATATCAATCTTTCAACTGTCAATCGTGTCATGAAGGCGAAGAAACAAACTGGATCCATCAATCCAAAGCATTAAGGAAAATGAAGTCAGAAGAGAAAAAACAATGCCAAGAGATGACGTATACATGACCAGGGAAAGTGTGAAAGATCCAAGGAAGAGATTATTTGTTTTGTTTCAATTAATTTGTATAAGGGTGGATGTTTGAAGAAAGAAAGGAGAGTGATACAATTCAAAGAAAACTGTCCCCATAGTGATGGAAGTATAATACTGTAACAATGGAAGGAATCATGAAGAAAGAAGAATAGGAGAATATTTTGAAAGAAGACATGAAGAAGTCAGCAGCAAAACTTGGTCATTGTTTGTTATCCAACATGACAACATGATGGCAACTCAAACCATATGTCGCATCTAGTGGAAAACTACCTCTAAGTGACCAAAGTGAATGTTATTGACTGACCTGTACCTATAGGAAATTCATTCGGGTGAACTGAAGAAAAGGATTCATGCCTTATGACAATTAAATCTGGCTGAAAATTTTGAAAGATTAGCTAAAACAAATGGGCTAGGATTGGGAGATGTATCAGGGCATTTTGTGTGGTTTTGATGTGATATAATAATTCATTCGGGTGAACTGAAGAAAAGGATTCATGCCTTATGACAATTAAATCTGGCTGAAAATTTTGAAAGATTAGCTAAAACAAATGGGCTAGGATTGGGTGATGTATCAGGGCATTTTGTGTGGTTTTGATGTGATATAATAATTAGGATGTGCGCTGCGGTGCAGTGGATATAGGCTTGAAACGAGAAATTGAGGAGCTGAGTTTGAATTCCAGTTGAATTCCTTGCATTCACTTATGTGCAAATACCCTTGGGAATGGTATTAATTCATCTCTTCCTTCCAGTTATGGGTTAAATAACAGGACAGATTGGGATCTATAGCCTTAGCTAGTAATCAGTCTACTGCAGGACCTAATGGCAACCTACTGCGGGATAATCTTCTGCCCAGTCAGTCATGTCTCTATATCTCTGTATCACGTATGGCATTTAATTGACTGACTGATAATGGTTAATGAGCTTGTCTTGCTAGATCAATTACGACTGATTAGTGAGTTCAGTTCTCACTAGGCTTTTGGCTTTATGCCACATCTAAGTTAAACTTAGAAAATCATTTGGTCTCTTCAGCATGGTGATGTGGTTAATGAGCTCGTCTTGGAGGATCAATTACGACTGATTAGTGAGTTCAGTTCTCACTAGGCTTTTGGCTTTATGCCACATCTAAGTTAAACTTAGAAAATCATTTGGTCTCTTCAGCATGGTGATGTGGTTAATGAGCTTGTCTTGCTAGATCAATTACGACTGATTAGTGAGTTCAGTTCTCACTAAGCTTTTGGCTTTATGCCACATCTAAGTTAAACTTAGAAATCATTTGGTCTCTTCAGCATGGTGATGTGGTTAATGAGCTTGTCTTGCTAGATCAATTACGACTGATTAGTGAGTTCAGTTCTCACTAGGCTTTTGGCTTTATGCCACATCTAAGTTAAACTTAGAAATCATTTGGTCTCTTCAGCATGGTGATGTGGTTAATGAGCTTGTCTTGCTAGATCAATTATGACTGATTAGTGAGTTCAGTTCACACTAGGCTTTTGGCTTTATGCCACATCTAAGTTAAACTTAGAAATCATTTAGTCTCTTCAGCATGGTGATGTGGTTAATGAGCTTGTCTTGCTAGATCAATTACGACTGATTAGTGAGTTCAGTTCTCACTAGGCTTTTGGCTTTATGCCACATCTAAGTTAAACTTAGAAATCATTTGGTCTCTTCAGCATGGTGATGTGGTTAATGAGCTTGTCTTGCTAGATCAATTACGACTGATTAGTGAGTTCAGTTCTCACTAGGCTTTTGGCTTTATGCCACATCTAAGTTAAACTTAGAAATCATTTGGTCTCTTCAGCATGGTGATGTGGTTAATGAGCTTGTCTTGCTAGATCAGTTACGACTGATTAGTGAGTTCAGTTCACACTAGGCTTTTGGCTTTATGCCACATCTAAGTTAAACTTAGAAAATCATTTGGTCTCTTCAGCATGGTGTTGTGGTTAATGAGCTCATCTTGCTAGATCAATTACGACTGATTAGTGAGTTCAGTTCTCACTAGGCTTTTGGCTTTATGCCACATCTAAGTTAAACTTAGAAATCATTTGGTCTCTTCAGCATGGTGATGTGGTTAATGAGCTCGTCTTGCTAGATCAATTACTTTAACTGATTAGTGAGTTCAGTTCACACTAGGCTTGGCTTTATGCCACATCTAAGTTAAACTTAGAAAATCATTTTACTTCTTCAGCATGGTGTTGTGGTTAATGAGCTCATCTTGCTAGATCAATTACGACTGATTATGAGTTCAGTTCTCACTAGGCTTTGGTTTTATGCCACATCTAAGTTAAACTTAGAAAATCATTTGGTCTCTTCAGCATGGTGTTGTGGTTAATGAGCTCATCTTGCTAGATCAAATGTTTTACCTGATTAGTGAGTTCAGTTCTCACTAGGCTTTTGGCTTTATGCCACATCTAAGTTAAACTTAGAAATCATTTGGGTCTCTTCAGCATGGTGATGTGGTTAATGACCTCGTCTTGCTAGATCAATTACGACTGATTAGTGAGTTCAGTTCACACTAGGCTTTTGGTTTTATGCCACATCTAAGTTAAACTTAGAAAATCATTTGGTCTCTTCAGCATGGTGATGTGGTTAATGACCTCGTCTTGCTAGATCAATTACGACTGATTAGTGAGTTCAGTTCTCACTAGGCTTTTGGCTTTATGCCACATCTAAGTTAAACTAGGAAAATCATTTGGTCTCTTCAGCATGGTGTTGTGGTTAATGAGCTCATCTTGCTAGATCAATTACGACTGATTAGTGAGTTCAGTTCACACTAGCTTTTGGTTTTATGCCACATCTAAGTTAAACTTAGAAAAATCATTTGGTCTCTTCAGCATGGTGTTGTGGTTAATGAGCTCATCTTGCTAGATCAATTACGACTGATTAGTGAGTTCAGTTCTCACTAGGCTTTTGGCTTTATGCCACATCTAAGTTAAACTTAGAAAATCATTTGGTCTCTTCAGCATGGTGTTGTGGTTAATGAGCTCATCTTGCTAGATCAATTACGACTGATTAGTGAGTTCAGTTCTCACTAGGCTTTTGGTTTATGCCACATCTAAGTTAAACTTAGAAAATCATTTGGTCTCTTCAGCATGGTGTTGTGGTTAATGAGCTCATCTTGCTAGATCAATTACGACTGATTAGTGAGTTCAACAAGTTTTTGGCTTTATGCCACATCTCAGTTAAACTTAGAAATCATTTGGTCTCTTTCAGTACAGGATGTGGTTAATGAGCTTGTCTTGCTAGATCAATTACGACTGATTAGTGAGTTCAGTTCCTTCAGGCTTTTGGCTTTATGCCACATCTGCTAAACTTAGAAATCATTTGGTCTCTTCAGCATGGTGATGTGGTTAATGAGCTTGTCTTGCTAGATCAATTACGACTGATTAGTGAGTTCAGTTCACACTAGGCTTTGCTTCTTTTATGCCACATCTGGGTTAAACTTAGAAAATCATTTGGTCTCTTCAGCATGGTGTTGTGGTTAATGAGCTCATCTTGCTAGATCAATTACGACTGATTAGTGAGTTCAGTTCTCACTAGGCTTTTGGTTTTATGCCACATCTAAGTTAAACTTAGAAAATCATTTGGTCTCTTCAGCATGGTGTTGTGGTTAATGAGCTCATCTTGCTAGATCAATTACGACTGATTAGTGAGTTCAGTTCACACTAGGCTTTTGGTTTTATGCCACATCTAAGTTAAACTTAGAAAATCATTTGGTCTCTTCAGCATGGTGTTGTGGTTAATGAGCTCATCTTGCTAGATCAATTACGACTGATTAGAGTTCAGTTCTCACTAGGCTTTTGGCTTTATGCCACATCTAAGTTAAACTTAGAAAATCATTTGGTCTCTTCAGCATGTTGTTGTGGTTAATGAGCTCATCTTGCTAGATCAATTAATTTTTAATTGGACAGTGAGTTCAGTTCTCACTAGGCTTTTGGCTTTATGCCACATCTAAGTTAAACTTAGAAAATCATTTGGTCTCTTCAGCATGGTGTTGTGGTTAATGAGCTCATCTTGCTAGATCAATTACGACTGATTAGTGAGTCTGGCTCACAAGGCTTTTTTGGCTTTATGCCACATCTAAGTTAAAACTTAGAAATCATTTGGTCTCTTCAGCATGGTGATGTGGTTAATGAGCTTGTCTTGCTAGATCAATTACGACTGATTAGTGAGTTCAGTTCTCTCACTAGGCTTTTGGCTTTATGCCATCTAAGTTAAACTTAGAAATCATTTGGTCTCTTCAGCATGGTGATGTGGTTAATGAGCTTGTCTTGCTAGATCAATTACGACTGATTAGTGAGTTCAGTTCACACTAGGCTTTTGGCATTATGCCACATCTAAGTTCGACTTAGAAATCATTTGGTCTCGTCAGCATGGTGTTGTGGTTAATGAGCTCATCTTGCTAGATCAATTACGACTGATTAGTGAGTTCAGTTCTCACTAGGCTTTTGGCTTTATGCCACATCTAAGTTAAACTTAGAAAATCATTTGGTCTCTTCAGCATGGTGTTGTGGTTAATGAGCTCATCTTGCTAGATCAATTACGACTGATTAGTGAGTTCAGTTCACACTAGGCTTTTGGCTTTATGCCACATCTAAGTTAAACTTAGAAAATCATTTGGTCTCTTCAGCATGGTATTTGGTTAATGAGCTCATCTTGCTAGATCAATTACGACTGATTAGTGAGTTCAGTTCACACTAGGCTTTTGGCTTTATGCCACATCTAAGTTAAACTTAGAAATCATTTCGTCTCTTCAGCATGGTGTTGTGGTTAATGAGCTCATCTTGCTAGATCAATTACGACTGATTAGTGAGTTCAGTTCACACTAGGCTTTTGGCTTTATGCCACATCTAAATTTAAACTTAGAAATCATTTGGTCTCTTCAGCATGGTGTTGTGGTTAATGAGCTCATCTTGCTAGATCAATTACGACTGATTAGTGAGTTCAGTTCTCACTAGGCTTTGGCTTTATGCCACATCTAAGTTAAACTTAGAAAATCATTTGGTCTCTTCAGCATGGTGTTGTGGTTAATGAGCTCATCTTGCTAGATCAATTACGACTGATTAGTGAGTTCAGTTCTCACTAGGCTTTTGGCTTTATGCCACATCTAAGTTAAACTTAGAAATCATTTGGTCTCTTCAGCATGGTGTTGTGGTTAATGAGCTCATCTTGCTAGATCAATTACGACTGATTAGTGAGTTCAGTTCTCACACTAGGCTTTTTGGCTTTATGCCACATCTAAGTTAAACTTAGAAAATCATTTGGTCTCTTCAACTGGTGTTGTGGTTAATGAGCTCATCTTGCTAGATCAATTACGACTGATTAGTGAGTTCAGTTCTCACTAGGCTTTGGCTTTATGCCACATCTAAGTTAAACTTAGAAATCATTTGGTCTCTTCAGCATGGTGATGTGGTTAATGAGCTTGTCTTGCTAGATCAATTACGACTGATTAGTGAGTTCAGTTCTCACTAGGCTTTTGGCTTTATGCCACATCTAAGTTAAACTTAGAAATCATTTGGTCTCTTCAGCATGGTGATGTGGTTAATGAGCTTGTCTTGCTAGATCAATTACGACTGATTAGTGAGTTCAGTTCACACTAGGCTTTGGCTTTATGCCACATCTAAGTTAAACTTAGAAATCATTTGGTCTCGTCAGCATGGTGTTGTGGTTAATGAGCTCATCTTGCTAGATCAATTACGACTGATTAGTGAGTTCAGTTCTCACTAGGCTTTTGGCTTTATGCCACATCTAAGTTAAACTTACAAAATCATTTGGTCTCTTCAGCATGGTGTTGTGGTTAATGAGCTCATCTTGCTAGATCAATTACGACTGATTAGTGAGTTCAGTTCACACTAGGCTTTTGGCTTTATGCCACATCTAAGTTAAACTTAGAAAATCATTTGGTATCTTCAGCATGGTGTTGTGGTTAATGAGCTCATCTTGCTAGATCAATTACGACTGATTAGTGAGTTCAGTTCACACTAGGCTTTTGGCTTTATGCCACATCTAAGTTAAACTTAGAAATCATTTCGTCTCTTCAGCATGGTGTTGTGGTTAATGAGCTCATCTTGCTAGATCAATTACGACTGATTAGTGAGTTCAGTTCACACTAGGCTTTTGGCTTTATGCCACATCTAAGTTAAACTTAGAAATCATTTGGTCTCTTCAGCATGGTGTTGTGGTTAATGAGCTCATCTTGCTAGATCAATTACGACTGATTAGTGAGTTCAGTTCTCACTAGGCTTTTGGCTTTATGCCACATCTAAGTTAAACTTAAAAAATCATTTGGTCTCTTCAGCATGGTGTTGTGGTTAATGAGCTCATCTTGCTAGATCAATTACGACTGATTAGTGAGTTCAGTTCTCACTAGGCTTTTGGCTTTATGCCACATCTAAGTTAAACTTAGAAAATCATTTGGTCTCTTCAGCATGGTGTTGTGGTTAATGAGCTCATCTTGCTAGATCAATTAAGACTGATTAGTGAGTTCAGTTCACACTAGGCTTTTGGCTTTATGCCACATCTAAGTTACACTTAGAAAATCATTTGGTCTCTTCAGTATGGTGTTGTGGTTAATGAGCTCATCTTGCTAGATCAATTACGACTGATTAGTGAGTTCAGTTCTCACTAGGCTTTTGGCTTTATGCCACATCTTAGTTAAACTTAGAAATCATTTGGTCTCTTCAGCATGGTGATGTGGTTAATGAGCTTGTCTTGCTAGATCAATTACGACTGATTAGTGAGTTCAGTTCACACTAGGCTTTTGGCTTTATGCCACATCTAAGTTAAACTCAGAAAATCATTTGGTCTCTTCAGCATGGTGTTGTGGTTAATGAGCTCATCTTGCTAGATCAATTACGACTGATTAGTGAGTTCAGTTCTCACTAGGCTTTGCTTTATGCCACATCTAAGTTAAACTTAGAAAATCATTTGGTCTCTTCAGCATGGTGTTGTGGTTAATGAGCTCACGGCTAGATCAATTACGACTGATTAGTGAGTTCAGTTTCTCACTAGGCTTTTGGCTTTATGCCACATCTAAGTTAAACTTAGAAATCATTTGGTCTCTTCAGCATGGTGATGTGGTTAATGACCTCGTCTTGCTAGATCAATTACGACTGATTAGTGAGTTCAGTTCACACTAGGCTTTTGCTTTATGCCACATCTAAGTTAAACTTAGAAAATCATTTGGTCTCTTCAGCATGGTGATGTGGTTAATGACCTCATCTTGCTAGATCAATTACGACTGATTAGTGAGTTCAGTTCTCACTAGGCTTTTGGCTTTATGCCACATCTAAGTTAAACTTAGAAAATCATTTGGTCTCTTCAGCATGGTGTTGTGGTTAATGAGCTCATCTTGCTAGATCAATTACGACTGATTAGTGAGTTCAGTTCACACTAGGCTTTTGGCTTTATGCCACATCTAAGTTAAACTTAGAAAATCATTTGGTCTCTTCAGCATGGTGTTGTGGTTAATGAGCTCATCTTGCTAGATCAATTACGACTGATTAGTGAGTTCAGTTCTCACTAGGCTTTTGGCTTTATGCCACATCTAAGTTAAACTTAGAAAATCATTTGGTCTCTTCAGCATGTTGTTGTGGTTAATGAGCTCATCTTGCTAGATCAATTACGACTGATTAGTGAGTTCAGTTCTCACTAGGCTTTTGGCTTTATGCCACATCTAAGTTAAACTTAGAAAATCATTTGGTCTCTTCAGCATGGTGTTGTGGTTAATGAGCTCATCTTGCTAGATCAATTACGACTGATTAGTGAGTTCAAGTTCTCACAAGGCTTGGCTTTATGCCACATCTAAGTTAAACTTAGAAATCATTTGTCTCTTTCAGCATGGTGATGTGGTTAATGAGCTTGTCTTGCTAGATCAATTACGACTGATTAGTGAGTTCAGTTCTCACTAGGCTTTTGGCTTTATGCCACATCTAAGTTAAACTTAGAAATCATTTGGTCTCTTCAGCTTGGTGATGTGGTTAATGAGCTTGTCTTGCTAGATCAATTACGACTGATTAGTGAGTTCAGTTCACACTAGGCTTTTGGCATTATGCCACATCTAAGTTAAACTTAGAAATCATTTGGTCTCGTCAGCATGGTGTTGTGGTTAATGAGCTCATCTTGCTAGATCAATTACGACTGATTAGTGAGTTCAGTTCTCACTAGGCTTTTGGCTTTATGCCACATCTAAGTTAAACTTAGAAAATCATTTGGTCTCTTCAGCATGGTGTTGTGGTTAATGAGCTCATCTTGCTAGATCAATTACGATTGATTAGTGAGTTCAGTTCACACTAGGCTTTTGGCTTTATGCCACATCTAAGTTAAACTTAGAAAATCATTTGGTCTCTTCAGCATGGTGTTGTGGTTAATGAGCTCATCTTGCTAGATCAATTACGACTGATTAGTGAGTTCAGTTCACACTAGGCTTTTGGCTTTATGCCACATCTAAGTTAAACTTAGAAATCATTTCGTCTCTTCAGCATGGTGTTGTGGTTAATGAGCTCATCTTGCTAGATCAATTACGACTGATTAGTGAGTTCAGTTCTCACTAGGCTTTTGGCTTTATGCCACATCTAAGTTAAACTTAGAAAATCATTTGGTCTCTTCAGCATGGTGTTGTGGTTAATGAGCTCATCTTGCTAGATCAATTACGACTGATTAGTGAGTTCAGTTCTCACTAGGCTTTTGGCTTTATGCCACATCTAAGTTAAACTTAGAAATCATTTGGTCTCGTCAGCATGGTGTTGTGGTTAATGAGCTCATCTTGCTAGATCAATTACGACTGATTAGTGAGTTCAGTTCTCACTAGGCTTTTGGCTTTATGCCACATCTAAGTTAAACTTAGAAAATCATTTGGTCTCTTCAGCATGGTGTTGTGGTTAATGAGCTCATCTTGCTAGATCAATTACGACTGATTAGTGAGTTCAGTTCACACTAGGCTTTTGGCTTTATGCCACATCTAAGTTAAACTTAGAAAATCATTTGGTCTCTTCAGCATGGTGTTGTGGTTAATGAGCTCATCTTGCTAGATCAATTACGACTGATTAGTGAGTTCAGTTCACACTAGGCTTTTGGCTTTATGCCACATCTAAGTTAAACTTAGAAATCATTTCGTCTCTTCAGCATGGTGTTGTGGTTAATGAGCTCATCTTGCTAGATCAATTACGACTGATTAGTGAGTTCAGTTCTCACTAGGCTTTTGGCTTTATGCCACATCTAAGTTAAACTTAGAAAATCATTTGGTCTCTTCAGCATGGTGTTGTGGTTAATGAGCTCATCTTGCTAGATCAATTACGACTGATTAGTGAGTTCAGTTCTCACTAGGCTTTTGGCTTTATGCCACATCTAAGTTAAACTTAGAAAAACCTTTGGTCTCTTCAGCATGGTGTTGTGGTTAATGAGCTCATCTTGCTAGATCAATTACGACGGATTAGTGAGTTCAGTTCTCACTAGGCTTTGGCTTTATGCCACATCTAAGTTAAACTTAGAAAATCATTTGGTCTCTTCAGCATGGTGTTGTGGTTAATGAGCTCATCTTGCTAGATCAATTACGACTGATTAGTGAGTTCAGTTCTCACTAGGCTTTTGGCTTTATGCCACATCTCAGTTAAACTTAGAAATCATTTGGTCTCTTCAGCACATGGTGATGTGGTTAATGAGCTTGTCTTGCTAGATCAATTACGACTGATTACTGAGTTCAGTTCTCACTAGGCTTTTGGCTTTATGCCACATCTAAGTTAAACTTAGAAATCATTTGGTCTCTTCAGCATGGTGATGTGGTTAATGAGCTTGTCTTGCTAGATCATTCTGACTGATTAGTGAGTTCAGTTCACACTAGGCTTTTGGCTTTATGCCACATCTAAGTTAAACTTGAAAATCATTTCGTCTCTTCAGCATGGTGTTGTGGTTAATGAGCTCATCTTGCCTAGATCAATTACAACTGATTAGTGAGTTCAGTTCACACTAGGCTTTTGGCTTTATACATCTAAGTTAAACTTAGAAATCATTTGGTCTCTTCAGCATGGTGTTGTGGTTAATGAGCTCATCTTGCTAGATCAATTACGACTGATTAGTGAGTTCAGTTCTCACTAGGCTTTTGGCTTTATGCCACATCTAAGTTAAACTTAGAAAATCATTTTGGTCTCTTCAGCATGGTGTTGTGGTTAATGAGCTCATCTTGCTAGATCAATTACGACTGATTAGTGAGTTCAGTTCTCACTAGGCTTTTGGCTTTATGCCACATCTAAGTTAAACTTAGAAAATCATTTGGTCTCTTCAGCATGGTGTTGTGGTTAATGAGCTCATCTTGCTAGATCAATTACGACTGATTAGTGAGTTCAGTTCTCACTAGGCTTTTGGCTTTATGCCACATCTAAGTTAAACTTAGAAAATCATTTGGTCTCTTCAGCATGGTGATGTGGTTAATGAGCTTGTCTTGCTAGATCAATTACGACTGATTAGTGAGTTCAGTTCTCACTAGGCTTTTGGCTTTATGCCACATCTAAGTTAAACTTAGAAAATCATTTGGTCTCTTCAGCATGGTGATGTGGTTAATGAGCTTGTCTTGCTAGATCAATTACGACTGATTAGTGAGTTCAGTTCTCACTAGGCTTTTGGCTTTATGCCACATCTAGTTAAACTTAGAAAATCATTTGGTCTCTTCAGCATGGTGTTGTGGTTAATGAGCTCATCTTGCTAGATCAATTACGACTGATTAGTGAGTTCAGTTCTCACTAGGCTTTGGCTTTATGCCACATCTCAGTTAAACTTAGAAATCATTTGGTCTCTTCAGCATGGTGATGTGGTTAATGACCTCGTCTTGCTAAGATCAATTACGACTGATTAGTGAGTTCAGTTCTCACTAGGCTTTGGCTTTATGCCACATCTAAGTTAAACTTAGAAAATCGTTTAGTCTCTTCAGCATGGTGTTGTGGTTAATGAGATCATCTTGCTAGATCAATTACGACTGATTAGTGAGTTCAGTTCACACTAGGCTTTTGGCTTTATGCCACATCTAAGTTACACTTAGAAAATCATTTGGTATCTTCAGCATGGTGTTGTGGTTAATGAGCTCATCTTGCTAGATCAATTACGACTGATTAGTGAGTTCAGTTCGCACTAGGCTTTTGGCTTTATGCCACATCTAAGTTAAACTTAGAAATCATTTCGTCTTTTCAGCATGGTGTTGTGGTTAATGAGCTCATCTTGCTAGATCAATTACGACTGATTAGTGAGTTCAGTTCACACTAGGCTTTTGGCTTTATGCCACATCTAAGTTAAACTTAGAAATCATTTGGTCTCTTCAGCATGGTGTTGTGGTTAATGAGCTCATCTTGCTAGATCAATTACGACTGATTAGTGAGTTCAGTTCTCACTAGGCTTTTGGCTTTATGCCACATCTAAGTTAAACTTAGAAAATCATTTGGTCTCTTCAGCATGGTGTTGTGGTTAATGAGCTCATCTTGCTAGATCAATTACGACTGATTAGTGAGTTCAGTTCTCACTTGGCTTTTGGCTTTATGCCACATCTAAGTTAAACTTAGAAAATCATTTGGTCTCTTCAGCATGGTGATGTGGTTAATGAGCTTGTCTTGCTAGATCAATTACGACTGATTAGTGAGTTCAGTTCTCACTAGGCTTTTGGCTTTATGCCACATCTAAGTTAAACTTAGAAAATCATTTGGTCTCTTCAGCATGGTGATGTGGTTAATGAGCTTGTCTTGCTAGATCAATTACGACTGATTAGTGAGTTCAGTTCTCACTAGGCTTTTGGCTTTATGCCACATCTAGTTAAACTTAGAAAATCATTTGGTCTCTTCAGCATGGTGTTGTGGTTAATGAGCTCATCTTGCTAGATCAATTACGACTGATTAGTGAGTTCAGTTCTCACTAGGCTTTTGGCTTTATGCCACATCTCAGTTAAACTTAGAAAATCATTTGGTCTCTTCAGCATGGTGTTGTGGTTAATGAGCTCATCTTGCTAGATCAATTACGACTGATTAGTGAGTTCAGTTCTCAGTAGTTTTTTGGCTTTATGCCACATCTAAGTTAAACTTAGAAATCATTTGGTCTCTTCAGCATGGTGATGTGGTTAATGACCTCGTCTTGCTAGATCAATTACGACTGATTAGTGAGTTCAGTTCTCACTAGGCTTTTGGCTTTATGCCACATCTAAGTTAAACTTAGAAAATCATTTGGTCTCTTCAGCATGGTGTTGTGGTTAATGAGCTCATCTTGCTAAATCAATTACGACTGATTAGTGAGTTCAGTTCGCACTAGGCTTTTGGCTTTATGCCACATCTAAGTTAAACTTAGAAATCATTTCGTCTCTTCAGCATGGTGTTGTGGTTAATGAGCTCATCTTGCTAGATCAATTACGACTGATTAGTGAGTTCAGTTCTCACTAGGCTTTTGGCTTTATGCCACATCTAAGTTAAACTTAGAAATCATTTGGTCTCTTCAGCATGGTGATGTGGTTAATGACCTCGTCTTGCTAGATCAATTACGACTGATTAGTGAGTTCAGTTCACACTAGGCTTTTGGCTTTATGCCACATCTAAGTTAAACTTAGAAAATCATTTGGTCTCTTCAGCATGGTGTTGTGGTTAATGAGCTCATCTTGCTAGATCAATTACGACTGATTAGTGAGTTCAGTTCACACTAGGCTTTTGGCTTTATGCCACATCTAAGTTACACTTAGAAAATCATTTGGTATCTTCAGCATGGTGTTGTGGTTAATGAGCTCATCTTGCTAGATCAATTACGACTGATTAGTGAGTTCAGTTCACACTAGGCTTTTGGCTTTATGCCACATCTAAGTTAAACTTAGAAATCATTTCGTCTCTTCAGCATGGTGTTGTGGTTAATGAGCTCATCTTGCTAGATCAATTACGACTGATTAGTGAGTTCAGTTCTCACTAGGCTTTTGGCTTTATGCCACATCTAAGTTAAACTTAGAAAATCATTTGGTCTCTTCAGCATGGTGTTGTGGTTAATGAGCTCATCTTGCTAGATCAATTACGACTGATTAGTGAGTTCAGTTCTCACTAGGCTTTTGGCTTTATGCCACATCTAAGTTAAACTTAGAAAATCATTTGGTCTCTTCAGCATGGTGTTGTGGTTAATGAGCTCATCTTGCTAGATCAATTACGACTGATTAGTGAGTTCAGTTCTCACTAGGCTTTTGGCTTTATGCCACATCTAAGTTAAGCTTAGAAAATCATTTGGTCTCTTCAGCATGGTGATGTGGTTAATGAGCTTGTCTTGCTAGATCAATTGCGACTGATTAGTGAGTTCAGTTCTCACTAGGCTTTTGGCTTTATGCCACATCTAAGTTAAACTTAGAAAATCATTTGGTCTCTTCAGCATGGTGATGTGGTTAATGAGCTTGTCTTGCTAGATCAATTATGACTGATTAGTGAGTTCAGTACTCACTAGGCTTTTGGCTTTATGCCACATCTAGTTAAACTTAGAAAATCATTTGGTCTCTTCAGCATGGTGTTGTGGTTAATGAGCTCATCTTGCTAGATCAATTACGACTGATTAGTGAGTTCAGTTCTCACTAGGCTTTTGGCTTTATGCCACATCTAAGTTAAAAGAAATCATTTGGTCTCTTCAGCATGGTGATGTGGTTAATGACCTTGTCTTCCTAGATCAATTACGACTGATTAGTGAGTTCAGTTCACACTAGGCTTTTGGCTTTATGCCACATCTAAGTTAAACTTAGAAAATCATTTGGTCTCTTCAGCATGGTGTTGTGGTTAATGAGCTCATCTTGCTAGATCAATTACGACTGATTAGTGAGTTCAGTTCACACTAGGCTTTTGGCTTTATGCCACATCTAAGTTACACTTAGAAAATCATTTGGTATCTTCAGCATGGTGTTGTGGTTAATGAACTCATCTTGCTAGATCAATTACGACTGATTAGTGAGTTCAGTTCTCACTAGGCTTTTGGCTTTATGCCACATCTAAGTTAAACTTAGAAAATCATTTGGTCTCTTCAGCATGGTGTTGTGGTTAATGAGCTCATCTTGCTAGATCAATTACGACTGATTAGTGAGTTCAGTTCTCACTAGGCTTTTGGCTTTATGCCACATCTAAGTTAAACTTAGAAAATCATTTGGTCTCTTCAGCATGGTGATGTGGTTAATGAGATTTTCTTGCTAGATCAATTACGACTGATTAGTGAGTTCAGTTCTCACTAGGATTTTGGCTTTATGCCACATCTAAGTTAAACTTAGAAAATCATTTGGTCTCTTCAGCATGGTGATGTGGTTAATGAGCTTGTCTTGCTAGATCAATTACGACTGATTAGTGAGTTCAGTTCTCACTAGGCTTTTGGCTTTTATGCCACATCTAGTTAAACTTAGAAAATCATTTGGTCTCTTCCAGCATGGTGTTGTGGTTAATGAGCTCACATCTTGCTAGATCAATTACGACTGATTAGTGAGTTCAGTTCTCACTAGGCTTTTGGCTTTATGCCACATCTAAGTTAAACTTAGAAAATCATTTGGTCTCTTCAGCATGGTGTTGTGGTTAATGAGCTCATCTTGCTAGATCAATTACGACTGATTAGTGAGTTCAGTTCTCACTAGGCTTTTGGCTTTATGCCACATCTAAGTTAAACTTAGAAAAATCATTTGGTCTCTTCAGCATGGTGATGTGGTTAATGAGCTTGTCTTGCTAGATCAATTACGACTGATTAGTGAGTTCAGTTCTCACTAGGCTTTTGGCTTTATGCCACATCTAAGTTAAACTTAGAAAATCATTTGGTCTCTTCAGCATGGTGATGTGGTTAATGAGCTTGTCTTGCTAGATCAATTACGACTGATTAGTGAGTTCAGTTCTCACTAGGCTTTTGGCTTTATGCCACATCTAGTTAAACTTAGAAAATCATTTGGTCTCTTCAGCATGGTGTTGTGGTTAATGAGCTCATCTTGCTAGATCAATTACGACTGATTAGTGAGTTCAGTTCTCACTAGGCTTTTGGCTTTATGCCACATCTCAGTTAAACTTAGAAAATCATTTGGTCTCTTCAGCATGGTGTTGTGGTTAATGAGCTCATCTTGCTAGATCAATTATGACTGATTAGTGAGTTCAGTTCTCACTAGGCTTTTCGCTTTATGCCACATCTAAGTTAAACTTAGAAATCATTTTAGTCTCTTCAGCATGGTGATGTGGTTAATGACCTCATCTTGCTAGATCAATTACGACTGATTAGTGTGTTCAGTTCACACTAGGCTTTTGACTTTATGCCACATCTAAGTTAAACTTAGAAAATCATTTGGTCTCTTCAGCATGGTGTTGTGGTTAATGAGCTCATCTTGCTAGATCAATTACGACTGATTGGTGAGTTCAGTTCACACTAGGCTTTTGGCTTTATGCCACATCTAAGTTACACTTAGAAAATCATTTGGTCTCTTCAGCATGGTGTTGTGGTTAATGAGCTCATCTTGCTAGATCAATTACGACTGATTAGTGAGTTCAGTTCACACTAGGCTTTTGGCTTTATGCCACATCTAAGTTAAACTTAGAAAATCATTTGGTCTCTTCAGCATGGTGTTGTGGTTAATGAGCTCATCTTGCTAGATCAATTACGACTGATTAGTGAGTTCAGTTCACACTAGGCTTTGGCTTTATGCCACATCTAAGTTAAACTTAGAAATCATTTCGTCTCTTCAGCATGGTGTTGTGGTTAATGAGCTCATCTTGCTAGATCAATTACGACTGATTAGTGAGTTCAGTTCACACTAGGCTTTTGGCTTTATGCCACATCTAAGTTAAACTTAGAAATCATTTCGTCTCTTCAGCATGGTGTTGTGGTTAATGAGCTCATCTTGCTAGATCAATTACGACTGATTAGTGAGTTCAGTTCTCACTAGGCTTTTGGCTTTATGCCACATCTAAGTTAAACTTAGAAAATCATTTGGTCTCTTCAGCATGGTGTTGTGGTTAATGAGCTCATCTGCTAGATCAATTACGACTGATTAGTGAGTTCAGTTCTCACTAGGCTTTTGGCTTATGCCACATCTAAGTTAAACTTAGAAAATCATTTGGTCTCTTCAGCATGGTGATGTGGTTAATGAGCTTGTCTTGCTAGATCAATTACGACTGATTAGTGAGTTCAGTTCTCACTAGGCTTTTGGCTTTATGCCACATCTAAGTTAAACTTAGAAAATCATTTGGTCTCTTCAGCATGGTGTTGTGGTTAATGTGCTCATCTTGCTAGATCAATTACGACTGATTAGTGAGTTCAGTTCTCACTAGGCTTTTGGCTTTATGCCACATCTAAGTTAAACTTAGAAATCATTTGGTCTCTTCAGCATGGTGATGTGGTTAATGACCTCGTCTTGCTAGATCAATTACGACTGATTAGTGAGTTCAGTTCTCACTAGGCTTTTGGCTTTATGCCACATCTAGTTAAACTTAGAAAATCATTTGGTCTCTTCAGCATGGTGTTGTGGTTAATGAGCTCATCTTGCTAGATCAATTACGACTGATTAGTGAGTTCAATTCTCACTAGGCTTTTGGCTTTATGCCACATCTAAGTTAAAAACTTAGAAATCATTTGGTCTCTTCAGCATGGTGATGTGGTTAATGACCTCGTCTTCCTAGATCAATTACGACTGATTAGTGAGTTCAGTTCACACTAGGCTTTTGGCTTTATGCCACATCTAAGTTAAACTTAGAAAATCATTTGGTCTCTTCAGCATGGTGTTGTGGTTAATGAGCTCATCTTGCTAGATCAATTACGACTGATTAGTGAGTTCAGTTCACACTAGGCTTTTGGCTTTATGCCACATCTAAGTTACACTTAGAAAATCATTTGGTATCTTCAGCATGGTGTTGTGGTTAATGAGCTCATCTTGCTAGATCAATTACGACTGATTAGTGAGTTCAGTTCGCACTAAGGCTTTGGCTTTATGCCACATCTAAGTTAAACTTAGAAATCATTTCGTCTCAGCAGCATGGTGTTGTGGTTAATGAGCTCATCTTACTAGATCAATTACGACTGATTAGTGAGTTCAGTTCTCACTAGGCTTTTGGCTTTATGCCACATCTAAGTTAAACTTAGAAAATCATTTAGGTCTCTTCAGAATGGTGATGTGGTTAATGAGCTTGTCTTGCTAGATCAATTACGACTGATTAGTGAGTTCAGTTCTCACTAGGCTTTTGGCTTTATGCCACATCTAGTTAAACTTAGAAAATCATTTGGTCTCTTCAGCATGGTGTTGTGGTTAATGAGCTCATCTTGCTAGATCAATTACGACTGATTAGTGAGTTCAGTTCTCACTAGGCTTTTGGCTTTATGCCACATCTAAGTTAAACTTAGAAAATCATTTGGTCTCTTCAGCATGGTGTTGTGGTTAATGAGCTCATCTTGCTAGATCAATTACGACTGATTAGTGAGTTCAGTTCTCACTAGGCTTTTGGCTTTATGCCACATCTAAGTTAAAAGAAATCATTTGGTCTCTTCAGCATGGTGATGTGGTTAATGACCTTGTCTTCCTAGATCAATTACGACTGATTAGTGAGTTCAGTTCACACTAGGCTTTTGGCTTTATGCCACATCTAAGTTAAACTTAGAAAATCATTTGGTCTCTTCAGCATGGTGTTGTGGTTAATGAGCTCATCTTGCTAGATCAATTACGACTGATTAGTGAGTTCAGTTCACACTAGGCTTTTGGCTTTATGCCACATCTAAGTTACACTTAGAAAATCATTTGGTATCTTCAGCATGGTGTTGTGGTTAATGAACTCATCTTGCTAGATCAATTACGACTGATTAGTGAGTTCAGTTCTCACTAGGCTTTTGGCTTTATGCCACATCTAAGTTAAACTTAGAAAATCATTTGGTCTCTTCAGCATGGTGTTGTGGTTAATGAGCTCATCTTGCTAGATCAATTACGACTGATTAGTGAGTTCAGTTCTCACTAGGCTTTTGGCTTTATGCCACATCTAAGTTAAACTTAGAAAATCATTTGGTCTCTTCAGCATGGTGATGTGGTTAATGAGATTGTCTTGCTAGATCAATTACGACTGATTAGTGAGTTCAGTTCTCACTAGGCTTTTGGCTTTATGCCACATCTAAGTTAAACTTAGAAAATCATTTGGTCTCTTCAGCATGGTGATGTGGTTAATGAGCTTGTCTTGCTAGATCAATTACGACTGATTAGTGAGTTCAGATCTCACTAGGGCTCTTGGCTTTATGCCACATCTAGTTAAACTTAGAAAATCATTTGGTCTCTTCAGCATGGTGTTGTGGTTAATGAGCTCATCTTGCTAATTGGATTGGCCACTGATTAGTGAGTTCAGTTCTCACTAGGCTTGGTTTTTATGCCACATCTAAGTTAAAATGTTCTAGAAAATCATTTGGTCTTCTCAGCATGGTGTTGTGGTTAATGAGCTCATCTTGCTAGATCAATTAATACTGATTAGTGAGTTCAGTTCTCACCAGGCTTTGGTTTTATGCCACATCTAGGTTAAACTTAGAAAATCATTTGGTCTCTTCAGTATGGTGATGTGGTTAATGAGCTGTCTTGCTAGATCAATTACGACTGATTAGTGAGTTCAGTTCTCACTAGGCTTTTGGCTTTATGCCACATCTAAGTTAAACTTAGAAAATCATTTGGTCTCTTCAGCATGGTGATGTGGTTAATGAGCTTGTCTTGCTAGATCAATTGGATGACTGATTAGTGAGTTCAGTTCTCACTAGGCTTTTGGCTTTATGCCACATCTACAAACTTAGAAAATCATTTGGTCTCTTCAGCATGGTGTTGTGGTTAATGAGCTCATCTTGCTAGATCAATTACGACTGATTAGTGAGTTCAGTTCTCACTAGGCTTTTGGCTTTATGCCACATCTCAGTTAAACTTAGGAAATCATTTGGTCTCTTCAGCATGGTGTTGTGGTTAATGAGCTCATCTTGCTAGATCAATTATGACTGATTAGTGAGTTCAGTTCTCACTAGGCTTTTCGCTTTATGCCACATCTGGGTTAAACTTAGAAATCATTTTGGTCTCTTCAGCATGGTGATGTGGTTAATGACCTCATCTTGCTAGATCAATTACTTATCGATTAGTGTGTTCAGTTCACACTAGGCTTTTATTACGCTACATCTATTAAACTTAGGTACCATTTGGTCTCTTCACATGGTGTTGTGGTTAATGGCCTATCTTGCTAGATCAATTACGACTGATTAGTGAGTTCAGTTCACACTAGGCTTTTGGCTTTATGCCACATCTAAGTTACACTTAGAAAATCATTTGGTCTCTCTCAGCATGGTGTTGTAGTTAATGAGCTCATCTTGCTAGATCAATTACTTACCTGATTAGCAGCTCAGTTCATACCAGGCTTTTGGTTTATGCCACATCTAAGTTAAACTTTCTAGAAAATCATTTGGTCTCTTCAGCATGGTGTTGTGGTTAATGAGCTCATCTTGCTAGATCAATTACGACTGATTAGTGAGTTCAGTTCACACTAGGCTTTTGGCTTTATGCCACATCTGGTTAAACTTGAGAATCATTTCGTCTTCTTCAGCATGGTGTTGTGGTTAATGAGCCTCATCTTGCTAGATCAATTACGACTGATTAGTGAGTTCAGTTCACACTAGGCTTTTGTTTATGCCACATCTAAGTTAAACTTAGAAATCATTTCGTCTCTTCAGCATGGTGTTGTATAATGAGCTCATCTTGCTAGATCAATTATGACTGATTAGTGAGTTCAGTTCTACCAGGCTTTTGGCTTTATGCCACATCTAAGAAACTTAGAAAATCATTTGGTCTCTTCAGCATGGTGTTGTGGTTAATGAGCTCATCTTGCTAGATCAATTACGACTGATTAGTGAGTTCAGTTCTCACTAGGCTTTTGGCTTTATGCCACATCTGCTAAACTTAGAAAGTCAACCACTTATCCTTCACATGGTGATGTGGTTAATGAGCTTGTCTTGCCAGATCAATTACGACTGATTAGTGAGTTCAGTTCTCACTAGGCTTTTGGCTTTATGCCACATCTAAGTTAAACTTAGAAAATCATTTGGTCTCTTCAGCATGGTGTTGTGGTTAATGTGCTCATCTTGCTAGATCAATTACGACTGATTAGTAGTTCAGTTCTCACCTGGTTTTGTTTATGCTACATCTAAGGTTAAACTGAAATCATTTCATTCTTCAGCATGGTGATGTGTTAATGACTCCGTCTTGCTAGATCAATTACGACTGATTAGTGAGTTCAGTTCTCACTAGGCTTTTGGCTTTATGCCACATCTTAGTTAAACTTAGAAAATCATTTTGGTCTCTTCAGCATGTTGTGGTTAATGAGCTCATCTTGCTAGATCAATTACGACTGATTAGTGAGTTCAATTCTCACTTAGGCTTTTGGCTTTATGCCACATCTGTTAAACTTAGAAATCATTTGTCTCTTCAGCATGGTGATGTGGTTAATGACCTCGTCTTGCTAGATCAATTACGACTGATTAGCAGTTCAGTTCACACTAGGCTTTTTGCTTTATGCCACATCTGCTAAACTTAGAAAATCATTTGGTCTTCAGCTGGTGTTGTGGTTATGAGCCTACTCCGTTAGATCAATTACGACTGATTAGTGAGTTCAGTTCACACTAGGCTTTTGCTTTATGCCACATCTAAGTTATACCAGAAAATCATTTGCATCTTCAGCATGGTGTTGTGGTTAATGAGCTCATCTTGGTTGTGACCAATTACGACTGATTAGTGAGTTCAGTTCGCATCAGGCTTGGCTTTATGCCACATCTAAGTTAAACTTAGAAATCATTTCTGCCTCTTCAGCATGGTGTTGTGGTTATGAGCTCATCTTGCTGATCAATTACGACTGATTAGTGAGTTCAGTTCTCACTAGGCTTTTGGCTTTATGCCACATCTAAGTTAAACTTAGAAAATCATTTGGTCTCTTCAGTACAGGATGTGGTTAATGAGCTTTGTCTTGCTAGATCAATTACGACTGATTAGCAGAGGTTCAGTTCTCACTGAGCTTTTATTTTATGCCACATCTAAGTTAAACTTGAAAATCAATTTGGTCTCTTTTTCAGGCATGTGGTGATGTGGTTAATTTGAGCTTGTCTTGCTAGATCAATTACCGACTGATTAGTGAGTTAGTTCTCACTAGGCTTTTGGCTTTATTGCCACAAATCTAGTTAAAACTTAGAAAATCATTTGGTCTCTTCAGCATGGTGTTGTGGTTAATGAGCTCATCTTGCTAGATCAATTACGACTGATTAGTGAGTTCAGTTCTCACTAGGCTTTTGGCTTTTATGCCACATCTAAGCTTAAACTTAGAAAATCATTTGGTCTCTTCAGCATGGTGGTTGTTGGTTAAGTGAGCTCATCTTGCTAGATCAATTTCTACGACTGATTAGTGAGTTCAGTTCTCACTAGGCTTTTGGCTTTATGCCACATCTAAGGGTTAAACTTAGAAAATCATTTGGTCTCTTCAGCATGGTGTTGTGGTTAATGAGCTCATCTTGCTAGATCAATTACTGACTGATTAAGTGAGTTCAGTTCTCACTAGGCTTTTGGCTTTATGCCACATCTAAGTTAAACTTAGAAAATCATTTGGTCTCTTCAGCATGGTGATGTGGTTAATGAGCTTGTCTTGCTAGATCAATTACGACTGATTAGTGAGTTCAGTTCTCACCTAGGGCTTTTAGGCTTTATGCCACCCATCTAGTTAAACTTAGAAAATCATTTGGTCTCTTCAGCATGGTGTTGTGGTTAATAGAGCTCATCTTGCTAGATCAATTACGACTGATTAGTGAGTTCAGTTCTCACTCAGGCTTTTGGCTTTATGCCACATCTCAGTTAAACTTAGAAAATCATTTGGTCTCTTCAGCATGGTGATGTGGTTAATGACCTCGTCCTTTGCTAGATCAATTACGACTGATTAGTGAGTTCAGTTCTCACTAGGCTTTTGGCTTTATGCCACATCTAAGTTAAATCCCTTAGAAAATCATTTGGTCTCTTCAGCATGGTGTTGTAGGTTAATAGAGCTCATCTTGCTAGATCAATTACGACTGATTAGTGAGTTCAGTTCACACTAGGCTTTTGGCTTTATGCCACCCATCTAAGTTACACTTAGAAAATCATTTGGTATCTACAGCATGGTGTTGTGCTACGTATTTCTCCATCTTGCTAGATCAATTACGACTGATTAGTGAGTTCAGTTCGCACTAGCTTTGGCTTTATGCCACATCTAAGTTAAACTTAGGAAACTCATTTCGTCTCTTCAGCATGGTGTTGTGGTTAATGAGCTCATCTTGCTAGATCAATTACGACTGATTAGTGAGTTCAGTTCTCACTAGGCTTTGGCTTTATGCCACATCTAAGTTAAACTTAGAAATCATTTGGTCTCTTCAGCATGGTGATGTGGTTAATGACCTCGTCTTACAGATCAATTACGACTGATTAGTGAGTTCACACTAGGCTTTTGGCTTTATGCCACATCTAAGTTAAACTTAGAAAATCATTTGGTCTCTTCAGCATGGTGTTGTGGTTAATGAGCTCATCTTTGCTAGATCAATTACGACTGATTAGTGAGTTCAGTTCACATAGGCTTTGGCTTTATGCCACATCTAAGTTAAACTTAGAAATCATTTGGGTATCTTCAGCATGGTGTTGTGGTTAATGAGCTCATCTTGCTAGATCAATTACGACTGATTAGTGAGTCTTAGTTCACAATAGGCTTTTGGCTTTATGCCACATCTAAGTTAAACTTAGAAATCATTTCGTTTCTTCAGCATGGTGTTGTGGTTAATGAGCTCATCTTGCTAGATCAATTACGACTGATTAGTGAGTTCAGTTCACACTAGGCTTTTTGGCTTTATGCCACATCTAAGTTAAACTTAGAAATCATTTGGTCTCTTCAGCATGGTGTTGTGGTTAATGAGCTCATCTTGCTAGATCAATTACGACTGATTAGTGAGTTCAGTTCACAATAGGCTTTTGGCTTTATGCCACATCTAAGTTAAACTTAGAAATCATTTCGTCTTTCAGCATGGTGTTGTGGTTAATGAGCTCATCTTGCTAGATCAATTACGACTGATTAGTGAGTTCAGTTCACACTAGGCTTTTGGCTTTATGCCACATCTAAGTTAAACTTAGAAATCATTTGGTCTCTTCAGCATGGTGTTGTGGTTAATGAGCTCATCTTGCCAGATCAATTACGACTGATTAGTGAGTTCAGTTCTCACTAGGCTTTTGGTTTTTTATGCCACATCTAAGTTAAACTTAGAAAATCATTTGGTCTCTTCAGCATGGTGTTGTGGTTAATGAGCTCATCTTGCTAGATCAATTACGACTGATTAGTGAGTTCAGTTCACTTGGCTTTTGCTTTATGCCACATCTAAGTTAAACTGGCAAATCATTTGGTCTCTTCAGCATATGATGTGGTTAATGAGTTTGTCTTGCTAGATCAATTACGACTGATTAGTGAGTTCAGTTCTCACTAGGCTTTTGGCTTTATGCCACATCTAAGTTAAACTTAGAAAAAAATCATTTGGTCTCTTCAGCATGGTGATGTGGTTAATGAGCTTGTCTTGCTAGATCAATTACGACTGATTAGTGAGTTCAGTTCTCACTAGGCTTTTGGCTTTATGCCACATCTAGTTAAACTTAGAAATCATTTGGTCTCTTCAGCATGGTGTTGTGGTTAATGAGCTCATCTTGCTAGATCAATTACGACTGATTAGTGAGTTCAGTTCTCACTAGGCTTTTGGCTTTATGCCACATCTCAGTTAAACTTAGAAAATCATTTGGTCTCTTCAGCATGGTGTTGTGGTTAATGAGCTCATCTTGCTAGATCAATTACGACTGATTAGTGAGTTCAGTTCTCACTAGGCTTTTGGCTTTATGCCACATCTGGGTTAAACTTAGAAAATCATTTGTCTCTTCAGCATGGTGTTGTGGTTAATGAGCTCATCTTGTTAGATCAATTACGACTGGATTAGGTGAGTTCAGTTCGCACTAGGCTTTTTGGCTTTATGCCACATCTAAGTTAAACTTAGAAATCATTTCGTCTCTTCAGCATGGTGTTGTGGTTAATGAGCTCATCTTGCTAGATCAACTACGACTGATTAGTGAGTTCAGTTCTCACTAGGCTTTTGGCTTTATGCCACATCTAAGTTAAACTTAGAAATCATTTGGTCTCTCTCAGCATGGTGATGTGGTTAATGACCTCGTCTTGCTAGATCAATTACGACTGATTAGTGAGTTCAGTTCACACTAGGCTTTTTGCTTTATGCCACATCTAAGTTAAACTTAGAAAATCATTTGGTCTCTTCAGCATGATGTTGTGGTTAATGAGCTCATCTTGCTAGATCAATTACGACTGATTAGTGAGTTCAGTTCACACTAGGCTTTTGGCTTTATGCCACATCTAAGTTACACTTAGAAAATCATTTGGTATCTTCAGCATGGTGTTGTGGTTAATGAGCTCATCTTGCTAGATCAATTACGACTGATTAGTGAGTTCAGTTCACACTAGGCTTTTGGCTTTATGCCACATCTAAGTTAAACTTAGAAATCATTTGGTTTCTTCAGCATGGTGTTGTGGTTAATGAGCTCATCTTGCTAGATCAATTACGACTGATTAGTGAGTTCAGTTCTCACTAGGCTTTGCTTTATGCCACATCTAAGTTAAACTTAGAAATCATTTGGTCTTCTTCAGCATGGTGTTGTGGTTAATGAGCTCATCTTGCTAGATCAATTACGACTGATTAGTGAGTTCAGTTCTCACTAGGCTTTTGGCTTTATGCCACATCTGGGTTAAACTTAGAAAATCATTTGGTCTCTTCAGCATGGTGTTGTGGTTAATGAGCTCATCTTGCTAGATCAATTACGACTGATTAGTGAGTTCAGTTCTCACTAGGTTTTGGCTTTATCTACATCTAGGATAAGCTTAGAAAATCATTTGGTCTCTTCAGCATGGTGATGTGGTTAATGAGCTTGTCTTGCTAGATCAATTGCGACTGATTAGTGAGTTCAGTTCTCACTAGGCTTTTGGCTTTATGCCACATCTAAGTTAAACTTAGAAAATCATTTGGTCTCTTCAGCATGGTGATGTGGTTAATGAAACTGTCTTGCTAGATCAATTACGACTGATTAGTGAGTTCAGTTCTCACTAGGCTTTTGGCTTTATGCCTTACATCTAGTTAAACTTAGAAAATCATTTGGTCTCTTCAGCATGGTGTTGTGGTTAATGAGCTCATCTTGCTAGATCAATTACGACTGATTAGTGAGTTCAGTTCTCACTAGGCTTTTGGCTTTATGCCACATCTAAGTTAAAAGAAATCATTTGGTCTCTTCAGCATGGTGATGTGGTTAATGACCTCGTCTTCCTAGATCAATTACGACTGATTAGTGAGTTCAGTTCACACTAGGCTTTTGGCTATGCCACATCTAAGTTACACTTAGAAAATCATTTGGTATCTTCAGCATGGTGTTGTGGTTAATGAACTCATCTTGCTAGATCAATTACGACTGATTAGTGAGTTCAGTTCTCACTAGGCTTTTGGCTTTATGCCACATCTAAGTTAAACTTAGAAAATCATTTGGTCTCTTCAGCATGGTGTTGTGGTTAATGAGCTCATCTTGCTAGATCAATTACGACTGATTAGTGAGTTCAGTTCTCACTAGGCTTTGGCTTTATGCCACATCTAAGTTAAACTTAGAAAATCATTTGGTCTCTTCAGCATGGTGATGTGGTTAATGAGCTTGTCTTGCTAGATCAATTACGACTGATTAGTGAGTTCAGTTCTCACTAGGCTTTTGGCTTTATGCCACATCTAAATTAAACTTAGAAAATCATTTGGTCTCTTCAGCATGGTGATGTGGTTAATGAGCTTGTCTTGCTAGATCAATTACGACTGATTAGTGAGTTCAGTTCTCACTAGGCTTTTGGCTTTATGCCACATCTAGTTAAACTTAGAAAATCATTTGGTCTCTTCAGCATGGTGTTGTGGTTAATGAGCTCATCTTGCTAGATCAATTACGACTGATTAGTGAGTTCAGTTCTCAGTAGTTTTGGCTTTATGCCACATCTAAGTTAAACTTAGAAAATCATTTGGTCTCTTCAGCATGGTGTTGTGGTTAATGAGCTCATCTTGCTAGATCAATTACGACTGATTAGTGAGTTCAGTTCTCACTAGGCTTTTGGCACATGCCACATCTAAGTTAAACTTAGAAAATCATTTGGTCTCTTCAGCATGGTGATGTGGTTAGCTGAGCTTGTCTTGCTAGATCAATTACGACTGATTAGTGAGGTTCAGTTCTCACTAGGCTTTTGGCTTTATGCCACATCTAAGTTAAACTTAGAAAATCATTTGGTCTCTTCAGCATGGTGATGTGGTTAATGAGCTTGTCTTGCTAGATCAATTACGACTGATTAGTGAGTTCAGTTCTCACTAGGCTTTTGGCTTTATGCCACATCTAGTTAAACTTAGAAAATCATTTGGTCTCTTCAGCATGGTGTTGTGGTTAATGAGCTCATCTTGCTAGATCAATTACGACTGATTAGTGAGTTCAGTTCTCACTAGGCTTTTGGCTTTATGCCACATCTCAGTTAAACTTAGAAAATCATTTGGTCTCTTCAGCATGGTGTTGTGGTTAATGAGCTCATCTTGCTAGATCAATTATGACTGATTAGTGAGTTCAGTTCTCACTAGGCTTTAAACTTTATGCCACATCTAAGTTAAGCTTAGAAATCATTTGGTCTCTTCAGCATGGTGATGGCAGTTATGACCTCATCTTGCTAGATCAATTACGACTGATTAGTGTGTTCAGTTCACACTAGGCTTTTGGCTTTATGCCACATCTAAGTTAAACTTAGAAAATCATTTGGTCTCTTCAGCATGGTGTTGTGGTTAATGAGCTCATCTTGTAAGATCAATTACGACTGATTAGTGAGTTCAGTTCACACTAGGCTTTGGCTTTATGCCACATCTAAGTTGCACTTAGAAAATCATTTGGTCTCTTCAGCATGGTGTTGTGGTTAGTAGGCTCATCTTGCTAGATCAATTACGACTGATTAGTGAGTTCAGTTCACACTGGGCTTTTGTGCATGCCACATCTAAGTTAAACTTAGAAAATCATTTGGTCTCTTCAGCATGGTGTTGTGGTTAATGAGCTCATCTTGCTAGATCAATTACGACTGATTAGTGAGTTCAGTTCACACTAGGCTTTTGGCTTTATGCCACATCTAAGTTAAACTTAGAAATCATTTCGTCTCTTCAGCATGGTGTTGTGGTTAATGAGCTCATCTTGCTAGATCAATTACGACTGATTAGTGAGTTCAGTTCACACTAGGCTTTTGGCTTTATGCCACATCTAAGTTAAACTTAGAAATCATTTCGTCTCTTCAGCATGGTGTTGTGGTTAATGAGCTCATCTTGCTAGATCAATTACGACTGATTAGTGAGTTCAGTTCTCACTAGGCTTTTGGCTTTATGCCACATCTAAGTTAAACTTAGAAAATCATTTGGTCTCTTCAGCATGGTGTTGTGGTTAATGAGCTCATCTTGCTAGATCAATTACGACTGATTAGTGAGTTCAGTTCTCACTAGGCTTTGGCTTTATGCCACATCTAAGTTAAACTTAGAAAATCATTTGGTCTCTTCAGCATGGTGATGTGGTTAATGAGCTTGTCTTGCTAGATCAATTACGACTGATTAGTGAGTTCAGTTCTCACTAGGCTTTTGGCTTTATGCCACATCCTAAGTTAAACTTAGAAAATCATTTGGTCTCTTCAGCATGGTGTTGTGGTTAATGTGCTCATCTTGCTAGATCAATTACGACCTGATTAGTGAGTTCAGTTCTCACTAGGCTTTTGGCTTTATGCCACATCTAAGTTAAACTTAGAAATCATTTGGTCTCTTCAGCATGGTGATGTGGTTAATGACCTCGTCTTGCTAGATCAATTACGACTGATTAGTGAGTTCAGTTCTCACTAGGCTTTTGGCTTTATGCCACATCTAGTTAAACTTAGAAAATCATTTGGTCTCTTCAGCATGGTGTTGTGGTTAATGAGCTCATCTTGCTAGATCAATTACGACTGATTAGTGAGTTCAATTCTCACTAGGCTTTTGGCTTTATGCCACATCTAAGTTAAACTTAGAAATCATTTGGTCTCTTCAGCATGGTGATGTGGTTAATGACCTCGTCTTGCTAGATCAATTACGACTGATTAGTGAGTTCAGTTCACACTAGGCTTTTGGCTTTATGCCACATCTAAGTTAAACTTAGAAAATCATTTGGTCTCTTCAGCATGGTGTTGTGGTTAATGAGCTCATCTTGCTAGATCAATTACGACTGATTAGTGAGTTCAGTTCACACTAGGCTTTGGCTTTATGCCACATCTAAGTTACACTTAGAAAATCATTTGGTATCTTCAGCATGGTGTTGTGGTTAATGAGCTCATCTTGCTAGATCAATTACGACTGATTAGTGAGTTCAGTTCGCACTAGGCTTTTGGCTTTATGCCACATCTAAGTTAAACTTAGAAATCATTTCGTCTCTTCAGCATGGTGTTGTGGTTAATGAGCTCATCTTGCTAGATCAATTACGACTGATTAGTGAGTTCAGTTCTCACTAGGCTTTGGCTTTATGCCACATCTAAGTTAAACTTAGAAAATCATTTGGTCTCTTCAGCATGGTGATGTGGTTAATGAGCTTGTCTTGCTAGATCAATTACGACTGATTAGTGAGTTCAGTTCTCACTAGGCTTTTGGCTTTATGCCACATCTAGTTAAACTTAGAAAATCATTTGGTCTCTTCAGCATGGTGTTGTGGTTAATGAGCTCATCTTGCTAGATCAATTACGACTGATTAGTGAGTTCAGTTCTCACTAGGCTTTGGCTTTATGCCACATCTAAGTTAAACTTAGAAAATCATTTGGTCTCTTCAGCATGGTGTTGTGGTTAATGAGCTCATCTTGCTAGATCAATTACGACTGATTAGTGAGTTCAGTTCTCACTAGGCTTTTGGCTTTATGCCACATCTAAGTTAAACTTAGAAAATCATTTGGTCTCTTCAGCATGGTGATGTGGTTAATGAGCTTGTCTTGCTAGATCAATTACGACTGATTAGTGAGTTCAGTTCTCACTAGGCTTTTGGCTTTATGCCACATCGAAGTTAAACTTAGAAAATCATTTGGTCTCTTCAGCATGGTGATGTGGTTAATGAGCTTGTCTTGCTAGATCAATTACGACTGATTAGTGAGTTCAGTTCTCACTAGGCTTTTGGCTTTATGCCGCATCTAGTTAAACTTAGAAAATCATTTGGTCTCTTCAGCATGGTGTTGTGGTTAATGAGCTCATCTTGCTAGATCAATTACGACTGATTAGTGAGTTCAGTTCTCACTAGGCTTTTGGCTTTATGCCACATCTAAGTTAAACTTAGAAATCATTTGGTCTCTTCAGCATGGTGATGTGGTTAATGACCTCGTCTTGCTAGATCAATTACGACTGATTAGTGAGTTCAGTTCACACTAGGCTTTTGGCTTTTATACTTACATCTAAGTTAAACTTAGAAAATTTTGGTCTCTTCAGCATGGTGTTGTGGTTAATGAGCTCATCTTGCTAGATCAATTACGACTGATTAGTGAGTTCAGTTCACACTAGGCTTTTGGCTTTATGCCACATCTAAGTTACACTTAGAAAACCATTTGGTATCTTCAGCATGGTGTTGTGGTTAATGAGCTCATCTTGCTAGATCAATTACGACTGATTAGTGAGTTCAGTTCGCACAAGGCTTTTGGCTTTATGCCACATCTAAGTTAAACTTAGAAATCATTTCGTCTCTTCAGCATGGTGTTGTGGTTAATGAGCTCATCTTGCTAGATCAATTACGACTGATTAGTGAGTTCAGTTCTCACTAGGCTTTTGGCTTTATGCGACATCTAGTTAAACTTAGAAAATCATTTGGTCTCTTCAGCATGGTGTTGTGGTTAATGAGCTCATCTTGCTAGATCAATTACGACTGATTAGTGAGTTCAGTTCACACTAAGGCTTTTGGCTTTATGCCACATCTAAGTTAAACTTAGAAATCATTTCGTCTCTTCAGCATGGTGTTGTGGTTAATGAGCTCATCTTGCTAGATCAATTACGACTGATTAGTGAGTTCCGGATTCACACTAGGCTTTTGGCTTTATGCCACATCTAAGTTAAACTTAGAAATCATTTCGTCTCTTCAGCATGGTGTTGTGGTTAATGAGCTCATCTTGCTAGATCAATTACGACTGATTAGTGAGTTCAGTTCTCACTAGGCTTTTGGCTTTATGCCACATCTAAGTTAAACTTAGAAAATCATTTGGTCTCTTCAGCATGGTGTTGTGGTTAATGAGCTCATCTTGCCTAGATCCAATTACGACTGATTAGTGAGTTCAGTTCTCACTAGGCTTTTGGCTTTATGCCACATCTAAGTTAAACTTAGAAAATCATTTGGTCTCTTCAGCATGGTGATGTGGTTAATGAGCTTGTCTTGCTAGATCAATTACGACTGATTAGTGAGTTCAGTTCTCACTAGGCTTTTGGCTTTATGCCACATCTAAGTTAAACTTAGAAAATCATTTGGTCTCTTCAGCATGGTGTTGTGGTTAATGTGCTCATCTTGCTAGATCAATTACGACTGATTAGTGAGTTCAGTTCTCACTAGGCTTGCAACTTTATGCCACATCTAAGTTAAACTTAGAAATCATTTGGTCTGCGCACCAGCATGGTGATGTGGTTAATGACCTCGTCTTGCTAGATCAATTACGACTGATTAGTGAGTTCAGTTCTCACTAGACTTTGGCTTTATGCCACATCTAGTTAAACTTGAGAAAATCATTTGGTCTCTTCAGCATGGTGTTGTGGTTAATGAGCTCATCTTGCTAGATCAATTACGACTGATTAGTGAGTTCAATTCTCACTAGGCTTTTGGCTTTATGCCACATCTAAGTTAAACTTAGAAATCATTTGGTCTCTTCAGCATGGTGATGTGGTTAATGACACAAATCTTGCTAGATCAATTACGACTGATTAGTGAGTTCAGTTCACACTAGGCTTTTGGCTTTATGCCACATCTAAGTTAAACTTAGAAAATCATTTGGTCTCTTCAGCATGGTGTTGTGGGTTAATGAGCTCATCTTGCTAAGATCAATTCTGACTGATTAGTGAGTTCAGTTCACACTAGGCTTTTGGCTTTATGCCACATCTAAGTTACATGAAAATCATTTGGTATCTTCAGCATGGTGTTGTGGTTAATGAGCTCATCTTGCTAGATCAATTACGACTGATTAGTGAGTTCAGTTCGCACTAGGCTTTTGGCTTTATGCCACATCTAAGTTAAACTTAGAAATCATTTCGTCTCTTCAGCATGGTGTTGTGGTTAATGAGCTCATCTTGCTAGATCAATTACGACTGATTAGTGAGTTCAGTTCTCACTAGGCTTTTGGCTTTATGCCACATCTAAGTTAAACTTAGAAAATCATTTGGTCTCTTCAGCATGGTGATGTGGTTAATGAGCTTGTCTTGCTAGATCAATTACGACTGATTAGTGAGTTCAGTTCTCACTAGGCTTTGGCTTTATGCCACATCTAGTTAAACTTAAGAAAATCATTTGAAGTCTCTTCAACATGGTGTTGTGGTTAATGAGCTCATCTTGCTAGATCAATTACGACTGATTAGTGAGTTCAGTTCTCACTAGGCTTTGGCTTTATGCCACATCTAAGTTAAACTTAGAAAATCATTTGGTCTCTTCAGCATGGTGTTGTGGTTAATGAGCTCATCTTGCTAGATCAATTACGACTGATTAGTGAGTTCAGTTCTGCTAGGCTTTGGCTTTATGCCACATCTAAGTTAAACTTAGAAAATCATTTAGTCTCTTCAGCATGGTGATGTGGTTAATGAGCTTGTCTTGCTAGATCCAATTACGACTGATTAGTGAGTTCAGTTCTCACTGGGCTTTTGGCTTTATGCCACATCGAAGTTAAACTTAGAAAATCATTTGGTCTCTTCAGCATGGTGATGTGGTTAATGAGCTTGTCTTGCTAGATCAATTACGACTGATTAGTGAGTTCAGTTCTCACTAGGCTTTTTATTTTATCGCATCTAGTTAAACTTAGAAAATCATTTGGTCTCTTCAGCATGGTGTTGTAGTTAATGAGCTCATCTTGCTAGATCAATTACGACTGATTAGTGAGTTCAGTTCTCACTAGGCTTTTGGCTTTATGCCACATCTAAGTTAAACTTAGAAATCATTTGGTCTCTTCAGCATGGTGATGTGGTTAATAATGACCTCGTCTTGCTAGATCAATTACGACTGATTAGTGAGTTCAGTTCACACTAGGCTTTTGGCTTTATGCCACATCTAAGTTAAACTTAGAAAATCGTTTGGTCTCTTCAGCATGGTGTTGTGGTTAATGAGCTCATCTTGCTAGATCAATTACGACTGATTAGTGAGTTCCAGTTCACACTAGGCTTTTGGCTTTATGCCACATCTAAGTTACACTTAGAAAACCATTTGGTATCTTCAGCATGGTGTTGTGGTTAATGAGCTCATCTTGCTAGATCAATTACGACCCTGATTAGTGAGTTCAGTTCGCACTAGGCTTTTGGCTTTATGCCACATCTAAGTTAAACTTAGAAAATCATTTCGTCTCTTCAGCATGGTGTTGTGGTTAATGAGCTCATCTTGCTAGATCAATTACGACTGATTAGTGAGTTCAGTTCTCTGCACTAGGCTTTTGGCTTTATGCGACATCTAGTTAAACTTAGAAAATCATTTGGTCTCTTCAGCATGGTGTTGTGGTTAATGAGCTCATCTTGCTAGATCAATTACGACTGATTAGTGAGTTCAGTTCTCACTGGGCTTTTGGCTTTATGCCACATCTAAGTTAAACTTAGAAAATCATTTAGTCTCTTCAGCATGGTGTTGTGGTTAATGAGCTCATCTTGCTAGATCAATTACGACTGATTAGTGAGTTCAGTTCTCACTAGGCTTTTGGCTTGCTATGCCACATCTAAGTTAAACTTAGAAAATCATTTGGTCTCTTCAGCATGGTGATGTGGTTAATGAGCTTGTCTTGCTAGATCAATTACGACTGATTAGTGAGTTCAGTTCTCACTAGGCTTTGGCTTTATGCCACATCGGATTAAACTTAGAAAATCATTTGGTCTCTTCAGCATGGTGATGTGGTTAATGAGCTTGTCTTGCTAGATCAATTACGACTGATTAGTGAGTTCAGTTCTCACTAGGCTTTTGGCTTTATGCCACATCTAGTTAAACTTAGAAAATCATTTGGTCTCTTCAGCATGGTGTTGTGGTTAATGAGCTCATCTTGCTAGATCAATTACGACTGATTAGTGAGTTCTTACACTAGGCTTTTGGCTATGCCACATCTAAGTTACACTTGAAAATCATTTGGTATCTTCAGCATGGTGTTGTGGTTAATGAACTCATCTTGCTAGATCAATTACGACTGATTAGTGAGTTCAGTTCTCACTAGGCTTTTGGCTTTATGCCACATCTAAGTTAAACTTAGAAAATCATTTGGTCTCTTCCTTCATTATTTGTGGTTAATGAGCTCATCTTGCTAGATCAATTACGACTGATTAGTGAGTTCAGTTCTCACTAGGCTTTTGGCTTTATGCCACATCTAAGTTAAACTTAGAAAATCATTTGGTCTCTTCAGCATGGTGATGTGGTTAATGAGCTTGTCTTGCTAGATCAATTACGACTGATTAGTGAGTTCAGTTCTCACTAGGCTTTGGCTTTATGCCACATCTAAGTTAAACTTAGAAAATCATTTGGTCTCTTCAGCATGGTGATGTGGTTAATGTGCTTGTCTTGCTAGATCAATTACGACTGATTAGTAGTTCTCAGTTCTCATCAGGGCTTTTGGCTTTATGCCACATCTAGTTAAACTTAGAAAATCATTTGGTCTCTTCAGCATGGTGTTGTGGTTAATGAGCTCATCTTGCTAGATCAATTACGACTGATTAGTGAGTTCAGTTCTCACTAGGCTTTGGCTTTATGCCACATCTAAGTTAAACTTAGAAAATCATTTGGTCTCTTCAGCATGGTGTTGTGGTTAATGAGCTCATCTTGCTAGATCAATTACGACTGATTAGTGAGTTCAGTTCTCACTAGGCTTTTGGCTTTATGCCACATCTAAGTTAAACTTAGAAAATCATTTGGTCTCTTCAGCATGGTGATGTGGTTAATGAGCTTGTCTTGCTAGATCAATTACGACTGATTAGTGAGTTCAGTTCTCACTAGGCTTTTGGCTTTATGCCACATCTAAGTTAAACTTAGAAAATCATTTGGTCTCTTCAGCATGGTGATGTGGTTAATGAGCTTGTCTTGCTAGATCAATTACGACTGATTAGTGAGTTCAGTTCTCACTAGGCTTTTGGCTTTATGCCACATCTAGTTAAACTTAGAAAATCATTTGGTCTCTTCAGCATGGTGTTGTGGTTAATGAGCTCATCTTGCTAGATCAATTACGACTGATTAGTGAGTTCAGTTCTCACTAGGCTTTTGGCTTTATGCCACATCTCAGTTAAACTTAGAAAATCATTTGGTCTCTTCAGCATGGTGTTGTGGTTAATGAGCTCATCTTGCTAGATCAATTATGACTGATTAGTGAGTTCAGTTCTCACTAGGCTTTTCGCTTTATGCCACATCTAAGTTAAACTTAGAAATCATTTGGTCTCTTCAGCATGGTGATGTGGTTAATGACCTCATCTTGCTAGATCAATTACGACTGATTAGTGTGTTCAGTTCACACTAGGCTTTTGGCTTTATGCCACATCTAAGTTAAACTTAGAAAATCATTTGGTCTCTTCAGCATGGTGTTGTGGTTAATGAGCTCATCTTGCTAGATCAATTACGACTGATTAGTGAGTTCAGTTCACACTAGGCTTTTGGCTTTATGCCACATCTAAGTTACACTTAGAAAATCATTTGGTCTCTTCAGCATGGTGTTGTGGTTAATGAGCTCATCTTGCTAGATCAATTACGACTGATTAGTGAGTTCAGTTCACACTAGGCTTTTGGCTTTATGCCACATCTAAGTTAAACTTAGAAATCATTTGGTCTCTTCAGCATGGTGTTGTGGTTAATGAGCTCATCTTGCTAGATCAATTACGACTGATTAGTGAGTTCAGTTCACACTAGGCTTTGGCTTTATGCCACATCTAAGTTAAACTTAGAAATCATTTCGTCTCTTCAGCATGGTGTTGTGGTTAATGAGCTCATCTTGCTAGATCAATTACGACTGATTAGTGAGTTCAGTTCTCATCAGGCTTTTGGTTTATGCCACATCTAAGTTAAACTTTGAAAATCATTTGGTCTCTTCAGCATGGTGTTGTGGTTAATGAGCTCATCTTGCTAGATCAATTACGACTGATTAGTGAGTTCAGTTCTCACTATGCTAGGCTTTTGGTTTATGCCACATCTAAGTTAAACTTAGAAAATCATTTGGTCTCTTCAGCATGGTGATGTGGTTAATGAGCTTGTCTTGCTAGATCAATTACGACTGATTAGTGAGTTCAGTTCTCACTAGGCTTTTGGCTTTATGCCACATCTAAGTTAAACTTAGAAAATCATTTGGTCTCTTCAGCATGGTGTTGTGGTTAATGTGCTCATCTTGCTAGATCAATTACGACTGATTAGTGAGTTCAGTTCTCACTAGGCTTCTTTGGCTTTATGCCACATCTAAGTTAAACTTAGAAATCATTTGGTCTCTTCAGCATGGTGATGTGGTTAATGACCTCGTCTTGCTAGATCAATTACGACTGATTATGAGTTCAGTTCTCACTAGGCTTTTGGCTTTATGCCACATCTAGTTAAACTTAGAAAATCATTTGGTCTCTTCAGCATGGTGTTGTGGTTAATGAGCTCATCTTGCTAGATCAATTACGACTGATTAGTGAGTTCAGTTCACTCAGGCTTTTGGCTTTATGCCACATCTAAGTAAAACTTAGAAATCATTTGGTCTCTTCAGCATGGTGATGTGGTTAATGACCTCGTCTTGCTAGATCAATTACGACTGATTAGTGAGTTCAGTTCACACTAGGCTTTTGGCTTTATGCCACATCTAAGTTAAACTTAGAAAATCATTTGGTCTCAGCATGGTGTTGTGGTTAATGAGCTCATCTTGCTAGATCAATTACGACTGATTGAGTTCAGTTCACACTAGGCTTTTGTTTATGTGCCACATCTAAGTTACACTTAGAAAATCATTTGGTATCTTCAGCATGGTGTTGTGGTTAATGAGCTCATCTTGCTAGATCAATTACGACTGATTAGTGAGTTCAGTTCGCACTAGGCTTTTGGCTTTATGCCACATCTAAGTTAAACTTAGAAATCATTTCGTCTCTTCAGCATGGTGTTGTGCTTAATGAGCTGATCTTGCTAGATCAATTACGACTGATTAGTGAGTTCAGTTCTCACTAGGCTTTTGGCTTTATGCCACATCTAGTTAAACTTAGAAAATCATTTGGTCTCTTCAGCATGGTGTTGTGGTTAATGAGCTCATCTTGCTAGATCAATTACGACTGATTAGTGAGTTCAGTTCTCACTAGGCTTTTGGCTTTATGCCACATCTAAGTTAAACTTAGAAAATCATTTGGTCTCTTCAGCATGGTGTTGTGGTTAATGAGCTCATCTTGCTAGATCAATTACGACTGATTAGTGAGTTCAGTTCTCACTAGGCTTTTGGCTTTATGCCACATCTAAGTTAAACTTGAAAATCATTTGGTCTCTTCAGCATGGTGATGTGGTTAATGAGCTTGTCTTGCTAGATCAATTACGACTGATTAGTGAGTTCAGTTCTCACTAGGCTTTTGGCTTTATGCCACATCGAAGTTAAACTTAGAAAATCATTTGGTCTCTTCAGCATGGTGATGTGGTTAATGAGCTTGTCTTGCTAGATCAATTACGACTGATTAGTGAGTTCAGTTCTCACTAGGCTTTTGGCTTTATGCCGCATCTAGTTAAACTTAGAAAATCATTTGGTCTCTTCAGCATGGTGTTGTGGTTAATGAGCTCATCTTGCTAGATCAATTACGACTGATTAGTGAGTTCAGTTCTCACTAGGCTTTTGGCTTTATGCCACATCTAAGTTAAACTTAGAAATCATTTGGTCTCTTCAGCATGGTGATGTGGTTAATGACCTCGTCTTGCTAGATCAATTACGACTGATTAGTGAGTTCAGTTCACACTAGGCTTTTGGCTTTATGCCCATCTAAGTTAAACTTAGAAAATCGTTTGGTCTCTTCAGCATGGTGTTGTGGTTAATGAGCTCATCCTTGCTAGATCAATTACGACTGATTAGTGAGTTCAGTTCACACTAGGCTTTTGGCTTTATGCCACATCTAAGTTACACTTAGAAAATCATTTGGTATCTTCAGCATGGTGTTGTGGTTAATGAGCTCATCTTGCTAGATCAATTACGACTGATTAGTGAGTTCCCAGTTAGCACTAGGCTTTTGGCTTTATGCCACATCTAAATTAAACTTGAAATCCATTTCGTCTCTTCATGGTGTTGTGGTTAATGAGCTCATCTTGCTAGATCAATTACGACTGATTAGTGAGTTCAGTTCTCACTAGGCTTTTGGCTATGCCACATCTAAGTTAAACTTAGAAAATCATTTGGTCTCTTCAGCATGGTGATGTGGTTAATGAGCTTGTCTTGCTAGATCAATTACGACTGATTAGTGAGTTCAGTTCTCACTAGGCTTTTGGCTTTATGCGACATCTTGTTAAACTTAGAAAATCATTTGGTCTCTTCAGCATGGTGTTGTGGTTAATGAGCTCATCTTGCTAGATCAATTACGACTGATTAGTGAGTTCAGTTCTCACTAGGCTTTTGGCTTTGTACACATCTAAGTTAAACTTAGAAAATCATTTGGTCTCTTCAGCATGGTGTTGTGGTTAATGAGCTCATCTTGCTAGATCAATTACGACTGATTAGTGAGTTCAGTTCTCACTAGGCTTTTGGCTTTATGCCACATCTAAGTTAAACTTAGAAAATCATTTGGTCTCTTCAGCATGTGATGTGGTTAATGAGCTTGTCTTGCTAGATCAATTACGACTGATTAGTGAGTTCAGTTCTCACTAGGCTTTTGGCTTTATGCCACATCGAAGTTAAACTTAGAAAATCATTTGGTCTCTTCAGCATGGTGATGTGGTTAATGAGCTTGTCTTGCTAGATCAATTACGACTGATTAGTGAGTTCAGGTTCTCACTAGGCTTTTGGCTTTATGCTACATCTAGTTAAACTTAGAAAATCATTTGGTCTCTTCAGCATGGTGTTGTGGTTAATGAGCTCATCTTGCTAGATCAATTACGACTGATTGATGAGAGTTCAGTTCTCACTAGGCTTTTGGCTTGATGCCACATCTAAGTTAAACTTAGAAATCAATTGGTCTCTTCAGCATGGTGATGTGGTTAATGACCTCGTCTTGCTAGATCAATTACGACTGATTAATGAGTTCAGTTCACACTAGGCTTTTGGCTTTATGCCACATCTAAGTTAAACTTAGAAAATCATTTGGTCTCTTCAGCATGGTGTTGTGGTTAATGAGCTCATCTTGCTAGATCAATTACGACTGATTAGTGAGTTCAGTTCACACTAGGCTTTTGGCTTTATGCCACATCTAAGTTACACTTAGAAAATCATTTGGTATCTTCAGCATGGTGTTGTCGTTAATGAGCTCATCTTGCTAGATCAATTACGACTGATTAGTGAGTTCAGTTCGCACTAGGCTTTTGGCTTTATGCCACATCTGAGTTAAACTTAGAAATCATTTCGTCTCTTCAGCATGGTGTTGTGGTTAATGAGCTCATCTTGCTAGATCAATTACGACTGATTAGTGAGTTCAGTTCACACTAGGCTTTTGGCTTTATGCCACATCTAAGTTAAACTTAGAAATCATTTGGTCTCTTCAGCATGGTGTTGTGGTTAATGAGCTCATCTTGCTAGATCAATTACGACTGATTAGTGAGTTCCTAGTTCTCACTAGGCTTTTGGCTTTATGCCACATCTAAGTTAAACTTAGAAAATCATTTGGTCTCTTCAGCATGGTGATATGGTTAATGAGCTTGTCTTGCTAGATCAATTACGACTGATTAGTGAGTTCAGTTCTCACTAGGCTTTTGGCTTTATGCGACATCTAGTTAAACTTAGAAAATCATTTGGTCTCTTCAGCATGGTGTTGTGGTTAATGAGCTCATCTTGCTAGATCAATTACGACTGATTAGTGAGTTCAGTTCTCACTAGGCTTTTTGGCTTTATGCCACATCTAAGTTAAACTTAGAAATCATTTGGTCTCTTCAGCATGTAGTGATGTGGTTAATGACCTCGTCTTGCTAGATCAATTACGACTGATTAGTGAGTTCAGTTCTCACTAGGCTTTTGGCTTTATGCCACATCTAGTTAAACTTAGAAAATCATTTGGTCTCTTCAGCATGGTGTTGTGGTTAATGAGCTCATCTTGCTAGATCAATTACGACTGATTAGTGAGTTCAATTCTCACTAGGCTTTTGGCTTTATGCCACATCTAAGTTAAACTTAGAAATCATTTGGTCTCTTCAGCATGGTGATGTGGTTAATGACCTCGTCTTGCTAGATCAATTACGACTGATTAGTGAGTTCAGTTCACACTAGGCTTTTGGCTTTATGCCACATCTAAGTTAAACTTAGAAAATCATTTGGTCTCTTCAGCATGGTGTTGTGGTTAATGAGCTCATCTTGCTAGATCAATTACGACTGATTAGTGAGTTCAGTTCACACTAGGCTTTGGCTTTATGCCACATCTAAGTTACACTTAGAAAATCATTTGGTAATTTCAGCATGGTGTTGTGGTTAATGAGCTCATCTTGCTAGATCAATTACGACTGATTAGTGAGTTCAGTTCGCACTAGGCTTTTGGCTTTATGCCACATCTAAGTTAAACTTAGAAATCATTTCGTCTCTTCAGCATGGTGTTGTGGTTAATGAGCTCATCTTGCTAGATCAATTACGACTGATTAGTGAGTTCAGTTCTCACTAGGCTTTTGGCTTTATGCCACATCTGGGGGTTAAACTTAGAAAATCATTTGGTCTCTTCAGCATGGTGATGTGGTTAATGAGCTTGTCTTGCTAGATCAATTACGACTGATTAGTGAGTTCAGTTCTCACTAGGCTTTTGGCTTTATGCCACATCTAGTTAAACTTAGAAAATCATTTGGTCTCTTCAGCATGGTGTTGTAATGAGCTCATCTTGCTAGATCAATTACGACTGATTAGTGAGTTCAGTTCTCACTAGGCTTTTTGCTGCCACATCTAAGTTAAACTTAGAAAATCATTTGGTCTCTTCAGCATGGTGTTGTGGTTAATGAGCTCATCTTGCTAGATCAATTACGACTGATTAGTGAGTTCAGTTCTCACTAGGCTTTTGGCTTTATGCCACATCTAAGTTAAACTTAGAAAATCATTTGTTCCCTCTTCAGCATGGTGATGTGGTTAATGAGCTTGTCTTGCTAGATCAATTACGACTGATTAGTGAGTTCAGTTCTCACTAGGCTTTTGGCTTTATGCCACATCGAAGTTAAACTTAGAAAATCATTTGGTCTCTTCAGCATGGTGATGTGGTTAATGAGCTTGTCTTGCTAGATCAATTACGACTGATTAGTGAGTTCAGTTCTCACTAGGCTTTTGGCTTTATGCCACATCTAGTTAAACTTAGAAAATCATTTGGTCTCTTCAGCATGGTGTTGTGGTTAATGAGCTCATCTTGCTAGATCAGTTACGACTGATTAGTGAGTTCAGTTCTCACTAGGCTTTTGGCTTTATGCCACATCTAAGTTAAACTTAGAAATCATTTGGTCTCTTCAGCATGGTGATGTGGTTAATGACCTCGTCTTGCTAGATCAATTACGACTGATTAGTGAGTTCAGTTCACACTAGGCTTTTGGCTTTATGCCACATCTGCTAAACTTAGAAAATCGTTTGGTCTCTTCAGCATGGTGTTGTGGTTAATGAGCTCATCTTGCTAGATCAATTACGACTGATTAGTGAGTTCAGTTCACACTAGGCTTTTGGCTTTATGCCACATCTAAGTTACACTTTAGAAAATCATTTGGTATCTTCAGCATGGTGCTATTGTGGTTAATGAGCTCATCTTAGATCAATTACGACTGATTAGTGAGTTCAGTTCGCACTAGGCTTTTGGCTTTATGCCACATCTGGGTTAAACTTAGAAATCATTTCGTCTCTTCAGCATGGTGTTGTGGTTAATGAGCTCATCTTGCTAGATCAATTACGACTGATTAGTGAGTTCAGTTCTCACTAGGCTTTTGGCTTTATGCCACATCTAAGTTAAACTTAGAAAATCATTTGGTCTCTTCAGCATGGTGATGTGGTTAATGAGCTTGTCTTGCTAGATCAATTACGACTGGATTAGTGAGTTCAGTTCTCACTAGGCTTTTTGGCTTTATGCGGCATCTAGTTAAACTTAGAAAATCATTTGTACTTGTGCATGGTGTTGCAGTTTAATGAGCTCATCTTGCTAGATCAATTACGACTGATTAGTGAGTTCAGTTCGCACTAGGCTTTTTGGCTTTATGCCACATCTAAGTTAAACTTAGAAATCATTTCTCAGTTTCTTCAGCATGGTGTTGTGGTTAATGAGCTCATCTTGCTAGATCAATTACGACTGATTAGTGAGTTCAGTTCTCACTAGGCTTTGGCTTTATGCCACATCTGGGTTAAACTTAGAAAATCATTTGGTCTCTTCAGCATGGTGATGTGGTTAATGAGCTTGTCTTGCTAGATCAATTACGACTGATTAGTGAGTTCAGTTCTCACTAGGCTTTTGGCTTTATGCCACATCTAGTTAAACTTAGAAAATCATTTGGTCTCTTCAGCATGGTGTTGTGGTTAATGAGCTCATCTTGCTAGATCAATTACGACTGATTAGTGAGTTCAGTTCTCACTAGGCTTTGGCTTTATGCCACATCTAAGTTAAACTTAGAAAATCATTTGGTCTCTTCAGCATGGTGTTGTGGTTAATGAGCTCATCTTGCTAGATCAATTACGACTGATTAGTGAGTTCAGTTCTCACTAGGCTTTTGGCTTTATGCCACATCTAAGTTAAACTTAGAAAATCATTTGGTCTCTTCAGCATGGTGATGTGGTTAATGAGCTTGTCTTGCTAGATCAATTACGACTGATTAGTGAGTTCAGTTCTCACTAGGCTTTGGCTTTATGCCACATCGAAGTTAAACTTAGAAAATCATTTGTCTCTTCAGCATGGTGATGTGGTTAATGAGCTTGTCTTGCTAGATCAATTACGACTGATTAGTGAGTTCAGTTCTCACTAGGCTTTTGGCTTTATGCCACATCTAGTTAAACTTAGAAAATCATTTGGTCTCTTCAGCATGGTGTTGTGGTTAATGAGCTCATCTTGCTAGATCACTACGACTGATTAGTGAGTTCAGTTCTCACTAGGCTTTTGGCTTTATGCCACATCTAAGTTAAACTTAGAAATCATTTGGTCTCTTCAGCATGGTGATGTGGTTAATGACCTCGTCTTGCTAGATCAATTACGACTGATTAGTGAGTTCAGTTCACACTAGGCTTTTGGCTTTATGCCACATCTAAGTTAAACTTAGAAAAATCGTTTGGTCTCTTCAGCATGGTGTTGTGGTTAATGAGCTCATCTTGCTAGATCAATTACGACTGATTAGTGAGTTCAGTTCACACTAGGCTTTTGGCTTTATGCCACATCTAAGTTACACTTAGAAAATCATTTACATTTCAGCATGGTGTTGTGGTTAATGAGCTCATCTTTGTCAGATCAATTACGACTGATTAGTGAGTTCAGTTCGCACCAGGGCTTTTGGCTTTATGCCACATCTAAGTTAAACTTAGAAATCATTTCCTGGCTCTTCAGCATGGTGTTGTGGTTAATGAGCTCATCTTGCTAGATCAATTACGACTGATTAGTGAGTTCAGTTCTCACTAGGCTTTTGGCTTTATGCCACATCTAAGTTAAACTTAGAAAATCATTTGGTCTCTTCAGCATGGTGATGTGGTTAATGAGCTTGTCTTGCTAGATCAATTACGACTGATTAGTGAGTTCAGTTCTCACTAGGCTTTTGGCTTTATGCGACATCTAGTTAAACTTAGGAAAATCATTTGGTCTCTTCAGCATGGTGTTGTGGTTAATGAGCTCATCTTGCTAGATCAATTACGACTGATTAGTGAGTTCAGTTCTCACTAGGCTTTTGGCTTTATGTTACATCTAAGTTAAACTTAGAAAAATCATTTGGTCTCTTCAGCATGGTGTTGTGGTTAATGAGCTCATCTTGCTAGATCAATTACGACTGATTAGTGAGTTCAGTTCTCACTAGCTTTTGGTTTTATGCCACATCTAAGTTAAACTTAGAAAATCATTTGGTCTCTTCAGCATGGTGATGTGGTTAATGAGCTTGTCTTGCTAGATCAATTACGACTGATTAGTGAGTTCAGTTCTCACTAGGCTTTTGGCTTTATGCCACATCGAAGTTAAACTTAGAAAATCATTTGGTCTCTTCAGCATGGTGATGTGGTTAATGAGCTTGTCTTGCTAGATCAATTACGACTGATTATTCAGTTCTCACTAGGCTTTGGCTTTATGCCACATCTAGTTAAACTTAGAAAATCATTTGGTCTCTTCAGCATGGTGTTGTGGTTAATGAGCTCATCTTGCTAGATCAATTACGACTGATTAGTGAGTTCAGTTCTCACTAGGCTTTTGGCTTTATGCCACATCTAAGTTAAACTTAGAAATCAATTGGTCTCTTCAGCATGGTGATGTGGTTAATGACCTCGTCTTGCTAGATCAATTACGACTGATTAGTGAGTTCAGTTCACACTAGGCTTTTGGCTTTATGCCACATCTAAGTTAAACTTAGAAAATCATTTGGTCTCTTCAGCATGGTGTTGTGGTTAATGAGCTCATCTTGCTAGATCTGTTCACTGATTAGTGAGTTCAGTTCTCACTAGGCTTTGGTTTTATGCCACATCTAAGTTAAACTTAGAAAATCATTTGGTCTCTTCAGCATGGTGTTGTGGTTAATGAGCTCATCTTGCTAGATCAATTACGACTGATTAGTGAGTTCAGTTCTCACTAGGCTTTGGCTTTATGCCACATCTAAGTTAAACTTAGAAAATCATTTGGTCTCTTCAGCATGGTGATGTGGTTAATGAGCTTACCTTTGCTGGTGGATCAATTACGAATGATTAGTGAGTTCAGTTCTCACTAGGCTTTTGGCTTTATGCCACATCGAAGTTAAACTTTAGAAAATCATTTGGTCTCTTCAGCATGGTGATGTGGTTAATGAGCTTGTCTTGCTAGATCAATTACGACTGATTAGTGAGTTCAGTTCTCACTAGGCTTTTGGCTTTATGCCACATCTAGTTAAACTTAGAAAATCATTTGGTCTCTTCAGCATGGTGTTGTGGTTAATGAGCTCATCTTGCTAGATCAATTACGACTGATTAGTGAGTTCAGTTCTCACTAGGCTTTTTGGCTTTATGCCACATCTAAGTTAAACGTAGAAATCATTTGGTCTCTTCAGCATGGTGATTTGGTTAATGACCTCGTCTTGCTAGATCAATTACGACTGATTAGTGAGTTCAGTTCACACTAGGCTTTTGGCTTTATGCCACATCTAAGTTAAACTTAGAAAATCATTTGGTCTCTTCAGCATGGTGTTGTGGTTAATGAGCTCATCTTGCTAGATCAATTACGACTGATTAGTGAGTTCAGTTCACACTAGGCTTTTGGCTTTATGCCACATCTAAGTTACACTTAGAAAATCATTTGGTATCTTCAGCATGGTGTTGTGGTTAATGAGCTCATCTTGCTAGATCAATTACGACTGATTAGTGAGTTCAGTTCGCACTAGGCTTTTGGCTTTATGCCACATCTAAGTTAAACTTAGACATCATTTCGTCTCTTCAGCATGGTGTTGTGGTTAATGAGCTCATCTTGCTAGATCAATTACGACTGATTAGTGAGTTCAGTTCTCACTAGGCTTTTGGCTTTATGCCACATCTAAGTTAAACTTAGAAAATCATTTGGTCTCTTCAGCATGGTGATGTGGTTAATGAGCTTGTCTTGCTAGATCAATTACGACTGATTAGTGAGTTCAGTTCTCACTAGGCTTTTGGCTTTATGCGACATCTAGTTAAACTTAGAAAATCATTTGGTCTCTTCAGCATGGTGTTGTGGTTAATGAGCTCATCTTGCTAGATCAATTACGACTGATTAGTGAGTTCAGTTCTCACTAGGCTTTTGGCTTTATGCCACATCTAAGTTAAACTTAGAAAATCATTTGGTCTCTTCAGCATGGTGTTGTGGTTAATGAGCTCATCTTGCTAGATCAATTACGACTGATTAGTGAGTTCAGTTCTCACTAGGCTTTTGGCTTTATGCCACATCTAAGTTAAACTTAGAAAATCATTTGGTCTCTTCAGCATGGTGATGTGGTTAATGAGCTTGTCTTGCTAGATCAATTACGACTGATTAGTGAGTTCAGTTCTCACTAGGCTTTTGGCTTTATGCCACATCGAAGTTAAACTTAGAAAATCATTTGGTCTCTTCAGCATGGTGATGTGGCTAATGAGCTTGTCTTGCTAGATCAATTACGACTGATTAGTGAGTTCAGTTCTCACTAGGCTTTTGGCTTTATGCCACATCTAGTTAAACTTAGAAAATCATTTGGTCTCTTCAGCATGGTGTTGTGGTTAATGAGCTCATCTTGCTAGATCAATTACGACTGATTAGTGAGTTCAGTTCTCACTAGGCTTTTGGCTTTATGCCACATCTAAGTTAAACTTAGAAATCAATTGGTCTCTTCAGCATGGTGATGTGGTTAATGACCTCGTCTTGCTAGATCAATTACGACTGATTAGTGAGTTCAGTTCACACTAGGCTTTTGGCTTTGTGCCACATCTAAGTTAAACTTAGAAAATCATTTGGTCTCTTCAGCATGGTGTTGTGGTTAATGAGCTCATCTTGCTAGATCAATTACGACTGATTAGTGAGTTCAGTTCACACTAGGCTTTTGGCTTTATGCCACATCTAAGTTACACTTAGAAAATCATTTGGTATCTTCAGCATGGTGTTGTGGTTAATGAGCTCATCTTGCTAGATCAATTACGACTGATTAGTGAGTTCCGTTCGCACTAGGCTTTTGGCTTTATGCCACATCTAAGTTAAACTTAGAAATCATTTCGTCTCTTCAGCATGGTGTTGTGGTTAATGAGCTCATCTTGCTAGATCAATTACGACTGATTAGTGAGTTCAGTTCACACTAGGCTTTTGGCTTTATGCCACATCTAAGTTAAACTTAGAAATCATTTGGTCTCTTCAGCATGGTGTTGTGGTTAATGAGCTCATCTTGCTAGATCAATTACGACTGATTAGTGAGTTCAGTTCTCACTAGGCTTTTGGCTTTATGCCACATCTAAGTTAAACTTAGAAAATCATTTGGTCTCTTCAGCATGGTGATGTGGTTAATGAGCTTGTCTTGCTAGATCAATTACGACTGATTAGTGAGTTCAGTTCTCACTAGGCTTTTGGCTTTATGCGACATCTAGTTAAACTTAGAAAATCATTTGGTCTCTTCAGCATGGTGTTGTGGTTAATGAGCTCATCTTGCTAGATCAATTACGACTGATTAGTGAGTTCAGTTCTCACTAGGCTTTTGGCTTTATGCCACATCTAAGTTAAACTTAGAAATCATTTGGTCTCTTCAGTATGGTGATGTGGTTAATGAGCTTGTCTTGCTAGATCAATTACGACTGATTAGTGAGTTCAGTTCTCACTAGGCTTTTGGCTTTATGCCACATCTAAGTTAAACTTAGAAATCATTTGGTCTCTTCAGTATGGTGATGTGGTTAATGAGCTCGTCTTGCTAGATCAATTACGACTGATTAGTGAGTTCAGTTCTCACTAGGCTTTTGGCTTTATGCCACATCTAAGTTAAACTTAGAAAATGATATGGTCTCTTCAGCATGGTGTTGTGGTTAATGAGCTCATCTTGCTAGATCAATTACGACTGATTAGTGAGTTCAGTTCACACTAGGCTTTTGGCTTTATGCCACATCTAAGTTAAACTTAGAAATCATTTGGTCTCTTCAGCATGGTGATGTGGTTAATGAGCTCGTCTTGCTAGATCAATTACGACTGATTAGTGAGTTCAGTTCACACTAGGCTTTTGGCTTTATGCCACATCTAAGTTCAACTTAGAAATCATTTGGTCTCGTCAGCATGGTGTTGTGGTTAATGAGCTCATCTTGCTAGATCAATTACGACTGATTAGTGAGTTCCGTTCTCACTAGGCTTTTGGCTTTATGCCACATCTCAGTTAAACTTAGAAAATCATTTGGTCTCTTCAGCATGGTGTTGTGGTTAATGAGCTCATCTTGCTAGATCAATTACGACTGATTGGTGAGTTCAGTTCTCACTAGGCTTTTGGCTTTATGCCACATCTAAGTTAAACTTAGAAATCATTTGGTCTCTTCAGCATGGTGATGTGGTTAATGACCTCGTCTTGCTAGATCAATTACGACTGATTAGTGAGTTCAGTTCACACTAGGCTTTTGGCTTTATGCCACATCTAAGTTAAACTTAGAAAATCATTTGGTCTCTTCAGCATGGTGTTGTGGTTAATGAGCTCATCTTGCTAGATCAATTACGACTGATTAGTGAGTTCAGTTCACACTAGGCTTTTGGCTTTATGCCACATCTAAGTTACACTTAGAAAATCATTTGGTATCTTCAGCGTGGTGTTGTGGTTAATGAGCTCGTCTTGCTAGATCAATTACGACTGATTAGTGAGTTCAGTTCACACTAGGCTTTTGACTTTATGCCACATCTAAGTTAAACTTAGAAATCATTTCGTCTCTTCAGCATGGTGTTGTTGTTAATGAGCTCATCTTGCTAGATCAATTACGACTGATTAGTGAGTTCAGTTCACACTAGGCTTTTGGCTTTATGCCACATCTAAGTTAAACTTAGAAAATTATTTGGTCTCTTCAGCATGGTGATGTGGTTAATGAGCTTGTCTTGCTAGATAAATTATAACAGACTAATGCATTCAATTCCCACTGGGTGCACCACATTTTTGGCCTTGTGCCATATTTAAGCTACACTTAGAAAATCATCATTGGGAGATGTATATAAAGCTTGTTGAATACTACACGAAATATTTGTTAGTTATTCAGCGTGAGGAGGTGGGGGGGGGCAATAAAATTGATACTAGCTTGAGTAAAATGGAGGACAAGACAAGATTTAGGAGAGATAAAAAAAATTAATAAGAGCTACAAAGGACAGGAAATTGTAGAGAGCCATGATCACCAACTTCCTGAAGGGATATATCACATAAAAGAAGATGAAGAAAGCATAACAGTTACATTTACTCAAAACAAATGTTAAGAATTATAGCAGATTTTGGATATTTATTGGTAAAATGTGTATCTAGTTAATGATTCTGATTGGTTGAAATCCTTAAATTAATTTGTGGTTTATATTATTAATATTTGCTTATATAGAAATTATTTGAATTAGATTTTAGATTCAAACAATGACACAACACAATATACTGTGTAATGCAGAAACCAATGAACTATTTTCAGAAATATGAAGACTATTAATAATTTGAATGAAGAATCTATTCTAATTTTAGTAATTGATTTTTAGCAGCTTCTGTAAACTGGATTTGATTAGCAATTCATTAACAAAGTCAGTATGAAGCAATCACTATAGTTAACTAAAAAACATTTTCCTGGCACTAAAATCTTTAATTTTACTTAAGTAAAATTTTTAATGGCAGAAAAATAATAAATTTTTTCTATCATCTTGAATCCTTTGATGTACATCAAAGTTGCCAAAAGACAATTTCTATTTTAGTGGACTTTAAAAATACCTAAAATATGGTAAAAAAATTTGTAGAAGTCTTTTGAATTTGATTAATGCAAGCATTCCCAGTACCTTTTCTTATACCATGTTAGAAAATTCTTCAAAGTGAAGTTTATTTAGCTCTTTACTGATTTGTGTAGTCAATCAGTCAGTTTCTGGGACTAATAGAATGTATGTTTCTCTCAGTAGATAATTTTCTAAACATATTGTTAAATATAACAGACAATGAATGTCTATTATGTTTAATCATGAATCATTCTAAACATTGTATTTTAGCTTAAATATCAGGTGAAAATAAAAACAAAAATTGTCCAACATTTGGATATTTTTATTATGCTGGTTCTAAGCTTTTGACTCACATGACATAAAACTCAAGATAATATCATCTTTGACGGTGATGTCTTTATGTTAATGTACCTGAAACTTCTCTGAAGATGGCTCAGATTTCAGTTCAAAATTCCAACATATATCACCTGAAGAAGCCCAAAGTGTACAACAACCAAAAAAGTCGGGAATACAACAATAAAGAAAAGAACAACTGTCCAAACAAAGTAAATAATGTAAATAAGAGAATGCAGTCACATTAGTCAGCTTTTAAAAAATTGTCTTTCTCTCTTTACTTTATAAAGATTATATTTTTGAACAAGGTAGTCACTGATAAGGAAAAATGATTTTATTACAAGAATTTCAATGAAGAAAATTGTTGCTGGATCCATTTTAACCTAAAAGAAGCCTAACAGAAAAAAAAAATCTTGATATAATTGAAAGAAATTTTTTTTATTATGACTTGTCAGAAATTTGACAAACTATAATAGCACAACACTAAAGGTGAGCAAGTAGCTCATTTGAATGATGCATTGGAAAAGAAAAGACCTTTTCCTGTACAAGTAGATCAGCAGTAGATCTATTTTGCTACATTTGGAAAATACACTACATCAAATGAGCTGACATGGGAAGTACTTCAGCATGCAGCATATTCTCCAGTCTTGTTACCATTGCACAACTACTTATTTAAATATTTCATTGTAGCAAAATCAGACATATAAAAATTTAACAACAGAAAATAATAAAAACATTATAGCTACTGTTAAGAGGAAATTTAAAAACAAATAAAAAGGATGAAAAAAAAAACAAATACTTAATCAATTTCTTTCAAGTCAAATCTTTATGAAGGACTGAAAAATGTCCAAAGCAAATAAAACAGTAAACAATGAAGATAGAATATTATATATAATCATCAATGGTTGATAGCATTCATGCCTAAAAGCCACAATATCTGTTTACATAGGGAAAGCTGAAAAAAATGAATATCCTGCTTTCCTGCCTGCTGGAAATCCTCTTCCGTGGTTCCTATATATAAAAATATCGGAGAACCCTCTGACTCCGCTAATTATTGCCCTATCAGCTTCCTACCGATCTTTGGCAAAGTGTTCGAAGTCATCATCAACGCAGAGGTGGTACAACATTTCACAGCCCACAGACTCTTCTCTTACAAACAGTATGGCTTCCACTTCACCAGGTCTACTGCTGATATGCTCATGACCATCACTGAGTATATACACTAGGCCCTCGACAAAAACGGCGAAGCCCAAACTGTGGCCCTTGACATCGCCAAAGCGTTTGACAGAGTCTGGCATGCTGGCCTTCTATGCAAGCTGTAGGGCTATGGTATAACTGGACAATTGTTTGACCTAATCTAGTCCTTCCTTTCAAACCGTACAATGAAGGTAGTATTGAACGGACAAGCCTCCCAATACTATCACATGAATGTGGGTGTCCCTCAAGGCTCTATTCTAGGTCCTACATTTTTCCTTATCTATATTAATGATCTCCCTGAAGTAATAAGATCCCAAGTGACACGATTATAAAAAAAAATATTAGGGCTTTTAGATGGAAATTAAAACAAGCTTTCCTTAGTACCAAAAACATGTCTTGTTTATATGACCAAGTTACTTAACAAATGCTCAGCTATTACTGATTTATTTTATGCAATATACTTTGTTTAACCAGCAATTCTAACAACTTCAAAATACTGAAAATTTTCCTGAAAAATTAATTAAGTCAAATTCAGAATGAAGGATGCAATACAAAATTTGTCTAAAAAGTAACATTACAGAAAGTCAAAGAAAATTTGATGACTGAATAATGATGATATGAATATAAAATTTTGTTTAAAATTGCTGGAAATTTTCACATTGACCTTATATAATGAAGTATACAATTTATCTAAAAAATGGTATACATTCATGAGACTGGAATGAAAATAAATTACAATTAAGATGAAACAACACTAGGAAGAAAAAACCTTTTACCTTTTTATTTGAGGGTCTAGTATTCAATTTGTAGAAACCTGATAACTGGTCAAAATTAAGTCCCTAATACTAACATCATGCAAGCACCACAAATGGACAGACCTTTTTGTTCAATATCCACCATGGCATGGGCAGGAATAAGGGAAAAATACTTCTAAAGGAATTTTGCCAGGCTCAAAATTACACCCATGGATTTTGCAAAGGATTACTCTCAACCTGCATAATACTAAAGTCTGCAAACTTATTTTTATTTATTTTATTTACCTTGCTTTATTCAATGTTTATAGAAAATATAACATTATTTTTTTCTTTCTCTTTATCTAGTTCAACTTTATTTTCTGAAAACTACATTAAATCTCTATAATATAAAAACAGGAAAAATACCTTATTGCTTGAATAGAAATATTATACATTTTTTTAAATAAAAGATATTGTATCAATTAAATAAATATAATGTAATAATGCCAATAAAAAACAAAGCCATAAATAATACAAATTCAAGTTTAATTTTCAGAAAGCTAAAAACCAAAGTGTTCTTTGTTAGCATCATTTAATTTAGAAGAGAAACCATATTATCTTTTCATCAAAAAGTGAAGTTAAAGGAATCAACAGATAATTTTGTTTGGTTTGTTCTTAGACTAGTCAACCATAAAAAAAAAACTGTAAAACTATAAACTATAAAATAAAACTACTGAAAAATTATGGTTAATTTAAAAAAATTAAAACTGTTTCTTGGATTTTTGTTGGAAATGAGAGGCAGAAATTTTGTATATTTTTCAGCAGTTTTTTCATCTTAGATTGGAACTAATAAAATTTCTTTTTATCATTTTATAGGATAATTTATTTGATTTTTTTTTGCGTGGTTTATTAATCCTTTGCAGCTTATTTAAATACAAAACATGTTTGGGATTCTAATATCAGATTTCATAAGATTTGATTGTACAGAAAATCTGAGCTTACACATCTACACCTTTTCATGAGCCAATAAAAAACATATACATGTATACATTCACCAATAAAAAAGTGATTTTCATAAGACTCACCAAATTTTACCATGTGCTGACATCACTGAAAACTAAAAAGATACACCCTTATTTATTGGCCAATCAGGATGAGGAAAAAAAATCTAGAAGTTGATCTGGTTCTATTCTCCACAAATACTTGTGATTTTTTTTCCTTTTCTCTTTAGAGAATCACAGGTCATCTACTGGACACCAAGTCCAGATGACCTACATTCTCTTACTTTCTCATCTTCTCTTTTGCACTGCATTCATTGATTCTCTCCCTTCCTCATGTCCTGCCAACAAAGAAAGAAAGAACATTACAGAGAGCTACTAGTCATCTGACTAATGCTAAGCCCAGATGACTGACATTTTTTTTGCATTTTCATGTAACACTGATTCTCTTTCTTCATCTCAATATTAACTGATTCTTCCCTTTTCTCATTTACTTGTTGACAACAAAAAAGAAAAAGGAACAAAGACATTATTTTCATTTGTCTACTACTACTGCAAATACTCATAATGACATCAAATTTGTCTTTTCTTCACAAATCCATTTTGTCTGACTTTATGAAAATTAAAATCTTAAACACACATTCCAAAGAAAAACTTTATGCAGAACTTTCAAACATATTTCAAAACATTATTATTATTAGGGAGAGAAGAAATGGAAACTTTGTCAATTCTGTTTGTTGGACAGTTCTGTTACTTATTTTGCATTTGACCATAGTCACTCACTCTATATACATGTCATACTATTTAACCTATAGCTTGGGTATGGAGATATTTGTGTGTAAATGGTGGTAACTAATCTACCTAGATTTTGAACTTGGTTTTCCAGTTTCTCATTCTGAGCCACTATTGATTACACTACTCACACACACCCATTTTATTTGAAAAAATGATTATATTTTAAAGTAATGCACTGTCTAAGCTGACAGTGAACTGATTATTTTGGGTGTGGCATTCTGCATTCTACCTTTAATTGGAACTGGTTATTATTTATAATGAACTTAATTTCCATTCATTTTAGCTCCACCTCTCTTAATTGAATAAATCTAGTATGTGACCATTACAAAAAGATATATGCAGATTTCAAAAGCTGAATTTTATTGAGTTTTCTCCAATCTTTCTCTTTATTACGACCATTTCTTCTGAATAATTTATTTTCCCATTCAAGATCATTAGATGAAAGTACTTGAAAGTCTAAAATGCCTAGATTTACAAATAGACATTGATTTTCAATTTATGACTAATTATTTATACTGGTTTAGGAGAATCTGATAACACAGATAACAGTTTCAGCTTGAGTTTTTTCCATGAATTTGTAGCAAAGAGGTGATAGAGTTTAGTAATGGGCAAGGTTTTCTGCTAGCCACCAGTAATTTTTAGTGGGAGGAGTTTTTACTTGTTACAGCTGATGTGAAAAACTTTCAAAGAAAATAAATTCAGCATTTTCAAAAGAAACAAATTCAACTCATGAAGGAATTTTATACGTATTTATATCAATAACAGCATAAGTCTCAAAAGAAGAGAAACAAAAAATATATTTACGTCTGTATACTGATAGATAAAAAAAACAAAGAAAAATATACGTGATTAGCAGTATTGTGTATTGTACACATGGTTTGCTTGAAATTAAGTAGTCGTTTTCTCTCCCAGCAGAAATAAGTCCGGATGTTGTCACTACTACACTACATTCTGAAGCAGAAAAAGAGCAAGTGGATTTATGTCCCTTCTTCATATTATAAAGTCTTTAATGCAATACTACCCAGCAGTGCTGTTAAATTTCCATTGAGTCAGTCAGTTAAGTGTCATATGTGATACATACTTGGATGATCATGTCTCGATAGAGACATGACTGACAGGGCAGAAGATTTTCACTCAGTCGGTTGCCATTACTTTATATGGTAGACTGGTTGTCAATCAAGGTTATAGAACCCAATCTGCCCTGCTTCTTAACCCAGAGCTGGAAAGAGAAGTGTCATGATAAGTAGATAAGTTGTTCCCCTTAGCATGATCCCTTAAGACAAGGGCTTATAATCTGCCCTTGGTTTTGGCACTTCCTGTAATGACCGAGCATGAATAAAACATGTCAGGTCCGGAGTCCCTGCCTTCCTTCTTAATATCGAATCCATCAGCATGAATGGATCACGTATAATGTAACATGGTGTCAGAAAAAGGGATTACAAATGCCCACACGGGAAACAGACTTGGATATTACGGAGGAAAAAGGATTATTTAGCCCAATTTTGGGACAACCCTTAAAAAAAAAAAGGGAGCGTCAACACATGCGCATTCGCCAACGAAGGTAAGAGAATTTTCTCTATAATTTCAAAAAAAATAAGAGAAATAACGAAACTACCATGGCAGCTTCATTCCAAATACCTCCACCAACGATAGATTGGTTTTTAGTGCGAACCTATCCAAGGCAATGGATAGATTTATCCGGCAAGTCAGGCTTCACTTTGATGGTCCGATGCGAGACGTGGATGATGATATCAAGTTACGGTATCTCCTTCTGTGGACTGGCGTCGAAGGACAAGAGATAAGTGACACATTCTCTTTTAGGGACGACGAGGAAAGAACTGCCGAAGCATATATTACACATTTTAAGCAGTATGTAAGCCCTCGTTCGAATTTTCGCGTGGCCAGACACGAATTACTACAATGTCGCCAAAGCCCAGACGAGTCTGCACACTCATTTTTGAAACGACTTCGTCAAATAGCCAAACAATGTGAATACGAGCAAGTGGTAGAAGACACACTCGTAGTTGACCTTTTCATATTCGGCATTTATTCAAAGTCGGCACAGAAATCCTTAATCAAGGAAGGGAGCGACCTGACCGTCGCAAAAGCTCTACGCATAGCAGAGACGGAGGAAGTGACTTGTAAACAAGTTGAGGCTATCCGTATCCCGTTGGAAGACAGTAGCATGCACATGATACGAGCAAAAAATAGACAGACGCAATGTGGATGCTGTGGCAGACAACACCCTCATGGAGAGTGCCCTGCAAAAGGGAAAACATGCGTCTTATGCAACAACAAAGGACATTTTGCGAACGTTTGCCGAACCAAGAAGCAAGGGAAAAATATAAGAACAAAAAAACAACAGTGGAATAAAAACAGAAGAATCCACACAGCAACTCAGGACGAAAATAGTGACTCGAATGAAGAGTACTACTTTCACTCAATCCGAAATTTACCAACAAACGCTGCGGAGACATATGCCAAACTAAAAATCGGCAACAAACAAGGACAAATAACTGTAAAAGCGAAAATAGACACAGGAGCAATGAGCAACCTGCTACCAAATACGCTGTATAAAAAACTGACGGGCATTCAACTGGAAAAGTCTCCAGTCCGATTGATTGCTTTCGGTGGATCAGTAATCAATCAGGAAGGGACATGTCGATTAGGGGTAAGGTTCCGAGACAGACATATCATCACAACATTCCATGTTGTAAATTCTCAGGGACCAATGTTAATAGGACTGAAATCTTCACGGGATTTGGGGTTAGTAACCCTAAATTTAGCTGTGAAATCAGACACTCCAGCTACAGCAGTACAGTCAGGGGATGCTCAACACAAGACAAAACCCATTCCAATGCCAATATCAAGCCTCAAAGGAAACATACAAGAAAGGAACAAGATAATTCGGGAATTATCACCAAGACCCAGCAAACACATCGAAGGAATTGATCTCAATGTACACGCCACGATGGAATGTTTCAACTTCTCACCAACTAGGATAGAGAACATTAGGGTCGAAACATTACAGGACCCATTATTAGTAGAACTTGCACGTATAGTGATGTCAGGGTGGCCAGCCAATCGAGCTAGCTGCCCAAGCCGCCTCCTACCTTTCTGGAACTTCAGAGATGAGATAGGAATTGAGGATGGCATTTTGCTCAAGAGTAGCAAAATCATAATACCAGCATCTCTACAAAAAGGGATACTGGAAGAACTCCATGCAGCACATCAAGGGGTAGAGAAAACAAGACTGAGAGCCCGTACAGTAATATACTGGGCAGGGATGAATAAAGACATTGAAGACTTTATCAATAGCTGCAGAACCTGCCAAAAATATCAGACAAGTATTCCAGCTGAAGCTATGCATCAGCACGAAAGCCCTACTTACCCATGGCAATACATCAGTGCAGATCTGTTCACAATAGCAGGGAATGAGTACCTGTTAGTAGCAGATCAGTACAGCCGAAGCCCATTCATACGTCGACTCAGATCCACCTCATCAGCAGCTATTATTAAACACATAAAAGCGATATTCGAGGAGAGGGGTGTACCGGAAATCGTATACACAGATAACGGCACACAGTTCACAAGCTGGGAGTTCAGAAACTTCGCAGCAACTTACAGTTTCTTGCACAAGACATCCTCACCACACTACCCGAAATCCAATGGCTTTGCAGAAAGGATGGTTGGAGTGTGTAAGAAAATACTGCTGAAGGCACGTGAAACTGGACAAGACAGTTATCTAGCAATGATGGCTTATAGAGCCACACCAATATCAGCAAACCTTGGCTCACCAGCGGAGTTGCTGAATGGTCGACAGATACGGACCCCACTGGTGTCAAAACAACAGCTGGGTGAGGAAAAAACAAGAATGGAAATTCTAAAGCAAAAAGAAAAATCAAAAGAATATTACAACAGGCAGAATAGTAGACAGCATTCACGTCTATACGCTGGACAAAAAGTTTATGTCCAGCATGAGAAAACAAGGCTATGGGAGCCTGGGATGATCCGTCATCATGACACCCATCCAAGGTCGTATATAGTTGAGTCTGAAAGTGGTAATATCCACAGAAGAAATTGACAATATATCAGACCAGCTAAGGGAGACCCAATAAGGAACAATGATGACCAACCGCCTACAACTGAAGCAAAAGGAGCACATAATAGTGTCAGTACTCCACTACTTCAGTATACTCAGCAAAGTTCATCAGTGACAGAACCCAAGCAAAGAATATTACCAGAGGAACGAGCACAACCCATGTTGGTAAAACAGCCAACCTCTGAACCCCCCATCAGCAGGCACTACAGACCCGTCCCAAAGCTGAGACAATCCATGCGGTGTGTAAAGACTCCTCAGAGGCTAGACCTCTAAAGATTCCCCCTACAAATATATAGACTCTAGCCCCCAGTAGCAATCTTAAAAACTAGAAGTAAAAAAAAAAAAAAAAAAAAAAAAAAAGAATTATTAAATGAGCCCACTCTCAATTGAGAAAGGGAGATGTCATGATAAGTAGATAAGTTGTTCCCCTTAGCATGATCCCTTAAGACAAGGGCTTATAATCTGCCCTTGGTTTTGGCACTTCCTGTAATGACCGAGCATGAATAAAACATGTCAGATCCGGAGTTCCTGCCTTCCTTCTTAATATCGAATCCATCAGCATGAATGGATCACGTATAATGTAACAAGAAGCAATGGATTAATACCTTTCCCAAGGGTATTTGGGCATAAATGAATGCAATGAATTAAACTGGAATTTGAACTCAGCTCTCCAATTTCTCTTTCCAAGCTGATATTCACTGCACCACAATGTACAACTATTGACTATTCCCTACGATTTCATTTCTCTGATTAAAATTTCTGAGATGAATCACTGTTATTTTTATGACTGTTTTGATGAGTATTTCCTTATAAACATTATGTTGCATTTTAATTCAACTTTCAGATAGTTATTTGCTAGTATTTATGATGCACAATATTCATTAACAACTGTGGTGTGATAATTTGGATTTTACGATAAAATAGAAAAGAATAAGATGAAAAAAAATGATAAAAGATTAATAATAATTATATTTGTAAGTTTGGAGTTTGTTATTTGAACCTAAATTAACCCATGAATTGAAGATGATGGGATTTTCATCAATGCAGTTCCATGGCTCAACTGTCAATGACACATTTCTGCTTGAATTAAGGTTTTTTTTTAAAATAAATATTGGACTGCTGCAAATATAATGGCCTGCCACTCATATCCAAGGATGTCCATCTATTAGGGCAGCTAACCAATCCCTGTTACAGACACCTGCTCAGGCATATTTATTTTTGTTCAACACTGACAGAGGCTTCAACTACACTGAGTAGACCTTAGTTGCAGTTTCTGGAAGAGAGCATATTATTTAGCATGATCAACAGTGCACTTAAACCCTCAGTCATGATGACTTGTGACTTTATGCTAGGACAATCATTGATAGTTTCCCAAATAGTTGCATCTAACCAATTTAATTCAGAAAGTTTGTGTCAACCCATGGTTTGATTTTCAAAAGATTTTTCAAAGTGTCACACACTGGGATTGCTGCAACTAAACGTGTGTGTGTGTGTGTGTGTGTGTGATCATCTCTATGAATATCTATGTGTATGTATGTGTGAGACTCCTTTGAGCAGTGCCTAAGTTTATATTTCTATTACATTATATAATTACTAAATTCTATATTATTATTTCATATTATTATATGCCTTGCTTTTCACACCATTTTCTTCATCTTAGTTGTTATATTTACAAGGTTTTGGCTATTGTACCCTCCAACTTTCTTCAGGTGTTATCAAACTCAATAACCTTCTCCTAATGTAGAAGCAAACACTTTATTCATTCCATGGGGTAGGTTGTTCTCATTTTGCTTTCTAGGGGAAATAACTCATATCAGTTAATGTACTCATTAGTCTCATTCCCTTTCTGTTATTTTATTCCACTTGGCCATCTATTCAAAATGTATGACTTTGATGTAAAAGCTCTTTTTCATGACACTTTATTGCAGAACTCTGTCAACAATGTGGATAGTGAGTGGAGATATATTGAGGCAGTAAACTTTGACATGCACTCAATATGAAATTTGCTTGACACAATGGAACTTAGTGAATGTGAATAATTCAATCAAACAGAAATGTTTAAAGGAGTTCTTATTTCACTGCTGAAGGACACTGACTTTTTGTAAAATAAATAAATACAAAAATGAAAAAATATATTGATTTTTGTAAAATAAATATTTTCTTTTAAATCATTTGCTTTAATACATCTTAATACTTTAGGCAAAGAAGCAATAAATATAATATTGATATCACACACACACACACACACACACACACACGAAAACACAAAATATAGAGGCACACACACACACACACACTCACACACATATATATATCAATTAGTGAACACATGCAAACACAGTCATATGGAAATATATATCATGTCAAAATTATTATAAAGTCTATTTCAACTCTATACTTCTAATTTTTCTTAAACTCTGACATTTTTTTACTATCTATTTATTTGTTTTTCCTCAATAGAAGGAGATAGGTCCATCTGGGTTCATATCAAGTCTTTTGAACAAGAGTAGAGGTTTATCCCTTGTTTCCTGTTTAGGATTGGGTTTCTGGTTTCTTCTAAAGTTTTTTCATTCTACTTCACACCTGGTAGCCCCCCCCCCTTGTGGCATAATGGTATTATGGCCTTGCTTGGAAAAAATTAATTGAAAAAAAAAAGTACATGTTTTCAGAATAAAATTGGCGTTAACCAATTGGTTAATTTTCAGGATATACTTATATCTATATGATAAATATACTACATGAATTCCAGCTTATCACTGTTTTTATTCTTCTTCTTCTTCATGTGCCTTGTTCCTTCAGGATGTAGGCAATCATGGGCTTTCATTTGGCTCTGTCTCTTGTTGCTCTAAATATTTTTTCTCTTGGTATTTCTTCTAAACCCTGCTCCACCATCCATTTGCTCAGACCAAACAAGTATGTCTCACACTGCTTTACCCTGTCTCTCCTTCCCTCTATCCAATCTGTGAGTATTAAATTCTCCAGGTCCTACTTCCTCATTGCATGTCCAAGAAACCTCCTTTGTCTTTTCCTGATGTTAAGTATAAATTTTCTTCTTGTTTGCATCCTTTCCAACATCTCATCGTTGCACACATGCTCCATCCATGAGGTATGTATAACAACTTATTTCATGGTATAAGATGTTATTAGGTAAACTGAGAGTTTTAAATAAATATGATTCTAAAAGAAAGTAAAGTGACATATGTCTTTTTTTGCAAGTTGTGCCACTTTTGAAAATGAGAAAACTAATCTTTATAAGATAACATAGGCAATATTCTGATACAAAGACTTTTTGTGAACTTAGGCTTCCTCAGGTGTTTGTTGAAACTATATTGTTTCTAATTTTCATCAACAACTTTTCTGAGGTCATCAGTTCACAACTTGCTGTATTAAAGGTAAGTCTGATAGGTTTGAAAGAACAAATTTGCATTTGGTCTAAAAGATTACCTACTATTTGAGAAAAACATTAAAAAGTCAATAAAGAAGAAAAGTTGATTGACTGACAAGAAAATATTTTAAAAACATTTGTTGCTGCAAATGTTGACCAGATGAAAAGATAAAGAATATTGAGAACATTGGCAAAAAACCCTCAAAAGTAACCAAATTAATACCTTTAAATACATAAGAAGTACATAAAAACTGATTTCCTGTCAGTAATTTTTGCTGATGAATGTAGAGCTATATTGGATGGACTTGATAGCTGAGCCAAGTTCTTTATAGAAATAGTTAATTGACAAAAAGACATCAACAGGAAAGTGAGGTAATGCTTTCTGCTAGTATAGTAAGTAGTAAGATTATAGGAAAATTGTGTCAAGATGAACTTAGAAATTATTGTAAGTTCTTGAACAACATAGTTTTCTAATGAGACAAAGCACAACCTAGAAACTTTAAGCTAAAGATATTGAGGAAAAAGCAATTCATATAATCCCAGGAGTAATCAATGAATCATAGATACTATTGAACATCCAAAACATCTAAAGGGAACAAATTAATTAAATCATTCATTGGCCTCCATTTTAGTTGTGAGTTCTTTATCACTGTTTTATTGAACCTCAATACATTATTTCAAGAATTTTATTTCATTGCATCTCACTTTTAAAACTTTCTAACAATTGTCATTGTTTTTTGATGGCAATGCGTGCACTAGTGTCTTGATAATGGACCATAATTTTATTACTGGATTAATAACTGGAGAACTTGGGGAACATAAATTTGATATCTTTGAAAATTTTATGGGTATTTGTCAGCTTTTCAGAATATGAAAGAACATTGTTGGAAATTTATGCAATCTTTAGCTTAAAGTTTCTAAGTTCTTGAACAACATAGTTTTCTAATGAGACAAAGCACAACCTAGAAACTTTAAGCTAAAGATTGCATAAATTTCCAACAATGTTCTTTCATATTCTGAAAAGCTGACAAATACCCATAAAATTTTCAAAGATATCAAATTTATGTTCCCCAAGTTCTCCAGTTATTAATCCAGTAATAAAATTATGGTCCATTATCAAGACACTAGTGCACGCATTGCCATCAAAAAACAATGACAATTGTTAGAAAGTTTTAAAAGTGAGATGCAATGAAATAAAATTCTTGAAATAATGTATTGAGGTTCAATAAAACAGTGATAAAGAACTCACAACTAAAATGGAGGCCAATGAATGATTTAATTAATTTGTTCCCTTTAGATGTTTTGGATGTTCAATAGTATCTATGATTCATTGATTACTCCTGGGATTATATGAATTGCTTTTTCCTCAATATCTTTTTATGTTAAAAATGATATGTTTATTATAAAAGTGAAATGGAAACATCTCTTGGAAGAAAAAGGTTAGCAGTAGAATGACAAAATACTGACAATAAAAATTATTTCAAGACCAAGTTGAAGCAAGATAATCACTTAAAAATGTTACGAAGGTGCATTTCTATATATAAAAATATTAATAAAATCAACAAAAAGGTTAAAATTTATAATAAGGGATTTTACTGAGTCCTACTTGTTAATACAAAAAAGTTTTCATTCATGAAGTAGTTGTAAAATAGAGATATTAGAAATAGAACGTTTGGAAGATTCTAGATCATTCCAGTAAATTCAAGAAAAATCTAGATGATTTGAGAAACATCTAGAAATATGCTAATTAGGTGCTAGCCCCTATAAAAATAGGTTTTTGGAAGAGAGTTGTCAGTCATAAAGAAGGAATTTCTGGTATTATCAACTCTGGCTTTTGATTCGTGAATTATTATATCCAGCCGAAAGAATCTATGAAAAGTTACTGACCAACAAAAACCCAAGAAGAAGCCATCTTGAAACTAATCTGGTAAATAGAGTTTTTGAATATTTTCATTGACCAAACTAAAAATTATACTATATATACATCAGTAATAGCACGTATATTACTTCGCTAGACCTAACATGGTAAAAATATTTGACTCCCACTTCCTTCTCCTTTGTAACACTTTGCCAGTAGACCTCAATGTCTTCTGTTTTGAATACCACAGTTGTATCTTTGTATATATTTTATTTTGTTTTTTATAAAATTAAATATTTGTTTGTGATTTAGCTCTGTGTTTTTGTAAATCATTTTCTTTTCTTTTGTTACAACTTCTAACACATAACAATAGACAAAGGTATCTGAGTGCCTTACATGAAAGGCTTGAACAAATTAGAATGCAATCTAAAAATATAGGAGTAAAAGAACTTATTAATTAAACAGTTCATTTTGTTTGGGAACTAATTTTGTTTAAATTTTATAATATGATCAGTCCAGACTTAGCAGCTCAACTCCAGCCACTTTCTCACCGGCAGGATGTGGCTTCCCTCTGTCTCTTCTACAAATATTTTCATGGCTTCTGCTCCAACAAACTTAGGTCACTGGTGCCCCCTCCACAAGAATTTACTCAAGCAACCAGACTGGCAACAAGGTCCCACCCATTTACATTTAAACCTACCAAATGCAGCTGACAATTCTTCTCCAGCAGCTTTTTTCTCACTCTTCCTGCCTGTGAAACTCTCTTCCATATACTTGCTTTCCTGATAGCTACAAACTCAAGAAATTTAAATGCAATGTCAATTCTCATCTCTTATTCACTTGACTCCAGTCCTTCCTTTCTACTTCACTCCGTGTATCTTGTTCTTTTCCTTTTTCATTCTACCTTCGCAACTGTCATCACACCTGTATTCCCATCCCTCTCTTGCTCTTTTCTTGAACATCTCCTGTAACTGGTTCAGCTTTCTCTTCACTCTCCTCCTGTTTAAACTTTTACTCTCTTTTATTAGCCCACTGCACATCAGTGGCAGTACTGCCTTGGGGTGAAATGATAAAAAAAAAAATGCTGATAAATATTTCATTTGTATCGATTATTAAAAAGATTAAGTGAGGTAATCACAAATTTACTAACTTAAACTCATTTACCTCCCTTCCCACTAATGATGGTACAGTAAATATAATTATTATATAGTTTAATGTAGATGGGAAAGTAAGTAAAACAGTATTCAAAGAAGATATCTAGGAAGTAATAAAGCCTGTTGCAATTAATGTTGAAGTCTACAGTTTTAGTAGAAGAGTTCAAATAAATGGAGAAAAAACTGATGTAAGTTAGAGAATGACAAGGAGTTCATATTAACAATTAAAATAATAAAAGAATAATTTATTCAGGTATATGGAATATTGCTTTAATCAAATATTGGAACATATTTGATGTGGCTGATAACTTTTGGATTAATTTATAAATACAATCTTGTACAGTATTTTTTTTATGTTGTTATTAAATTAAGACCGCATAGATTAAGCATGAATGGAAAAGCTTACTACAATTCAATGACTCACAAATATTCTAAAAAAATTTCGAATTCATTTTATGTCCATAAATGTGTCAATTTTTATAAATATGGACATCCCCCCATGACATTATCAGAAAATAATTGTGGTAACTACAGTAAATATAAAATTTAATGGAAATTTTCTAACATTTTCTAAGAATCAAAATAAACATTTTCAAAATCACTATAAAATCAAAGCATTCTAGTTATTTAAAAAAAAATTCTAATCAATTTAAATTCATCTTGAAATGCAGCAAAGATTTTAGGTTATTAGAAATATTAAATTGAATCTATTAGATTGAAATGAAAACTAAAATAAAAGCTTTTCAAGAAAGAGTTTTAATTTTTAAAAATGTATTTTAACCCTCAGGGATAGCTTTTCTTTGGAGTAAGCTATGTGAATATATATAGAAATTTACCAGATTCATTTTCATTTTCAAGTGAATATATATATATTTTTTCTTTGATGTTTTTGCAAGGTATACTATATATATATATATATATATATATATATATGATGAAGGACCGAGGGCAGTCTGAAATATAAAATACAATAGTAGAAATAAACAAATACTGTCAAAAAAACACATTTTCAAACTCAAAACGTTTTAATATTCTTTCCTATACATATTAAGACAGTATACGTGGATCATCACTATGCTATATATATATATATATATATATATATATATATGTACCTTCATATAAAAGCATCAAAGGAAAAATATATATATTCACCTGAAAATGAAAATGGTAAAAACAAAAAATATAATAATGAACTTACAGAATGTTGAATTAAATATGACTTCTACAAATATGGCAACTGCTCTTTTTTTTTTTTTTTTTTTTTTTTTAATCATCTCACCCCACGCAAGGCATTCCACTGCCACTATTGCGCATGGGGCTACATAGGGGAAGGTAAAGAGAAGGAGTGGATAGACATAGGGAATGTCAGGAGAAAGGTGATAGATGAGTAAGGACAGCGAGGATGAGTGTCGGGCAGATGGGAAGAGTGTTTGATAGAATGGGAGCAAGTTAGTGTGTTAGGAGGTGTCTATTGACCTTACATTTAAACTCCTGGAGATTGTAGCCGTCGGGGAAGCAATCGTTTGGAAGAGAAGTCCACAGTCGGGAAGTGCGAGGAAAGAAACTGTTGGAGTAGAAGTTACGGCTGCATTTTATCGATTTCACTGTAAAAGGGTGGGATCTAGTTGCTAATCTAGTATCTCGTGCAAATTCGTATTTAGGGGGCACCAGTGATCTAAGTTCATCGGAGCAGAAGCCGTGAAAGTATTTATAGAAGAGACACAGCGAAGCCACGTCTCGCCGGTGGGAGAGAGACTGCAGGTGGTCTGCCAAGTCGGTATCTATCACATTACAGACCCTCCTCTGAACCTTATCGAGAAGCCCGAGGAGAACAGCAGGGGCACCCGACCAGATATGGCAGCAGTATTCAATGCATGGGCGGATGGTAGATTTGTAAATGTGCAGGATAGATTTAGACAGAAAAAACTTCTGGGCCCTACACAGAGAACCGACTTTCATAGCAGCGGATTTAGCAATGGATTCGATATAGTCATTCCATTTGAGGTCCGCTGAAAGTGTGAGACCAAGGAGGCGTAGTGTTTTACTCTCTGGGAGGCAAGCCTGGTCCATGCTAATGGGAGGTAGGTGAGATTGTCGATGATGGTTAATTGACAGTAGCTTCGTTTTAGAAGCATTAAAATTTACTAGCCATTTCTTACCCCAGTCCAATATGGATTGGAGGTCTTTTTCAATCTCGGCTGCAAGTTTAGCTTTGACGCCTACACCAGATTTTTGTTGGAGGCGAGAGTAAACTGTGGTGTCATCGGCGTACAAACCTATTTGGGTTCTTATGGAATCAGGGAGATCATTAATATATATCAGGAAGAGTGTAGGACCTAAGATGGAGCCTTGGGGGACACCTGCGTTTGTATGGTAGTTCTGAGAGGCATGTCCGTTTAATACCACTTTCATTGTGCGGTTAGAGAGGAATGACTGGATTAGTTCAAACAAATGTCCAGTTATACCATAGCTCCGCAGTTTACATAGAAGACCAGCATGCCAAACTCTGTCGAACGCCTTAGATATATCCAATGCAACGGTTCGAGCTTCGCCATTCCTGTCGAGTGCCTGGTATATGTACTCGGTGATGGTCGTTAGCATATCAGCAGTAGACCTGGTGAAGCGGAAACCATAATTGCTTGTCCGAGAGGAGCCTGTGTGCTGTGAGATGCTGAACCACCTCGGCGTTGATAATGGCTTCGAACACTTTGCCAAAGATCGGAAGAAGGCTGATAGGGCGGTAATTTGCAGGGTCAGAGGGTTCTCCAGTGTTTTTAAATATAGGAACTATAGAGGAAGATTTCCAACAGGCAGGAAAGCAGGAAGCAGATAGGCAGAGGTTGTAGAGCTTAGAAAGGATAGAGGAGAGTTCAGGGGCACATTTCTTTAAGACTATGGTTGGGATTCCGTCACCACCGCTCGCTTTGTGAGGGTCAAGTTTTAAGATTATCTTAGAGACAAGCGAAGCTCTAATGAGCTTTTTGTCTTGCTGTCCCAACCACATGAATTTAAACATGCTACTATATTGGCAAATAGGTCCCACCCTTTTACTGTTGAAATAGTTGAATGTAATTGCCACTTCTATTCTAACATTTTCTTTTCTCATAGTTCCCACCTGTGAAACTCTCTAACATTTACTTACTTCCCTGATAGTTACAGTCTCCAAAAACTTAAATGCAACATTAATTACCACCTTCTATTGCCTTGAATCCCATTCATCTATTAGCCTTTCCTCAATACTTCATGTACCCAGTCTTTTCTCTCACTGTAAATCCCTGCGCAGTAGTGACAGTTTCACCTTGCTTAGGGGTGAAGTGATTAAAACAATAAAAATGAATAATTTTTCTTTTTTACTGTATTTTTATTGACCCTATAAAAGGCAACAAAAAAGGTGGTCATTTCATGGCTAAGCTAAAAAGGGTCATGTGGCTAGCTTTCATCAGATTGGACTTCACTAGAATTATCAACCAAGCTTCTATAATACCCTTTGATGAAAACCTCCATTTGAGGTTAGCATATCTCAGAAAAAGAATTGTTCTAACATTGCTATCAAGTGCATCATCTGATTGCAAAGTTGAGTGAAGGCCGAGCATCTCATATAGTTTTTCTTTCATTGTTTTTATTGCTTTCATTTTATTCCTTCTTCTTCTCAGCAAAGAATTGTCTTAACTCATTTGTCACATTTACTCAATGGATCCCTTTCTTTCTTGAGTCTCAAATTTTCTTGATTCTTTTTTCACTTGTTTTTTTCTCTTTCTCATCTTTTCCTCTCCTTTTCCCTCTCCTCATCTTCTCATCAAATTATCTATTCATCTCTTCTTTTTTGACATCTGCTTTCATTTTCTCCTTTTATTTTTATTTTTTTGGCTTTTAAAAGAATTCCTACTCATTGAGAAAGGTAGAAATTTAAATATCTAGGACATGTTTTAACAGATGATGGAAAAATGACACCAAAATCTGAAAGCAGCTTGAAATAGTAAAAGATGCATTCTAAAAGCTAAAGAAGGTATTAAGAAACAGGAAAAATTATTAGAAATTAATAAAAAAAGTGCTAACTGCTATGCAATATTAATCCTTCTATATGAAAGTGAGAGCTAGAGAATTTTCTCACAGCTGAAGGAGAGACTTGAAGCAACACAGATATGTGTTTCTCCAGAAGGATTCTGAGCATGCCATGGACCAAATATGTGAGTTACAAGGAAGTTTGAAGGAAAATGAAAAAAAAAGACACTTGTTTATAAAATAATAAAGAGACAGTCAAAATCTATGGGATTCATAATGAGAAAAGAGGGCTTTGAGAATTTGACACTCATGTGACACTGAAGGAAAGGGGAGCATACAGAAACTGTGTAACTTGGAAATTAAAGAAATTTTGAGCTGTAAACAAAATGTTCATACTTGATTTCATTAAACCACTTGGTGAGTAGAGATTACAGAATTAAATTGATGACCAAATGGCAGCATTGAAAAAACCTCAGGTGATATGGTTTCTTAAACAATTATAAGAAGGCACATCAGGTTGAAGGCCAGATTTTATTTCTTATATTATTGAAAATGTCAGAAATTATCTCCATTTTTTTTAGGTAATATCTTTTCTTTGATTCTTTTAATATTTTCAAATTTTAGTATTAATATTAATATAACTGATTTTAGAAAGCTTCAGGCAAAGAGGCATCAAATAATAAAATGGATGCAACAAAAATGTCACCTGATATAACCTTTAAGAGGATTAAAAGAATATGAACATGATAAAATTTACTTATCTAAATCTAAACTTATTTATAAATGGAACTTTGTGTGTGTGTGTGTCCGTATGTGTATGTGTGTGTCCGTTACCTATAGACTCCGAAACGGCTGAACTGATTTTCTTGAAAATTTACACAATTGTACTATAAGCATCTGCAAGTGTTCTTAGCTAGGTTTTGTGTCGAGGTACCCCCGATAAATATCGAAAATTGATAATCAAAAAAATAGGGTTATAGAAGGAGTGGTCTGATTTTAATCAAATTTGATACACTCATAGACAAAGACATAAGAAACTATATTCAGAAGTTTCAAGGTTGCATTTCTTACAATAGTGCAGAAAATCGATTATATATATATATATATATATATATATATATATATATATATATAAAAGGCAAGATGTTTGTGTGTGTGTGTCTGTTTATCTGCCTGTATGTCTGTATTTTTTTCAGCCCTTTTATTTTAGTTTTTGCTTCGGGTTTGGCTCTAAGTAGGTATAATTGTAGTTCTTAGTCTCAGCCATGATACCAATTACTCAGAGGACATATTTAGCCTTCAAAATTCAGTTTATGACAAAAAACTTATTTGATATCGATACCAGGAAATCAAAATTTGACTTACATCCATTCATTTTTCTTTCAGTCTACGGTTTCACTTTAACTGAAAACAACTATTGCTTTTTAGTCTTCCGTGCCAACGTCCAAAGAGTCTGAGTTCCAGGACCATGAATTAGTTTTAAAGCTTTCATTACACCCGAGCAATGCCGGGCTATACTGCTAGTTTAATATAAATGAAGTAATAATGTAAAGTTTACACCTAGGGTGTGTACAGACACATGCACATACATAATGACTGGAATTTATTGATCTATTTAATGAAATTCATCCCATGACAGATTCAAGAGCCACTCATGCTAGTGGGTTACTAATGAGGTGTATAATAAGAATATAAAAGGAGGTCGCAGAAAGTGAATATTATAAAGATAAAGAAGATTGATTACCTTTGACTCATAATTTGAAGAGAGTCTGATTGTGGTGTTCAGGGAATCATTTGTGGGCATCTATTCCACTAAGTAGCAGTTCTTTGGTAAAAAGCTGTTTTAGTGGAATTTTCTATTTATATTTAGAATACAGAGGAAATAAACATGATTCAACTCCAGGGATGACAAGTCCTCATTGTAAATGTCGAGACTGCTGGAACTAAAGAATAGAACTCGTCAGAACTTGTTTCCAAGTATTCTTACTTAAACATTTTTCTGTTTCTTCAACACCCACAGAGCTAACCTGTGACATAGACAGCAATTATACTGAACAGACCTTAGTTATTAGTTATTCTGAGATTGAGTATATAATCTGGTGTGATTAGTAGTAAAAGAACAAAACTAATATGCTGAGACCCCTGCTGACAATGTCTTGTGACTTCAAGCTAGAACAACCTTTGATGGCTTCTGGATAGTTTTGTCTACCAAATTTCATTTACAAAGCTTGGGTTAACCAGTGGTATGGTTTTTCAAGCACTTCTCAACAATATATATATATGTATATATATATATATATATATATACATATATATATATTGATTGTTTAATTACTTAGTTTTTAGTCATAATAAAATTAGACCAGTGCGCATTTGTGTTAAAAAGTGTTCAATACAATTATATTGTAGAACTTTTGAATATTTTTCATTTGGAAACCATTTATTTCCACAACCTAGGTTTCAACATTTTCATATCTTCAAGTGATGTATAATAACTGATTTTGCATTGTTTTGAAACTTACAATGGATTTTTACAAATGTGTGACTGGAAGATTTAAACAAGCAAAATATCAAAATTAGGGAGGAGTTACTTAATGATCTTTAACATTTTCATCCAGGTTTGTATGATCCTAAGATGTATTTTTTGGTGTGATTACTTCTGGACATTATTTCTGATCTTTCATTTAGTAATTTTCTTGTTCTAGAAACAATATTATGGATAATTTTTTTTACTCTTTTTCAAATACGTACATACATACATACATACATATATATATATATATATATATATATATTTGAAAAAGTGTAAAAACTGCAAACATATTTGGTTATTATGTGGATTTTTTCATATTTTATTTTGTATATTTCACTGCACATGTTTCGGGCCTTGTAACTCTCTTCAAGTGAAGTAGTATAAAAATGATATATTATAAAATTTTTTACTCATGTTAAATTTTTCAAAATAATTGTCTTGTGTATAGTTGTAAACAATCAAATCTGTCTTGGACTGGCTGAAAAATGTTCCTCTGGTTGAAGGGTAATAAAATAGTTAAACTTCATCAGAGAAAGAAAACGGAGGAGGAGGGTGTCTGTGTTCTTATCTCCTGCTCTATCTTTTGTAGCATCTTTCTTCCTTCTTTTATTCTTGTGTATCATGCGTGTGTGTTTTTATTTTTGTGCATTTGTCTGTATATGTCTAGATTGCATGTATATGAGTGTGTGGTCTATCTAGTGTGTTTGCTTTTGCCTATATGTGTGTATTTTGTTCTCCATACATATATATTATGTTATGTGTGTCTGTGCGTGTTCATGGTCTGACATAAGGAAATCCTTATAGTATATACATGCACATTGTATGGTATGTTTGTATGTGTGTGTGACATTTTTGTGTATTTCTCTTTATGTGTGTGTGTGTGTGTAAATGTGTATGTGCATTTGAGCTTTTCCAATGTATCTGTCTATATGTGTCTGTGCATGTGAGCACATAAATCTGCATGTGTTTCTCTTAATATTTTTTGTGTGTCTGCCTGTGTGTATATGTGTACATTGTGTGTGTGTGTTGTTCATCTAGTGTGTTTGTTTTTTGCCTGTATGTGTGTATATATTTGTTCTCCATACATTATATTATTATAAGTTCTCCAGACATATATATATTGTATTGTTATAAGGAATCCTTTTTTAGTACAGTGGGTATTGGCTTGGAATGAGAGACTGGAGAGCTATGTTTGAATTCCAGTTGAATTTGTTGCATTCACTTATAGGGAGAATCCCTTGGGAAAGGTATTAATCCATTGCTTCTCTCTCCAGCTATAATGGATCAAATAGCAGAACAGATTGTGTTCTATAGTCTGAGTTGGTAACCAGTCTACCACTGAAAGAAATGGCAACTAGATGCGTGAAAATCTTCTGCCTAGTCAGTCATGTTTTGAAAGAGACATGAACACCCAAACATGTATCAGGTATGGCAATTAACTAACTGATATAGTATATACATGCACTTTGTATGGTGTGTTTGCGTGTATATGTGTGGTCTGACCAGGGTGTTTGTTTTTACCAGTATGTGTATGTATATTCTCATTTTACATACATTTATATTGCATTATGATAAAGAAACATATATATATATATATATATATAAATATATATATATATATATATATTTTATGGTTTATGCTGATGTGTGTGGGGTTATGATTTGTTCAAATTCTTCAATGAAGTTTTTTCTTGTATTTGGAGGTAAAAGTAATTGTCCATTTGATATATTGGCATAATTTAAAAATTACCCATAATGCATTTGTGGATGTGTTGTGACACAAAAAGTTTTCTGTTGTCTGGTAATTTATTTTCTGTAGGGAAACCCTGTTGTTTAGTGCTTGAGTGATACCTATGTAAGATCTATTGTGCACCTGAGTACATAAATTACTTTTCTGGAGTTACTGTTAAAAATATTTCTTAATTGAAAATGTTGTTGGGAAGTGGGCAGAAGTATAGGAGTTTTTCTCTATTATTATATCACAAACACCACATCTTTTCATGCTGCATTTTGTGACCCCCTTGTATTGTGTGTTTACTAAATTTACATGAGGTTAATATGTGTTTTAGGTTTTTTGATTGGTAATTGCTTTTAACTAATTTGATTGTTTTTAGTATATCTTTTATCTTATCAGTCTTGATAAGTAGGTCTAGGTTTCTTGTTATTTCTGTAAATAGTTCTGAATTGATCTTGTTGGATATTGTGTTGTATACTAGAATTTTTTACATTGTTGTGTTTCTTTGGGTTTCATAGTTGGTATTTTTTCTGCAAGTTTGAAACCCTTGTTTATTAATGGTGCAGAGTATGTCTGTTTGTTTTTGAGAGTTTTATGTCATTCTTCTAGGCAGATTTTTTGAAGGTGTTTGTCAGCTATAACAGTGCAAATCCTACATGCTAGGGAATGGAGGATAGATTTTAGACAGCTTTTTGGGGTGGTGACTCTTAAAATGGAGATATTGTTGGGTGTCTGTAGGTTTGTGGTAGATATCTGCAATAATATGGTTATTCCTAATTTTGATAAGTATATCTAAGAATTGCAGTTCATTAAAGCTATGTTGCTGGGTGAATTTAATCTTTGTGTGTAAGTTTTAGAGTAAATTGTGTAGTTCATAAATCAGTAGATAGTTACTAAAAAAAGTGCCTAATGTGCAATCAAAAGAATTGAATATACAGATTCAACCATGCATATATATATATATATATATATATATATATATATATATATATATATATATATATATATTAAAGAACAAAATGTTCACCACTTACTTGCTACCCAGGTTTGAACTTTCTCAGTCCTATTGCCTAATGAGACCAAGAAGATTAAAACCTAGATAACAAATAACTGGTAAACATTTCATTCTTTAATATGTATATATAAAAAACAGTAAAATCAGTTATTGTAAATCGCCTAAAGATACTGAAAGGTTGAAACATAGGCTGCAGAAATAACTCCTTTCCAAAATGAAAACTATACAAAAACATATATATTCATACTCTTGCTATTTGATAAAGCACTTTGAAGAGGGGTAGATTTCATGTAAACGGTAACTACTTAAGGCTTTACGCTACATTCTTTGATTACTGAATTGGATGCAGTTTGATTCGGCTATCAAATTGAACACTCTCGGTCCCAAGGGTTTGTTTACATCCTGTGAATAATCTTTTGTGAAGGCTGCCTGTTGCTCAGTGGTAAGATGTTTGTCTAATGATCCAGGCTTGATGCTAAATAGATAATCTAACTGCACTGAAGAGCTGTGATACAGTGAAACAGGCTTGTCTGCAAATGATTATATAGATATATATATGAATTTTGTTTGTTTTAACATTATTATTTTTTAATGGATACTCGTATTTGAGTGGACAATCTGTTTATTATATATATATATATATATATATATATATATATATATAGATAGATAGATAGATAGATAGATAGATAGATAGAATTAAACAGTACACTATAATACCTACCTGCCTTAATCATTAAAGAAATCTTATTTGAAAAATATTTATCTTCCAGCAGGAATCAAATCTGCATACTCCTAACACTGGGGAGATGCTGTCTTTAGATTGGATGTGTCTTACCACTAGACTATGAAAGATTTCATAGCAGACAAAATTCAATTTAACCTTTAAATAGATGTTCTCTTGATTCTTATTTTGCATTTTTGGCTCTTCAGTTTTGGCTCTTCAGTTTTCTTGTTGCTTAAATGTAGTACTTTCTCTATTGTCTTTCCCAAATATGTCAAGGTTGCTGAGCATCTCTATCAAGTCTTTGTAGTGTACTTTGTCGAATGCTTTTGTGTAGTCTATGAAACACAAGCATGGGTCATTCTGCATTTGTATTGCACTTTCTAATAACATTCTGAACATAAATATTGTGTTCGTTGTTCCAGTGTCCTTGACAAAAGAACCCTGTTCTTGTCCTATCTCTGGCCTGATTCATCTTCACACTCTATTTATCAGTATTCAGATGATGAATTTTGTTATGTGACTCATTAAGCTGATTTTTTGGTGGATTTCATATTCCTTGGTGCCTGGCTTCTTAAGCAGTGCTATAAAAATCAATCTGTATAGGTCTTCCAGTATATCGCCACTTTTGTAAATTTATTATTTCTGTAATTAATTTTATCTGCACCAAAATCATCTACGTCTGTCAGCATCTCACTTACAATGACGTCTGGTATTGTTACTTTGTTTTTACTTAGTTTGGCAAGTGCAGCTTCCACTTCAGTTTTTAATATTTCCAGTCCATTTCTGTGTATTGTCAGTTTCTCTCTCTTGTCATGGAAGAGCTCTCCAATATATTCTTCACATGTCTGGGGTTAATGTCATTTCCTGTTGGGGATCAAAACTTATCATTATTGGTTTGCTACCAATCTGTCCTGTTATTTAACCCATAGCTGGAGGGAAGAGACGGATTAATACCTTTCCCAAGGGTATTTGCGCGTAAGCGAATGCAAAGAATTTGACTGAAATTTGAACTCGGCACCCCAATTTCTCATTCTGAGCTGATATCCACTGCACCACGATGCATATACTTACTGTAAAAATTTATCAGCTCTCAAAAGGATACTAATTCTTTGTTATTTTCTATTATTTTCTTTGTTAGTCTATCATCAGGTAATATGCCTTCTTTTAATGTTCGATATTGTAAATATGGTATTTTCTTCCAGTCAAAATTACGTTTCTCTGTGTTTATGGTAAAGCCTACTTTTTAATCTCATCAAAATTTGCTCTGTTTTATATTTTAACTCCTCTTTAGTTCTCGTCCCTACACCTATATTGTCTTGCTGTATTATCATATTTTTTATTTTTCTCAATAAGACTTTTTCAATTGCTTTTTGAAAAATATGGCTGGAAGTTTTTATCCCAGAAAGCAGACATGTCCATCTTAATAAGCCTATAGGAGTGTTTATCACAGTTATTTTCTTCATTTGGTTGATTAAATTCTTTAATCAATTGTAATTGTTGCAAAAACTTGATACTCGCTTCCAAACTGATTTTGCTACTCTGCAGACATTCTAGTATTTTGTCCTTGTGGTTTTGATCTTGCAAGCCTTCAATTAATCACAGAAGAATTAATTCATCCTCTTTAGTCATTTCATCTGCTCCCAATTTTTTAAATTCGCTATATTTTACTCATTCTTTCAATCTATATAAGTATTGCATAATAGACTCATGTGGTGCTTGTCTTGTTCCCAAAAATTTGGTACTTTTCACTAATACTAAACATTTTTTCCCATACGTTGTTTTTTATGACTTTCACGATTTGTTCAAATATCCTTTTTTTCTAACTCACTCAGATAACACATTATTGAAATTTTCTTCACAGCTTCACATCCCACTTAGCAAAAAATAAATTGGTTATCTCATTTTCTTCTCCATCAGTCTCTGAATCTTTTTAATTTTTTTACTTTTGAAACTGGTGTCAAAGTTCTCATCCATGTTTCTACATTGTAAATGAAATGTAGACACCTACAACTGTGTGAAAGAAAGTTAATTTTTATTTCACTACATGCGAACTGCTTGCCACCATAATTCAAAAATTGTCCTCTCACCGTTTCCTGTGATAAAATTGTCTCACTTGTGAAGAGCAGTCAAGGGACACCACTCAGTGGAGTTAACAATTCTTCCCCTTTTTTCGTATCTTTTAGATGATCTCTTAAAAAGAGAGAGGAAAAAAAATATTGTATTAAATGTATAGTTCTTTGGGCTCTGCCACAAACCCAATTATTTTAAATGAAGGCACAATCTTATGAGTTAAACACTCAGCAATTTGTTCATTTGTAGGTATCCAAGAGAACTCTGCTATTTCCTTTCTTTCCATCATTTTTCTCAAAATAGCCATCTCCATGCAAAGCCTCTTGTCTAAAATCTGTGTGGATGAATGTACAGAATCATAGAGACAGGAATTGTCATTTTGCATATTATCTTGATGTTCTCAGGTTCATCCTTCAACTGCTGTAATTCCAATAATAGCTTTTTGTAAAAGAGGCTGGTTTCTGACATGTCAACCATGGCTAGTGTTTTGGCAGCTGGTGTACTTTTGACCACTCTTCTAATGCACTTGGATTGCCAGGCTATGGGCATATATTTGTTGTTATCACCAACAAAAAGATTATATAACCTCCCTGAGATCCTCCATCTGTCAGGTTAATGAATGAAGCATCTCTATAGACAACAATCTTTAGGTGATCAAGATTTCCTAAGTCAGGAATGTCTATATGGGATTTTTTCTTCTTTGCTTTCTTAACTATTCTATTGGCATATCTTATACATTCTACATTGCTTTGTTTGAGAATAGAACTTAAAGCACAAACATTGTAGCTAAGATCAGGTCTGGCTTGGGTAGCCAACCAGTTAAGTTGACCAATAGCTTGCCTGTTTTTTGTAATTTCTGTTGTAGATATTGTGTCTATTAGGTCCCTGCCTGTTCCAACTGGAATATATTTTAATTTCTTTACATATTCGTTCTGTCCAAGTTTGATATTTTCACCATTTGTTTTATGACTAATCCTATGTATTGGAATTCCGCAATTTCTTTGGACTTAACTGCAAATACCTGACAGATCCTGTCTATAACTTTTCTCTGAAAAATTTCTGAGCCTGCAAAGCAAAAATGTTCCACATGAGTAGCAATTATATCTTGCAGTTTGTTTCTGAAATGCCATGTGAATATGGCCTGATCATATTTGGAAGCTACTGCTCCTGAATTCATTAATTCCTCCTTGAGTGTTAGTTACCAAGACCTAGAGGCATCGTTCAGACCATGTACATATTTGGAGAGTTTCCAAATATAGCCCTTGGGTATGTTGGTTTCTTTGGGAGGATCCAGATAAACCAGTCGATCCAACTCCTTGCTTTGCAGAAATGATTTTTTATATCCATAGATTTACACACCCAGTGGTTAGTTGCAATGATTGCTAATGCTATGCGTAAACCTTTTTTGGAGCACGTGGGAGAATCGTTCCTTAGGTTGTTAGCATCTTTATCCTGAAAGCCTCTGGCAACAAGTCTGGCCTTGTATGTTTGTTTTCTATCAGAATTTTTGTGTGTGTAAATCCATCTGGTGGAAAGTTTTGGTTGACCATGATCCAGTACTTGGATGTAGACTTTATTTTTAACCCAGCTTTGGCGTTTCCTACTTCTTACTTCCTCTAGTTTCAGCTTATCATTGGCAGAGGTAATCATTACATTTTCCTCATCACAAGAATTGTGCTTGTGTTCAGTTTCTGTATCTTCACTGGTTTGCCACTCAGATACCCCATGTTCAAAGTCCAGCCAGAAAGATTCACCCTGTTCCATAACTACATTCATCAAATGTTTGTTTTTGCCAGTAGCTTTTCCTGCCCTACTTATGACATTTAATTTTCTCCAGTCAGACTCTGTGTCATTGGTAAGCTTGCATTTGATAATTTGTCCAGGTTTTGGAAGCTTAACTTTTCTTGGTGATGTCCTGCTTATTTGTTCTATCTCGTATTTCCACAGTCTGATGTTGCTCCATATTGTTGTCTAGGACTTCAAAATCTTCTTCTAAATTATTCTCTTCAAAATTTGGCATTCTTGAAGATTCTTCAGGCCTTTCTTGTAGGGTACTGGAATTCTTGCTGCTGCCCTCATTTGGATTTTGGTAAGTTTCAGGGTAGAGCACTAAACAAGATGGATGTACCCTTACATAGGTGCCACCATGCTTGACAAGCACCTGCTTATGTTCCCACCCTATGACAGTTCCAGGACCAAGCCATCTATCACACAGGTTTCTTTTGTAAAGAAAACATCTCAGTGATTGTACTATGTCTGTTCTAACTTGGTGGCAAAGTGCAAGTCTTAGTTTCTCTGAGGATTCATCTTCTATGAAATGTTTTCTGGCAGCATGCATAATGTTCAGGTTATTTGCAATAATTTCACTGGTAGAAACATCTTCTAGTGCAGGGAGCTTGTCATTTAGAAAACCTGGTAGGTTGGGATTTCTGCCAAAAACGAGTTGATTAGGACTGTATCCATGGACACTGTGAAGCGTATTTTTGGCACTTATGACCCATGCAAGAGCCACCTCAAAACTACAATTCATTTCTTCTACGGTTTTCTTTACCATTTCTCCCAATATTCCATTTGTCTTTCATTTAGCCCATTGCGCCACGGGCTTTTAGCAGCAGTGGCACAAGCAACAATGTTTAGATTTTGTGCCATGTCCCTAAACGACTGGTTATTGAACTCTTTGCCATTGTCAGTGAGAATAAATCCTGTTGTTCCAAAATACACAATCCAGTTCTTAAAGATAGCACTAATGATATCCGAACTTTCCTTACTCGAAATTCTAACTCCAACACTGTATCTGATACCATGGTCAATAAGGTGCAGTACCTTGTTTCCATTAATTTCTCTAATACTCATGGCAATGCTCTCATTGAAATAGGTTCCCAGTGAAAACTCAACAATGGGTCTGGGTTCAACCCTTTTGTACCTCATGCAAATTTCACAAGAATTAGGGAGTTCTGTAAGAATTTTAATAAATTCAGGATCTCTCATTCTAGCATTCCTAACTAAGTCACATAGCTTTTTACTGCTAGGGTGACTGAATTGTCTGTGAAGTTTAGTAGCAATTTTAATTTTTTCTTGTATATTTTTACCTGAAATCTCTTTAGTAAACAAAATTTGTTTGTACTTACCTAGGTCTGGTAGATGTCTGGTAATAGGATTCTTATAGTGACCGAATGAGGTACATTGCAGTGGGATCTTTTTTCCAAACATGGTGACACTGTTATTCTCAAAATTGAAGCATGTCCTGGCTCTTTTCATGGACTTTTTGCTTAAGAAAAGTGGTATGTCAGTGTCTACAACATCAGTGATGATACTGACCTCAATGCCTTTTGAATTTCCATTTGTTTTTCTTCATTTGCCTTTTGAATTTCCATTTGTCTTTTCTCTAATTTAATTTGTGCTTCCATTTGTTTTTCCTTGAATTTCAATTGTCTTTCTTCATTTCTTTTTATTATTTTAAGTATTCCTTTTTGAAAGTCATCCATGGTTTGTTGCTTTGATTCTGTGAGGGTTTTTACTTTTTTACTATTGCTTTTTTGCATTTAGTTTTGTAAAAAAAATTTTCTGAAAAAAATTTTTCTCTTGCGACTTTCAAATACATTTTTACAAATTTTTTTTCTATCTCTTTCCGTTCCAAAGTTGTTATACAAGCAGATTTTCTGTAATAGTGTTGCCAAATTTGTTTGTGGTTGACGATAGTTTTTTCATTTTCTGTATAAGTTGTTTCAAGTTTTGTCATGACTCTCGAATTTTTCGTCAGCAAGTTGTTGTGTTCAACTTGAATTAAAATCTTTTGTTAGTAAGTTTGAATCCTTTCATGTTAAGTTGTTGTTGAGTATGCGAGTTGGAATCCTTCATCAAAGTTGTTGTGTCGACTCAAGTTTGAATTCTGTTGCCAAGTTGTTGTTGTGTATGTGTGTTCAAAATCTTCCATCGTTAAGTTGTTGTTAGATATACGTGAGTTCGAATTTTCATCGCCAAGTTGTTGTGGAACCACACAAAAATAATGAACAACAAAACAGATATTGAGATAGAAAAAGAGATGCTATTGAACGTAAATATACAAATTGAATGCAGTTTAGTAATCCAGGTATAAGATTAGTAAGGAATATATATATATACAAGTCTTTGAAGTGAAGCTGTGTTTGAAATATTATATCCATGTAATATCATTCTGGCTAAGTAGAGCTCAGAGGTACTATGCCTACTGATACGGTATTCTCTGTGTAACTTTGGTATCATTCGGTAACTTACAGATCAGTCCCAATGTCTCTAACGGATCTCACTGGTTCTCTCTATGGCAAGTCGAGTCCATTATCATAAAAAAAAGGGGAGGTTTCACAACAGTTTCCATCCTCGAACTTGTAACTCCTTACTCCGTCTCAAACTTTTATTACTTGTTTTTGTTTTTCTGGTACAGTTTCCAGAAAACACTTATACCATTTTGCTCGACAAACAGTTCCAGATGCACCACTATCCAAGATGGCCCAGCCGAGTATCTCTCCTAAGAATGTGTTAGCGCCACCTCTGCCATATTGCTTTTTTGGCTGGTTCATTAGCATGAGGTTAGACACGAGTAAATGACCTCCTTTTTTGCTGTCTGCCTCAGCATAAGGACAGTTGTGGACCCAGTGAAATTTACAACCACATCTGAAACATAAAGTGTTGTTATCGCTTTCAGATTGTGGGTTTAAAGTTTTTTAGTGTAGCGCATTGATTTTCTGTTGTGGCCCCTTCTGCCATTACCTGACCATTAAAACGAGAATTCTTATCGCCACAGCCTCGTCCACAACTACTGTAGTAGGTCTCCTCACTTTTGTTCTGGTCGTCCGTGCTGAAAACAATGTCTGATTTGGTCTTTACCACAACTGGAGGAGTTTTTGGTGATGAAGCATGGCAGTATTCTTCGCGTAGAATTTTTTTTAATTGTTTGGACATTTCACTAAGTGTGAGTTCACGAACGATAGCTTTTATTAGCCGTTCGTTTTCTGGGATGAGATTGGCACTTTTCAATGCTCTGTACATGAACACAGGCTCAGGTAGAATTATTTTGTGCTCTTTTTCTTTGGCAATGTGTTGCTCAAAATTTCTGAGAAAATCATCTATCAATGTGTTGCTCTGCCTTTGGTGATGTTCAAAAGTCTCATACGCTTTATATGCTGCTTGGTTGGCATCTTCTAGGGTATCAAGTTTTTGGTATAACTTTTCCATGCCATCTTCAGCATTGAGTATGTCAACGTCAAATTCCAATAATGCTTCCCTGGCTTTACCTTTCAAGGCCAGTAGTACAACAGGTACCTGTTTGCATGTCTATAAACTGGTGGCGAGTTCCCATTTCCGCATTTCTTTTTTTCAGGAATTATATTTGTCTGTGTTTAAGGCAGGTGGGGTAATATATCTAGAAGCCATTTTTTTTCTTTTACACTCTGTTACCAATGTAAATGGAATATAGACACTGACAACTGTGTGAAGGGAAGTTAAATTTTATTTCACCACGTGCAAACCGCTCACTGTCATAATTAAAACTTGTCCTCTCACCATTTCCCGTGATGAAATTGTCTCAATCATGAAGAGCGGCCAAGGGACACCACTCAGTGAAGTTAACGTGTTCTGGGTTGTTAAGTGAAACCATGGATCCTATTGGCAATACCATTGTTATGTTTTCTATATCTTTGTATATGACAGAAGAAGTCACAGCACAGCTTTGTGTGTCCTCTGTGATGACAGGCTATTTTCTATCCTCACTTCTTCAAGTATTCTCTATATATACTGGTCTCTTCATTTGCATATGATACTACAGTAGCTCCTAGTAATATTAATTTCCTTCCTATGTCTCTTTGTCTTAGAAAATAAAATAAAACTGAATGTAAGGGAGGTAAATTTTGATATGCAGTAAAATGGTAAATGACCAGTTTATATTGTGATTTGATTTGAAAAATATGTAATACAGAAATAATCAGCATTTTTTAAAGATGTCTTTCTTTTTCTGAGGTAGAATAGCTTAGCGGGTTGTTCAATGAATGAAATATTGTTTTTATGTTTGAAGACAAGTAGAGACACTGAAATAAATTGATGAAAATATCCAGTGAATTAATCAACTCAGAAGACAAAACATTTTTCCTTTCCTAATACTTTTTAAAATTTTTTATTTCTCTGATTAAAATATTTTCCTAACTTTTAAATGTTGTTGATCAAAGGATGTTATTATACAGATATATCAATAAGCCTGTCTGCCAATACTGGAAAAAGAATTTATTTAATTTCAGTATATCTTTTCTTTAGAATGCACTTATTTCAAAGGTGAATATTGATAACATATATTAAACATGAAACAAAAATTTCAGTTCAAAATTCATCTAATGTCAGGCAATGAACTCACTGATTTATTGTCATACAAGAGGAAGCTAAAAGGTTATCAGTCAAACCTACTTAATACAACTTGACTAAAAAACCAGTATTTTTTAAGGGCTTTTGGTTTTGCACAAAACTTCTATTGTTTAATTTTGAGGCCTAATCTCTACCCTCATGATCATGGTAATATATGTGTGTGTGTGTGTGTGTGTGTGTGTGTCTATATATATATATATATATATATATATATATATATATATATATATATATATTTCATTTAGAAGTCAGTTGATTACATAACCTTGGTTTCAATCATGTTCAGGCATTTTATATGAACTGATTCTCCAACATTTTTATTATTTTTAAATGTACACATTTTTACAAACGCACAACTGAAAGTTTAAAATAACTGAAATTTCAAAATTAGGGAGGTGTTTTTTTCAAAGATTTTAAACACTTTCATCCGGCTTTGTGTGATCCTAAAATATATTCTCTGGTGTGTTTACATCCGGATATCACTTTGGATCTTCCATTTAGTAATTTTTAAAACGTGTACCAAACTGGCTAACCATGTATGGAAATTGCAAGCCAAGATATCAAATATCTTTATATAATATGGGGCATATTAAAAATAGCCAAAAATTACAATGGTGGTAATGTCTGCAGATTGTGCCAAGAAGAATAGTTAGCCATAATATTATTTCCAGAACAAAAAAGTACGATTTAAAATATTTAGAAGCTCTACATTATATATGTATTGAGCACTTTTGAAAACAACTGTATACTGGTCTAATTTATTTATAACCATTAAGTGGTTAACAACAATTATTGTATATATATATATATATATATATATATATATATATATATTATATTTAATTGCGATAATGTTTAGTGTCAAGGTTGTTTTTCAGTTTTCAATTGTTGTTACTGATAAAATGTATTTTGGCAAGCAGGTTTTTATTGTGAAGTGCTAGATATTGGGGTGTAGACAGATTAGAATCTACTCTGTTAAACTGACAAACTCTTTGTACTTATATATATATATAAGTACAAAGAGTTTGTCAATTTAACAGAGCAGATATATTTATGTCAATTTAACATATAACATGTATTTTGTCAATTTAACAGATATAAATATAACATTTTTAACAGATATAAATATAACGGATATATTTTGTCAATTTAACAGAACAGATATATTTTTCAAATAAAACTTCAAACATTATATGTGTAGAATGATCATTTCTGTAAAATACATTCAATTCATCAGCAATCTTTTATTATTTTTCATACACTGGAAGTTCACTGAAAAAGAAGGAAAAGGAAAGAAATAAGAAAGAAAAGTGGTAGCGGAATGAAAAAAGAGAGGAAAGAGTATATTAGTAGGTAGGTGTTCAAATGCTGTTTCAGAGGGTGGGAAGAGAGAAGAAAGACAAAAGAAGAAATGGATTCAACTTGATCTGTGAAAGAGACATTTAAATATTATCTATATGCACTGAAAGAAAATAAAAATTAGTGTGTCACAGGAATGGAAGTAGGGGAAAAGAAAAGCAGGAAATGAGGGGAAAAAGTCAAAAAGTAAAAGATAGAAGAAAGTTATAGGAGAGATGAGGAGGAAAAAAGAGAAAATGAAAAAGAAAAAAGTGGAAATGTGTATTGGATATGCAGACTTGACAACAGTTAGCCAAGGAGAGTGGGGAGAAAGGGATAGATACATCAAAGGAAAAAAGAGAAAAAGAAAAAAGAAAAATAGTAAAAATAGAAACATGACATATAATTCAGCCTTGCCAAAAAATTTTCAAGAATGTTTTGTTTAAAATAAAATAGAATCTGACTATTTTGTGATCAAATTAATTTATGCTAAAATCTGCCACAGGAATAAAAGGGAAGGGCAGAAAAATAAAAATGATATTGGTACAAGATATACATAAAGAAAATATTTTAATATAAAAAAATATATAAAAAATGAAAAATCTACCTAAGACCTAGAAATCAACTGTTTTACAGAATGATAAAAATTTATAAATAGTTGTAAGGTAAATTATAGTTACTTTTAAGTGGCACTAATACATCAGTAAAGAATATGAAATGAGTGAATTATTTATTGGATAATTAAAATAAATATATATATATATATATATATATATATATATATATAAATTATTTTAAAAACATATTTTTGAAAGTCCCAAAATTAATAAGAATAATGAAATATATATATATATATATATATATATATATAAATAAAAATAAAAATAAAAACACAAACTAAAATTAACTATAAATAAAATAAAATAAAAATAAAATAAATTAAAATAAAAATGAATTGAAAATATATATATCTACCACTAAAAAATACATATATATATATATATATATATATATATATATATATATATATATATATATATCCCTATACACACACATATACACCCATATAAATCCAGCATTCATGTAACCATACAAATACATATATAGAAATAAACAAATTTTGAGATATTATTACTCATAAAGAGGAAGGATCTTTGACGAAGGAATCTTCAAAAATAAAATTTAATTTTTAAATTTATGGATTATTATTAAAATTTTTTTTATTAAAAGTTTAAAATATAATTAAATATTAAATATAGGAATAAGATAGTACATATGGCTTGATGGATGTGTAAATGTAGAAATAAGTACTTATATATATTTAAATATACACATAAACACACAAGTACATATATATCTACGTAAATACACACATGAAGGCTCAAGCACCTACCATACATATACAGTTGCCAGTCTGGTTGCACGAGTAAACACCTGTTGAGGAGGCACCAGTGACTTAAGTTCGTTGGAGCAGAAGCCATGAAAGTATTTATAGAACAGACAAAGGGAGGCCACATTTCGACGATGTGGCAGTGGCTGCAGTCGAGCTGCCAGATCAGTACCTATCACATTACAGACTCTCCTTTGGAGCCTGTCAAGAACACTGAGGAGAACGGCAGGGGCGCCTGACCATAAATGGCAGCAGTACTCCATGCACGGATGGATGGTTGACTTGTATATATGCAGGATGGATTCAGGTGGAAAAAACATCCTGGATCGACATAGTGACCCAACCTTAGCAGTAGATTTTGCTATAGATTCAATATAGTGGTTCCATTTGAGGTCTGAGGACAGGGTAAGTCCGAGGAGGCATAGTGCATTGCTCTCCGGGAGAATCGCTTGGTCCATGCTTATGGGAGGCAGGAGAGGTTGCCTGTAATGGTTGACAGACAACAGCTTGGTCTTAGATGAATTGATATCTATATATATATATATATATATATATATATATATACTTCTTCCCTTGTTCAATTATGAGTAAACTACTGTCATTGGTTCATCCAAAATAAGCCATGATTGTCTTTTATAAGTAAATGGTTTACATACTACTACACAAGTAATTATATATTGTCTGAAAAATATGAACTTATTATGTTTATCATCAAATATAATTAAGCTGTTTTCTGTTTTCTTCTTTATAAATGTTTATTTATTGTAAATTTCTGGTAATTTTTAACATTGTTCTTTTGTTAACTATAGTGCTCAAAAGTAAAGAAAAACTTGATTTTGGCTTTCATCCTACTCAAAATCTTTGATCCACCCCTGACATTCGAGTGTATGATGATCTGCATATGCAAATGTTGTTTAATTGATTTTTTCTTGAAGATATGCTTTATGTAACAAAAACCATTTCTGGTCATTGAGAGAACATTTCCTGTTTGTTTTACTATTTATTATTACATTTCCATGGTACTTTTAATGCAAACAGACATGAGAAAGGCAACATTACCAAAGATAAAAATATTCCTTATAAAATGTTTATTGCATGAGAAAGAAAGGAAATCATTCTCTTTACATGTCGTAAATTACTGACCAATTCCTGTAAATCTTTTTGAGATATTGGCAATCATGGCTCCATCTTCATTGTTGTTTTTAGCATTGATCATCATTTTACTATTACAGTTAAACAGATAAGATGTAACCGTAATTTCTACTCCAACAGCTTCTTTTCTCACGCTTACTGCCTGTGGAATTCCCTTCCACAAGTCTGCTTTCCCGACAGCTACAATCTCCAGGTGTTTAAATGTAGGGTCAATAGACACCTCCTATCACACTAACTTCCAATTATTCTCAGAACACTCTCATCTACCCAACCCCCATTCTCAGTATCCTTACCCGCCTATCACCCACCCTCTGACATTTCCTATATTTAACCATCCTTCCTCCACTCTATGTAACCCCCTGCGCAGTAGTGGCAGTGAAATGCCTTGCTCGGGGTGAAACGCTTAAAAAAAAAAAAAAAATCTGTTCTAACGTCTACTTTCAAAAGCTTATTATGTAGATTTCTCACTGTTTCCCTCTACTCTTTTTGCCTTCAATATGTCCTCTGAGTATCAAATTTTCCAGTTCCCTTTTCTCATTATGTGTCCTAGAAATTTCAGCAGTTTTTTTTATTATAAATCTCCTTTTTGTTTACATTTTCCTTAAAACTTTCTCATTGCTCTCTTGCTGTGTCTGTGGTATTGTCATCGTCCTTTACAGAACCACAGTTTTGTTGCCTCAGGTTTCCTCTTTCTCTGTGAAGAAATTATCCAGTATTCATTATAAAATAAAAGAATAGATTTTGTAATTCACTAAACAGCTGTCCTCATGTAAAAATGTTTAAATCCTTTCTTTGTGGATTTTAATATTTAGAAAAGTTTGTTGGACATAATGGTTACCAACATAGAAAATAGAACTGATGAATTGAGATTAAATTCTAGCTGAGGCTTATCTTCATTTTGCATGTTTAGACTTGGGAAAGGCAATATCCATCTCTTCTCCTCCATGCTACAATATTGAGTAAAATAATAGGACCAACTGAAAATTTTAACCTTGATAAGTTAACCAATGTGAATTCAAAAAGCAACCTGAAGAGGAATAAGCCCTGTCAGTAGGAATGATTCCTGCTGTTGCTACTGATACAGTGTATGAAGTTCCCTGATGTATCCAGAATGGATTAAGAGATGCATTTTTTTTTTTTTTTTTAATAAGCGTTTCACCCCGAGCAAGGCATGTCACTGCCACTACTGCGCAGGGGGCTACGTAGAGTGGAGAAAGGCTGATTAAGTATAGGAAATGACAGAGGGTGGGTGATAGGCGGGTAAGGATACCGAGAATGAGGGTTGGGTAGATGAGAGTGTTGTGAGAATAGTTGGGAGTTAGTGTGATAGGAGGTGTCTATTGACCCTACATTTAAATACCTGGAGATTGTAACTGTCGGGAAAGCAGACTTGTGGAAGGGAGTTCCACAGGCGGGAAGCGCGAGAAAAGAAGCCGTTGGAGTAGAATTTACGGTTACATCTTATTTGTTTGACTGTAAAAGGGTGGGACCTAGTTGCTAATCTAGTATCTCGTGTAAATTTGTGCTTAGGCGGCACCAGTGATCTAAGCTCATCGGAGCAGAAGCCATGAAAGTACTTGCAGAAGAGGCACATGGAAGCCACATCATGCCGGTGAGAGAGTGGTTGCAGCCGGTCTGCCAAGTCAGTATCAACCACGTTACAGATCCTCCTTTGCATACAATAATCGAACAGTTTCTTTTCTCACACTTTCCCTCAATGGAGCTCTCTTCCATTTGCTTGCTTCCCTGATAGCTAAAATCTCCCAAAGTTTGAATGCAACATCAAGTGCCATCTTTTATCTCCTTGATCTCCATCCATCTCTTATCCTTTCTTTGAAATTCCCAGTACCTTATTTTTTTTCTCACTGTAATCTCTTGCACACCACTGGTGGTCTTGCCTTGCATGAGGTGAAATGACTATATCAAAACAAAACAAAAACTCTTAGTAAACAATTGAATCTTAGTAGCTTTATTGCATTACTGTTTTTTTTTTGTTTTTTTTTGTCTACAAATACATTACACAGAGAAATTCATGTCACTTCAGTCACTTTCTCAATGATGTGATATGACTTCCCTCTGTTTTTTCTACAAGTATTTTCATGGCACCTGCTATGATGAGCTTTTTTGCCCGGTTCCTTGACCATATGTGTTTATGCATGCTACTATATTGGCATCAAGATCTCACACTTTTAACATTGAAATAATTAAAAGTAACTCTCTCTTCTACTTCAACAGTTCCTTTTCTTGCACTTTCCTTCTGTGGAACTATGTTCGATTTGTTTGCTTCCCTGATAGCTACAACCTCTAAAAGTTTAAATGAAACATCAGTTGCCATCTTCTGTCTCCTTGATTCTCATCCTTCTCTTATTCTTTCTTTGACATCTCCTGTACCTTGTTTTTCTCTTACCATAACCCCCTGCACAACAGTGGGGTCCTGCCTTGCTTGGGGTCAAATCATTATAAAAAAAGATTAATTTTCTTCAATTATATTCTAGTAATAAATTTTATATTTCAATTATTGAATTTATATTTTTAACCATTGATAGTTTTTTTTCTTGTGAATTTATTTCGAATGAATTTCAATCAATTGACAAAATTCAATCATAGCGTAACAAGCATCAAAAACCCACCGCTGAATCATATAGTGATATCATTCAAAATAAGATGTAAACGATTTAAAGGAGATGCCATAAGCAGAGTATTAAGCTACAGTCAAGTTTCATTCACAACAATGAAAAAATATACTGAACTGTTACATGATATCAGTATAGCAGCAAATGCTAGACAATTACCTTAAAGATGAGGAAGAGACTTGAAGCAACAGAAATGTGGTCCTACAGAAAGATGCTGAGTATACCATGGACTGAACATGTAAGCAACAATGAGGTTTTGGAGAGAATGGAAACAAATTAAAACTAATGTTTAACATCAGGAAGAGGCAGTTGAAATATCTAGGACACATAAACTGATACCCACGAGACAGATTAAGAGAAAGAGGGATTGAAGAAAGCAGTACATAACATACTTGATTGGCTTGAGCAAATGAATGGTAGAAAAGGGTTTAGGAGAAAGGAAAAAAAACAACTACAGAAAGAGGTGTAAGGCCATGATCCTGAAGGGACATCTATATATATAAAAATGGATATGTCTGTCTGTCTGAATGTGTGTTTGTGTGTCTCCATTCTAACGAACCCTACTCCTCCAAAACCCTTGTTCCGATTTCAACCAAAATTGGGTTACTTGTCAATCCTGACATGAACCTTTGGTGTATGCAAAAAATTTTCAAATCAATTTACAAAAATGCTTAGAATTTATAAACTCTTCTTCTCTAAGACATCGTATGCAAATTCAACCAAAATCAAGTAACTTGTAGATCAAGGTCCAAACCTTTGATATACACAAAAAAATTTTCAAATCAATGTACAGGATTCATCAAAAATCAATAGCAAACATAATTTTTGGTGTTCTTTTGCACGTTTTTACGCATTACTTCAAGAAGCTTCACTCAAACTCAATCACTGGTCTGATGCCTTGAGATACAAGCAAAATCTCAATTGACACACAAGGTGTGGCAAAAGCTAATGGAAAATATTGCTTTTTGCAATTGTTTATTTCTCCAAAATGCTTAGTTGTATTCCAACAAAAAATGGGGCCTTTTTGTAATTTCTACCATAACAGTTTCATATTTTCTACAAGGTGCCAACCTCTCTGACATTGCAGGGACAATACATCCACTTCTGCATCACAACACCATTGCATCACATTAAAAGATCCCATAATGCTCAGCCCTGTTCTTCCAGTTGCACATACATCATTCTCATTTATTGGTAAAATTGACCAAGCATGAATCTCATTTTACAAATACAACAGAAAGCAATACTTCACATTTTTTTAACTTATATGTCACGACAAACTCATACTAGAGCTTTTTGAATAAGCACTTTACCTTACCATTTCAACATAACCACTAAAAAACCCCAAGCAATGCTGGGCTATACAGCTAGTGGTATATAAAAGAGATATTTTATCTAACATTGAATTTGCCAAAATTTGGGACATAAAATGTTACTCAGTTTATTGCTGTAACAATCAACTGAAACCTGCTAGACATAAAATATTTAAACAAAATTTTAGCAATTAAAACTAAAAACTTTTGATTTGAAATAAAATAAAACTTTATTTGTTTATATTTTTTATTATGGCATTATGCATTCCAAAAGCTGAGTAAAGTATTAAGAGACAGGAAAAATTCACTGGAAACAAAGAAGAGAGTACTAGATTATTATGGGATATCTGTCCTTTAATATGGCAGCTAATGCTGGTCAATCTTATCAAAGATGAAGGAAAGACTTAAAGCAATGGAAATTTGGTTCTACAGAAGGATGATGAGGATACCATGGATGGAAGAGGTGAGCAATGACGAAGTTTTGGAGAGGATGGACACTAAAAGTAAACCCTGGACTCAGCAGTGAAAGCAAAAACTTGGAGAGCTAGCAAGGCAAATTAAGTAAAACTGAGATATCTAAAGGCATGTTATGTGGAATTAGAACAATCTACCCCCACAGATTAAATAAAGAATTCAGCTTGAAATTTCAATAAATATCACCTGAATAATATCTAAAATATTGTGACTATGACAATAAAAATGAAAACAGTCTGAGCAATATAGTGTAAATTTTTGTTGCTTATTTATTATCATAAGCTTTATATTTGAGAAGAAATTCTTAAAGTATTCATTTGTCTAACCATTGAGCCATGCCTGCAAGTTGACTGTGTCAAATAACAAGGGAGAAGACAAAGTTAATTAGTTATTTTGTCATGATTGATTTTGTGCATAACTTGATGATTTTGAAAGTTGTAATTAAGGGAAAGTGAGAAATTGTGTTTTTTTCTGTTTATTTCATTATGTCTGATTAAATTTATTTCAAATCTGGTGGAGGCCAGACAAAAATACATCCATGTTTACACCTCTGACATTCAAAGAATGGAGTCTATTCAAAGGTAAGAAATGAAAAGTTAGCAATTTTGCATACTTTTGTAGAAGTAATTACAGATTCACTTGGATTAAATTTATTAACAAATTATGTATTATGCAATGGAGATTGAATGTGATGTTGTATGAAATTCAAATAAATTAAAAAAAATAAATATTGATCAATTATGACATTTTGCTAACTACAAAAACTACAACAGCAACATCTAGTGTGGTGAGACTGACTCAACACAAGACTCTACAAGATTAGTATACAACAATCATGGTATTTGGCACCTATTTAGAGGTAATTGCATTTACTTTTAAAAAAATCATTAGTTTTAACATAAATGTTAAAATGTTATATCGTTATTATTATTATTATTATTATTATTATATATTCTTTAATATGGTTTTCAACTTCAACCAGCAATCTTACATTATGCCTATTCTCCATCAAGTCAGACAACCTCAGGTAAAAAGCACCTTTCACAATATTTGCAGTGTCAAGCAATGCAAACTTCTGAAGTGATGACATACTATGCTTTATTCCAATTTTCTCAAAGTCAGACTATGTTAAGAGGTATAGACTCCAACAACCCAATGATAGCTGGGACAATAGTAGTCTGAATGTCTCACATTCTAGCAGCAATCATTCATCAGGGCTTAATTTCAATCTGCTTATTAAAATTAAGCCCTGACGGGTGAGTACATCATAATGGTGCTATTACGAAACTTTGAAGTCAGCATGACTCTGCTCAGTTAAGTGCCAAACTTTTGCACATTAATCCTATAATTATAATACAATTATTATTATTATATTATATTATTAACATATATTATTAAATATTCAGTAATAATAATAATAATAATAATAATAAGTGGAAGGGGTCTTATTCAGCTGGAATTGTCATACAAGACAACAACTATTGGTTTACTAACATACATAGAAACAACAAAGGATTGGATGATACAATTAGTAAGGCAACATGAAGAAAGAAAGAAAAAATATTCAATAATAAAAGAAGGCAGTAAATACAAACAAGAATTACAGTTAGTAGATTCTGTAGAAAAGCAAAACAGTAGCCAAGAACCAACTATTGCAGCAAAAAATATGAAAATGAAAGCCAAAGATAAAGCTCTTGAAAAGATGAAACAGCGCTGGCAAGACAAACCTCTGCATGGCCAATATCCAGTACGTGCCAATAAATCCAATGTTGACAAAGTTAATACTCATCGATGGTTACGTGCATCTGGATTAAAGTCTGAAACTGAAGGATTTATACTTGCAGCACAAGACCAAAGTCTTTTCACGAGAAACTTTCAGGCAAATATTATGCATAATAATATGGATCCAAAATGCAGGTTTTGTGATAAACACCAAGAAACAATAGACCACCTAATCTCAGGCTGTTCTGTGCTTGCCCCAAACGAATATAAAAATCGCCACGATAGAGTTGGGCAATATTTACATTGGGCAATGTGCAAACATTATGGAAAAGCTGTAAACAAACACTGGTATGAACATCATCCAGCACCGGTTACAGAAATAGAAGATGTAACCATTCTATGGGATTACACCATCTACACAGACAGAAAAATTGAAGCAAACAGGCCAGACATTATTGTTAAAAACCAGAAGGAGAAAACTTGTCTATTAATTGATATGGCTTGTCCAGCGGATTGTAACATAGCAACCAAGGAATTTGAAAAACTGTCAAAATATAAAGACCTGGAAATTGAAATAGAAAAAATGTGGAAATTGAAAACAAGAGTTGTACCAGTGATAGTAGGTGCACTTGGAATGATAAAAAATGGAACAAAACAACACATTGAAAGAATCCCTGGAAACCCCAGCTTAAGAGATATACAAAAAATTGTCTTATTAAGTACAGCCCACACACTAAGGAAAACGTTATCTATGTAATGCTGGGGATGATAGGGAAGATAGAAAAACATGAAATGGAGTCATAACAACACGCCACTACCTGCCTTAGGTCTCCCCGCAGACTTGGTTGGTAGTGAGACCAAAGCAGAAATCGAAATATGATGAAAAATGACATAATAATAATAATAATAACAATAGTTACCTTCCTTCAGTAAACCTTTACCTTGAATGACCCTTTGAAGCTTGTTTTAGGGAATAAAAAAACATAAACTATATATGAGATTTATGTTAGGTCTCCTACAGAAGGTAGTGGTAGAGAGTGACAAAAAATGTCTACAAATAAACTTTAAGAAAACTGAATGCATGGTCATCAGCAAAAGGTGCAACCCAAAATGCCAAATACAGGTGGGGGATACCAGAATAAAGCAGGTGCAAAAATTTAAATACCTAGGAAGTGTTCTAACAGGAGATGGAAAGTGCAACACAGAGATCCGAAGACGAATTGGCATGGCAAAGGACGCGTTCCAGAAGCTGAGTAAAGTACTAAGACACAGGAAAATTTCACTAGAAACAAAGAAAAGAGTGCTGGATTGCTATGTGATGTCAGTTCTTCAATACAGCAGTGAATGCTGGACAATATCATCGAAAATGAGGACAAAACTGGAAGCAGAGGAAATGTGATTCTACAGAAGGATGCTACGGATATCGTGGACCGAGCATGCAAGCAACAAGGAGGTGTTGGAAAGAATGGCAATGAAAAGGAAATTAATACTGAGCATCAGGAAGAGACAACTGAAGTTTCTGGGACACGCAATGAGAAAGGAAAGCCTGGAGAACCTGATGCTGACTAGCCAGATAGAAGAAAAGAGAGACAGAGGAAGGCAGCGGATAACATATTTGCAGAGCCTGATCAGGTGGATGACGGAATGGGGGTTGCCAGGAGCAAGCATACTGGGAGCCACAAGGGATAGGGAGATGTGGAGAACCATGATCGCCTACATCCTGAAAGGACAAGGCCATAGAAGAAGAAGAAGAATTAAATGACAAAATGGAAAAAAAACATTTTACATTCAGGTGCATACCACATTACATATTTCTTTAATCTTCTCTTGTCATGTTGTGAAATATTTAAAAAAGTGACAAAAAGAAAATAAAAAACATCGAGAAGCTGCATAAACTTGCCTAAACTCTACGTCTGACACATCAGATACCAGCAATTTAGAATTTAAACTAAAGTATAGTTTCCATACTTTTTCAATATGCTCTCTTGATTTATAATTATAACCAACATTTTTATCTATATTTTCACTCATTCATCATCATCTTCTTTACGTGTCTTTTCCGCTCAATTAATTAGAATTCAGAAATATTAAACTTAAATTAATAAACTACTTTCCTTTACTATTTGATTACTTCAGCACAATGTGCTAAACTACATATGCCATATAAAAGAATATTTTTACTCAATTACAAAGCAACTTATCAAGGTAACTGACTGATTAATCTGTAATTAACCAAAAAGGAAATTGAAGATGTCAGTTTAATTCCTAAATATTCTTTGATATTGTCAGCACAATATTTCAGCCAACCAGACTTCAAACTTACTCAGATGTACTGTCTTTATAAAAAGAGAGAACTGAAGTGTTGAGTTGACAATATAAAATGTACAAAGAAGAGATTCAATTGTCTGAAAAATTATGCAATGTTAATGATTCTTCTCAAAATTAGAATATTTCTTTTTTTTAGAAAAAGAAAATTATTTTAATCAAATTTTAAAATCTAATATCAGAAGTTTTCTTTTTACTAAAACTAAACATAATCTTTTTTAACCATTTTCCCTTTTCATAAAGTTTTTTCCTTTTAATTCATAACTGCATTAGATATTTCCCCATCTTTCCTTCGTCATTCAATCCTTACACAATCCATGCACAGGATTTGTGATTAATGACAGCAATAACCATTTCTTTGCGAATCAATAATTATGTTAATTCATGTTGCCTTTTGTTGCCTGCTCTAACTGCAGTCCTACTAATACAATGCAAGCGAGAAGCATACAATGTGAGAGGAACCCCCTAATGCATCATAGTCTGATGTCACCAATGACATAAAGATTGCAGAAGGAAGTACAGAGAAACAAAAATTATGACTGAAAAAAAAGTTCCAGATTTTGGAATTGACATTTTATGTTCTTTGCATTTCATTAGCAAAAGGCGCTGTATTTGGCTGTAAAAAAAAAAAAGAAGAAAAATGGAATTTTGTTGGTAAGCTAAAAAGTTTCCCAAATAGGGGAAAATATTTTTGCATTGTTCAGTCATTGCAATCAGAATTTAGGAACAATAAACAATGAGAATATGTTTTAAAAATAAAATGTCATGAGTTACATGGAAACTGATTTCTTAAATAATAATAAAAAATATATTTAAATAGATTTGGCCAATGAAAGAAATTTGAGAAAAATACAACAAAAATAATAATGATAATAAAACTAATAATATTGTTGTATATTAGTAGAATAGTATATTAGTATATTAACAGGACTTTTGATGAGAAAAGATGTTAGAAATTGGAATTTTCAGATATGCTTGTGTTCTTTTTCAGTGAATTATAAAAAATGAAATTGGGTATTTTTTCTTTTTCAATGTGTGTTATATTACTAAAGAAATCAAGTACGTTTTGGACTAGTTGTTTACCATAATTAGGGTTGTAAAGAGTTTGTAGATGGCTTTTTGTAGAAACTATATTCACTGAGCCATCTACAAACCATCAAAAAGCTTCATTATAACAAACAACTAGCCCAAAACTACTAGATTTCATCAGTAATATAATACATGTAGAAAAAATCCCTATCTTGTCAAAGGATAATTATTTTTTTATTTCTCTTTAAGAAACAATGCAGACATGTACAAAAATTTTGATTTTTAATATCTTCTCTCCTTCTGCTTCTATTTGATCAAAAGGTCTACTAATAAATATTATTACGTCCATCTTAAGCTGGAGATATTGTATTTAGTTATGTTTGTTTTTTTTTAAGTCTGTAAATGGGTGAGATATCTCAAGACTTGCTGGAGGGATTTGGATGAAATATTTAGGAACGATTGGTCTCATGTCTGGCATGAACTGATTAGATTTTGGGTTCAAAAATAAAGTTTATGTATTTTGTACATTTCACATGTCAAATACCGAATTACCTGTTTTACATCATTATATCTTCTGAACACACTAATTTTTTCACAAAAATATTACTATTTATCATAAGAATGTAATATTTATTATCCAAATGAAAAAAAAAAGGTAAAATCCAGGAAAAAAGGAGTCTAAATACAACTTTAGGATATTAAAAAGAAAAACGAACTCTTCCACAATTTTTGAAACCTAATTTTTAATTCATAATATAAATTTAATATTTATTATCCAAAAGCAAAAAAAAAAAAGTCTAAAAACAAAAGCAAAAAAAACAAACAAACAAAAACTAGCTCTAAAATGTGATGAATGCACAAGAATATACATGCCGGTGACACAAGGCCTGAATAAAAGAGTAGCCTTGCACAGAAGTAACATTAAACTATCCAATAACAGGAAATTGTATGTTTCCCACGCTTACACAAATGTAGTGGAGGTAAATTCAGAGTAATGCCTATCTACCAAAATGCAGATTATGATACACTCATGATACAGGAAGGAATATTTATAAAAAAATACAAGCCTTCCCTCAAGAGAACAACATGAAAAACCATAGACACACACAGAAACACACTAAATGTAATGTATCCACTTTTCATTGCTGGTCATGATATGATGCACTAAAAAAAATTAAAAATTTAAAAATTTTCAAACCACTACAAAAAATAGTATTCCAAAAACAGCAAAAATAACTAAATGACCCATAGAATTGAATCAAAATTGCCAAAAACAATTTTGAAGTATAAAGACGAAATCAAATTTTGCAAATCAGTGTAAAAAATTTTTTCTGGACAATGAAAAGTAAATGATTCCCAAAATGGAAGAGATTTAATGAGTGAGTATGAAAAAAAAACCCTAACAAACAGACACATACACATAAGAATTTTCTGACCTGGTCACCAACCACTTATCTATATATACATGGTGTTTTCAGCCGTTTGAAAAACAAATGGATCTTGATATGTATAGTCACAAGTTTATTCGCCTGAAGAGAGTCAACTTTGGACTCAAAACACATGTAGTGACACAAATAGAATTATGGGCTCTTAATATATTATACAAAAAGCAGATAATATTTATAATAATAATAACAATAAATTTACACTTTAAACAAAAATTTCACGGCTTCTTGCACATTTTTTTATACCAATTTCTCTTGTTGGAACAACCCCTATTTCTGTTTTTAATATATATATATATATATATATATATATATATAGAGAGAGAGAGAGAGAGGGGGGAGAGGGAGAAAGTGAGATAGATATTTTCAAGGGAATGCTAAAAAGTTCTTATCATAACCCAGTTAAAAACAATTTGATGAAATATTAAAATTTGTGGGAATGGTTCTCTTGATGAGGCAAACAACTTTACCTTACTTTCACTAATGGCATTATATACTTGTGATTGGGAGTAAGACTTTGAAATTATATATGTTCATGAGTATAGTTGGATGTGCCCAGTTTTTTTTTTACATTTGGAAATTCTTTTGTCAGTTCCAAAGAAATATTAGCTGGTCTATTCACTTGATTGAAGGACCCTTGACCTTTGTGATTCATTTCTTATTGCTTCCATAAATTTTATGATAATGCTTACATGCAAAGATCTTTTCACTGTGGCAAAGTAAATTTTCTGCTTGAGTTTCTCTGACAATTTCCTTTCTCATCAGTGTAGACATTTTTACTCAAGGGAGAAAGATAACAATATTGGATACAAAAGAATATTTTGCCAGAATATACTGAACAAGAAAAGCTTCAGTTTAACTGCTCAGAGTAGATAATGATTTCATAGATTTTGATTCACCATATTAACATTAAAAAGTTTGCCTATTATTTGGGGAATTTTCTAAATAGACTTTTACTCTTTTAATAAATTTATACAAAAAAAGAAATCATTTCATGCATTGGACTATCTTCTTCTTCTATGTGCTGTGTCGCTTCAGGACGTAAGTAATCATGGCCTTCCACATCTTCCTATCCCATGTAGCTCTTGACACCCTTTCTTCTGTTACCCCTTCCAAACCCTGCTCTGCCACCCATTTGCTCAAGCCCATCAAGTATGTTGCATGTTGCTTTCCCCTGTCCATCTTTCTTTCTGTCTAACCTGTGAGTATCAGATTCTCCAAGCTCTCATTCCTCATTTCATGTTCTAAAACCTTCAACTGTCTTTCCCTGATGTTAACTATTAGTTTTCTTTTTATATCCATCCTCTCTAAAACCTTATCATTGCTCAGATGTTCAGTCCATAGTATCCTCAGTATTCTTCTGTAGAACTACATTTCAGTTGCTTCAAGTCTTCTTTTCATCTTTGGTGAGATTGTTCAGCATTTGCTGCCATATTGAAGAACAAACATAATATAACAATTCAGTACTCTCTTCTTTGTTTCCAGTAACATTTTCTTGATTCTCAGTCCTCTACTCAGCTTATGTATCCTTGGGCATGCAAATTCACCTTCAGATCTCAGTGTCACACTTTTCATCCTTTATCACAGTTATTATAATAAACAAAAATTTTGCTTCCAATATTTTTCATCTTCAAGTATTCAATTTTGATAATCAAGAATATATTGTAGAATTGTATTTAAGAAAAAAAAAACAACAACTGTTGCCATTGCTGGGTTGCAGAAGCTGATTTTCTCCCATTTTACAGAACAAATTTACTTATGTCCTGAGAGACCTTGAAGTTCATGTGACAGCCTGTGGGTGACAATAGCCAGTTGGAGTGGATAGTTCAGTCACTGTTTAGATATATAGAGAGAAAGCTGTAATAGCCAGAAGTGTCCCAGTAAATGGGTGAAAGCCATGCATCCTAAATGAGGAATATAAAATAGAACACCAGGTCTGAGTATGGCCTTCCTATGGACAGTAATATATTCTGTCAGCAAGTATCTGAAGAAATAAATAAATAGAAAGACTTTCTCTTTTTAGTAGGTCACGACAGATTGAGAGAAGGAGAAGGTAAAACAAATAAAGGAGTGGTACTTTTGGTTGTTGTGCTGTCCTCTTTAGTGGTGTGCAAAATGAAGAAGAGGGCATTGAAAGTGACGTACCCTGCATCTGGTTTGGCGTGGAGTGAAAAAGATGAAAAAAAAATTGGCAGTGAGGGTGAGTCAGCTTGAAGTTTCTTCTTTACATGATGAGATGCTGTCAGCTACTGCTTCCCTCTAATGGACTCTGTGACCAGTCAGGGTGTAGGGTTTCATACATTGACACACACACACACACACACACACACACACACATGGTCACTCGCCGTCCATGTGATGACTGGTTCCCGCCAAAAACGATGCTAATAAAAACGGAAAACAGCACGTGGTACACTAGTTAGGATTTCGTCCCAGGACAAGAGAGACATGCCTCCCTAACTCACACAAACACGCGCACTAATTGCGGGTAGCAATTAGTGGCGCAAATATTTTTTATTTTCTTAATTTTCTTCTCTGACATTAACTTTCATTCAAACAGGACTTTACATAAAATAACTTCCTACACGTAAATCCACAATTTTTCCAACCTTCGTCAGTAGAAATCCACCGACTGCTACATTCGCATGTAAGTCTCTCTCTCTCTCTACTCAACGCACACACAGACACAGAACTTTGTCTTCTGTCTGACTTTCTTCATCAAGGATTTGGACTTTGAACTCTTTACGATAATCTTAACAATTGTTACAAACCTTTCTTTCAGCTAGAGTAAAAACTTCATACATCTTATTTTGTTTCTACGAACAGACGAAGTGGAATGACTCTTTCCTTTTCACTTTCTTATGCATGCTTTCTCAACCCCATGTAACCTTTGTCAATACATTGTTTTCTGGTTACTTTCGCCTTTTTGTTCTTTCTTAAATCTTGCTTTAAGATATGACCAAGGTTGCGTCAAGTCGACTCATTAATTTAAATTAGTAAGTGGACGCTCCGTCCACTACAAGGGGACCTCCTTAAATATAGAATTCTGATCACATGAGGAGGCTCCCTGAACGATTTTTTCCTTAGCTCTGAAAAAACCGTTTCACTGACGTATTTTGAATTTCTCCATTTGTTAACCAATCAGAATTCAGAATATGATTTTTGCACACTGACTTGTGAATTTTCTTAGTTGGATTTTTCCAAAGTCGTTTGAATCCAATTTTGTGAGTGTGCAATTTATTTTGTGTGTTTTAGTTAGTTGATGGATTATATAGGATTTGTATCCTATATAACTCATTTTTAGAATTGAATTTTTAGACCTATTCTAGCTCTTTTTTCTCTCATATGAAGTTGTTAGTATATTATGATAAGATATTTATTCTCTCTTTCTAAGTAGTTCTCTAGTATATAGAAAAAATCACTGATAAAGTAATGTCTAAATAATTTTATAATAATAATAGTAATAACTTTCAAAGAAACTTCAAATCATGACTAAAATATAAATCATGTAAACATTAAGCTACAAAATATAAGAGTATTGATTTGAGCAAGCACTTGATTATAAGCCTGAAGTGTTTTTGAAGAAAAATCTATATAAATTATAATTTGGCAAAATGAACAAATAGATTATTATAACAGACACATACATACAACATCCTTACTAACTTAAAATAAAATTTAACTAATTCATCTTTTAAGAATAAAGTTAAAAATTACAAGCATTTAAAATATACTGAGTTATTACTGCATAAAGATTCATCTTTTAAGCATAGTTATAAAGTTATCAGAAATTTTATACCCTTAAATAAACAGACATTCAAACTGAGCCAAGTATTTTAGTATTAAGAATATGCATATTCTTGCTTTTACTAATACGTTGGCAAGGCAGGTATAAATTGAAAGACAACATATCAAATAGCTAGTTTGAGTAAGTGTTAGCGTTGCAGTCAGAGCACAGTTCCCTTTAAAATAGTAAGAGGAGTCATTAAGAAATAGTTTCTTGTCTTGTTATACAAGTAAGATAAGAATGATAAGAATCAATTTAATTGAATATTTGCATATTTTTAACATGTTTTTCAAAGATGCTTGCATTAATATTATCATTATTTTGAAAACAAGAAAAAAAACGGCAACAAAAAAGAATAATATAGATGAACATACTTTTGATGAACAATAAAAAAAAAAAAAACTGGCAATAAAAAGGGGAAAGAAATCTAAAGAGATTTGGTGTCCGTAAGTTTTTAACAGGAAAAAAATTCAGCATTGTATAGATTTTAATTTTTTTTATTTCTTTGCTTCTGATTCAAAAGCATTTTAACAATGCTCTTTTGAATAAGAGAATATTTTTTTCTAATATGGATGAAATATAAAATATCCCCAAATGAAACATGTCAGATAATATTAGCTGAAATATTTGAGAGAAAATCTATTAGAAATTCTAACACAAACTCATTTATAAATACAAAATGGAAGTGTGTTTTCTTCCAATTTTCTCCAAAGGCAAATAAAATATTTCTGCACTTCATTTTTATTTGAATGTAGAATATGAAACTAATAATTCGATTCTGTTCAACAAAGTTTCTATTTCTCACAAATACAAACACAAAAAATAATTCTAAAATAGGGGAACCACAGAAGTTTTACTTTACTTGGTAGTGTTACTAATTTTGAACCAATTTTATCCTTGGTTCTTTTCTTATTTTCTTTTTTCTCAGAAATACTTCTCTGCTACTTTTATTCCTCTATTGAATCAGTAATGGATTTCCTGACAAATTAAGTTGAAGCTTAGTAATTTTTTGTACTCCCCCCATTTCTCTTAATCAGAAATAGAAGCTCATCCCTTGTTTTCTGTTTAGGAAGGGGTTCATAGTTTCTTTCCTCTCCTCAGGTCTTAATAGTGATGCTGTCAATAGTTTTTTGTGATGTGTGTGGATGGTAGAAATGTCTCTTTATACTGAAGGTACTGGGTTGGCAGTTTTCTGATTGCTGCTTCTGATTGATAGATAGAAACTCAAACTCTTATGCAGCATCTAGAGAGGCTGCTGTGATCAACATTCACATAATATCAGGGTTCTTGCAGCGCCATATTGCACATGGATGGGTGGGCAACTTTATGGCCACACTGTTCTGCAGACTATGTCAGTTCTCTTCCTACATATGTTACATTCAACAACTAACTGCTATTGCTACTCTCGGCCTCTCTTTACCTAAATTCACATCGTAACCATAAACAAACAAATAAAACTAAACCAGCCAAACAAAAAGCACTTAAACACTTCAATATTTCTTTCTCTGAAATGCATGGTATTTATACCAACTTTTGCAATGTGGAAATGATTCTCCATGAAAGGTTCCCTGACATTCTAGCTCTCTGTGAAACTCACCTTAACCCTACAATCCTGTCCTTTGATTTCTCGGTTATTTCCCTCTCTTTAGGAAGAACTCTAATGTCCACATGCATGGCCTAGGAGTTTATGTCTATGGACATCTTCCTCTGGATTGGGAGATCTCTTTTGAATCTCCAGTCCACTCTTATATGTGCCTCCATCTCTCTCTGCTAAACTCAATAAGCTTTTTCTTCTATCTCTAACACTCCCCTTTCTCCTCTGACTGTTGTGAGCTAGATAGTATTTCAACCATTTCCCTTCACCTATTTGCTAATATGTTTGTGTTTGATGACTTTAATACCTATCACATCAAGTAGCAGAAATGATCTGTCCACTGATCTTGCTGGTGTTGAAAGGCTGAACTTCTCAATCACTCAGTCTTTCACACAAGTGGTGGATTTTCCCATGTGTTTTCCCAGTAACCCTGAAGGTCATCCTTCTCTTCTCGATCTCTTCCTTACTTCTGTCTCCTGTCATGTCATGCAGTTCTGCTCTCTTGGCAACTCTGATCATGCTGTAGTGTTTTAATATCTTTTTTTACTCCCCGCTCTTTCTAAGAAACTCCTACCAGCAAGATACCTGACTATTAACAACTAGCAAACTTGGATTCACTTTGTCAATTTCCTTCATAATGTTATTCAGTCTCCCTGTTTGGCTCTGAGGTCTCCTCCTGGGTCATAGCTGGTATTGTCCATAGGAACCACTTTTTTCGACTTTATCAGAGTGATGCATCTGTTCCCTGTAGGCGCCTCTTTGCCTCTGTTCATAATAAATGCAAGCGCATCCTAAATGATGCTAAGCTTTTATTTGCTGATAATAGCATCTCACAATTTCAGTTCCAAAGATTACTGGTGGCACTGTAAGAGTGTGCTGAACAACAGCAAACCCTCAATCTCTCCTCTGTTCAATCAATTTTAAGTCCTTACATCCACAGTGGACAAAGTTGAGGACTTTGCTCACAGATTTTCTTCCAACTCTACACTTGACTCAATTGGAGTACTGACACTCACTTAGAACAGAAACTGAAATGACTGAAATATAAATAGCCGTGTCCCTGGTTTCATACATCTTTTCTAAACTTGACTCCAACAAGGCTAGCGAAAGTGATAGAATTCCATCCATTGTTCTAAAGAAATATGCCCCTGAGCTGTCTCTTATCTTCTCCAAACTTTATAACTATTATCATTGCTTCTTGCTTTTGTTCACCACTACTTTTGAGTAGTGGTGAACAAATAACTTAAAAATTTGAGTTAAAGGGAGACAATTAAAATATTCGGAAGTGGCATTACTGATGGAATGAAAACAATCTACCTTAGTGATCGAAATAAGTTCAGTTCCGAATTTCAGTCACTTGAAAAAGACTGAAGCATACAACAGCCAAAATGTTATGAAAAAAATGACAAAATAAACTAAAGCAATCATATGACAGTAAACACTCTTTGCAAAATAAAGAAAATGCTGAAAAGGTACATGGACTTTCTTTTATTTTTAAGCTATAATTGTTAATATTTTGCTCCATTTTGCATATTAGCCATAAGTATTGTTCAAGTCAACTTAAAGGATAGATTTCAGACACTCCTGAAAAAAAAAAACACAGTAGTGTAATTATTTCAGTTAAGATTAATGCAATAAATGTGTAAATATTGATGAGAGAAAATATTCTGCTGTGCAATGCTTAGTAAGCATTAGCAGAGTCAGTTGGCTAAAGTAACATTGAAATAGAAAACTGTGACAATTTTGATGTCTCTGTGCATGTGTTTGATTTTTCCTCAAATTGCAGATTTTGTGGGCATTTGTATTTTGTACATTCTTCGTAGGTTTGTTAAACTAGAACAAATTGGATTCTATAGAGATGATGGCCTTATTATCATACCTAATAGTAATGGCCCTATATCCTCTAAAATTTAGAAGAAAGTTAAAAAAAGCTTTTTAATTACTTAGTTTTAAAATAGATATTTTTTCAAATCATAAAATAGTTAATTTTCTGGATATTACCTTAAATCTCTTCAATGATACTTTCAAGCCATATTGTAAAAATAATGAATCTCCTATAATGTTATTGATTAAACAAATTCCCACTACAATTAACACTAGAATAAATAAATTATCCCCCAATTGCAAAATATTTAATAATAATAAAATCATTTATAATAATACCCTCAAAAAAGTGGGTTTAAATAAGAATTATTCTATAACCCCCACCCTGCCCCACAATGAAACTGGTATTAATAAGTTCAAAAATAGGAAAAGAAAAGTTTTATGGTTTGACCCCAACTTTTTGCTATTTATCTAGCATTAATATCAGTCAATATTTTCTGAAATTGATTGATAAACATTTTAATGTTAACTGCCCCCAAGTAAGATCATTAATAGAAAAACATTAAAAAATTAGTTATTCCTGATAGGCAGAGCATCACTAATTCTCATTATAATAAAATACTTGATGATTTTTATAATAATCAGCAAATAAATATAAATCATCCCTGTAATTATAGAATTAATGACAACTGTCCAGTATATATACCCATGTCAGAAAAAGTCATATAGCAAGGAATCCCTAAGGAATATGATAAACAAGGAAAAGCATATTTTGGAATTTAAGTTTTATAATCATAAATATTTCTTCCCTAGGCCCCACCTTAAATCCCTAGACAGATCCATCTGAATATTTCTGGGAAGTAAAAGATAGAGGACTTTCTTCACAGATTAAATGGAAGATAGTTGGTAAATCACAAACCCTTAGTAGCTTTAGAAATAGATGTAACCTATACTTAGATAAAAACACAAATATGATTAAATTTTGTGGTAAATATCAGCTTTTAAATCACTGAAAATAAGTGATTTTGAAATGTTATTACAAAAATAAATTTAAATTATCTGATTTGTAGGTTTCTAGTTACAAAAATTCACAAAGATGTGTGAAATCCTGGTTTTCCCAAATAGAAAAAGGATTGACCATGTGCTTGAAACCAGATTTTGCAAGTAGGTGTTAAAATGATTTTTGACCAATGGGAGAGACTTGTAAGACTTGAAAGAACTTTTTGGAGCTTCAGAGACTGAGAGATGGGAGCAGCAAAAGAGAGACACACATTTAAAATATAACTTCAAACTTCAATCACTTGAAAATTGTCCTCTTTCTCTTTCTTCTTATCTCTTTCAACAATTACTAATTGAACATTTTGTATGAACTCTACCCTTAACCTTTTAATAATGTTTCTAATTGCTCATTAACTCCTACAACTTATGTTAGTCTTTCCCTTTAATAAATTTCTATTTTAAAATGCAAAATGTATATTCTATTCTTCTTACGCTATTCCACACATTTCCACATATTCCAACCTGCGGACAACCAACCTTCTGATGATGAAAAACCTTCTGATGATTATAACTCTGCATAAATCTTGTAAGCTGTAGGGAGTTTGGTTAAGTCTGACACAAAGGCAGAATCAAAGAAACATTAACCAGCTCCCTAAGCTACAGTTAATTCAACTACTATTTATCTCTCCATTGTGATTCTGCTCCTTTTATTAGATTTATTTTTATTACTTTTATTTTTCTTAATTTTTTCCTAATTTTTTTATTATCTTATTATTATTATTTATTATTATTTTTTTAATAGTTAAATATTTTATCCTATAATTTATTTTAATATTTATACTTTATTTAATTTATATTTAAATAAACTGAAAACTGACTTAGCTTTTGTGATGCTAAATACTTGGGACTATATTGTCTTATACTACATTAGCTCTTTCATAATTTTATGTTATTTTATGCATTTGCAATTTCTGTATAATATTTTCTCTCATGAAGTTTTTAAACAGTTTTTAAAAAAGAAATATTTTAGAAAAATTTTAAAACTTTTTTGTTAAAGATTTTTAAAGAAAGCGAAATGTTTAAAGATAATCTTTTGAAAATGAGATCTGAAATGATAGTTTATCTTAAAATTTTTTTTTTGGTTGCATAAATTATTATTTGTGACTGTAGTGTATTTTGTCTCCCGTTTTCTTTTTTCTTTCCTCTCTCTCTCTCCCCACTTTTTATCTTTTTAGTCATTAATGTCTGTTGACTTAACTGTCTATTCATAGCTTTCTCCTTTATTTTGTGTGAGTATATATTCTATACATTTTTATATAATTGTGTGAGTGTATATAATCCATCTGTGTCCTTTTTTTGCATCTGTCTATTCCTAAATTTTTGGTGTATGTATATAATTTCCCATAAGATTTGTTTTGTGTATGTGTGATTGAATGTATGTATTCCTTTGCCTTTATTATATTGTATGTGTCATCTGATGTGTCTATTCCCAATATATTTCCAGTTTAAATAATACAAGCTTCACTTCCTCTGTTAAAAACAATTTTTTAAAAATATTCCGAGTGAATTTATTTATTTTCCAACAGTTTGAATGAAAAATGTAAAATTACATTGTTGAAATATATCTTGATTTATAACCATATAACTATGTGTTGAGTTTTCCTTTTAATATTTTATAATGCTCTGGATAATATCCATCAAGCTCTCTATTTTTATCTAATTAATAATTTATATTAATTGGTTAAAATCTTTTGGATTATCCTCTCCGTCTTTACGGATCTTCTATTCTCTCCTATATATATATATATATATATATATATATATATATATATATATATATATATATATATATATATATATATATATATATATATATATATATATATATATATATATATATATAGGAGAGAATATATATATATAACCTTTCATAACATTTCATATATATCCCTTTCATAACCCAAATATTCAAACTCATTGGTTACAGAATTCTCATTTTTGATTGAACAATATTGACACACACCTAAAAGCATTTTCTCCAACTACCACTCCCTAATTTTCTAAATAAACATGAATTCATCTTATATTTTCAGTATAAATCATTCCACCATTTATTTTAACATATCACCTGAAAAAGAACAGTATTGTTCTGAAACAAGAAAATTTTTGTGTAGTGATATTATACTTTTATAAACCATTGTAATAACAAAATTACAATATAGGAGACAATATATATATCTTTGAAACAAGAAAAATTAATAATAATTTTCAAAAAAGTCTTGAAAAAGATCTAAAAATGATAAACAACTCAAAAACCTATTTATAAAAGCAGACAAGTCTAGTAAAATCTATCAAAGCCAGCAAATTACAAGAAAACTAGGTGATAAAGAAATTACTAAATTTTTTAAAACCACAAATAACAAAATAGAAATTAATATAAAACAAAGAAGGCAAAAACCTAGCCACTAAACTAAAAGTATACAATAGAATAAAATAACTACCAAAAGCAGAACAATTTATTAAATTAAAAGACTATAAAAACAACTTCACAACCAAACCCACATGCAAATTATCAAATCAAGTCACAGGGTAACGGTCCAGAGACACCTGTTGCTCATGTTGATCCTTTTCATGGAGCGACAAATTTCAGAAAAATGTGTCCACTTTACACTGTTGGCACTAACAGTCCCTGGATGACGATCAGATGACACCTGTTGCTCATGTCATCCTTACCAGGTGAGGTATTACTTCCTTTGGAAGTAATCCCTTCATGTCAGTAGTTGGTTTTTTTATGTTTATTTGTAAAGCCATGATTGTACTCCAGAATAATAGTGGTATCATGTTGCCTTCTCAATGGTGATTTATTGAGATACCACTTCTGGCTAGCTGGCAGTTGACTTCTTCAGAGTTCTTCCACCCTTTGTAGGCTTAATTTTTCTCCTACTGGGTTGTTAACACCTGATGAAAAAAAAACTGAATGGGTAGGAACAGGGTGGGGATGAGAGAATGTAAATATTAAGTATGTACTGTATAAGTCTGAATGATCACTTTTATAGAGGAAGAAAATTCAGATTCCCCAGATTAGTATTTCATTGCCAGTAGACAGAAAAATGCTTAAAATTTTCTTGGATTTTTCATAAATATTTCAAAGACAATACCTTTTCGATCTTTTGGTAACTTGGCAGCAACTAATTTTAAATTAAAAAAGGATAAATACACACACACACACACACACACACACACACACACACACACAAGGACCCATAGAGAGAGAGAGAGACAGAGAGAGAGAGAGGTAAAGAGAGAGAGAGAGAGCAAACAGCAACAAGGAGGAGGGTGGAAATGCTAGACTATGGAAAATTTTACATTAAAAATACAATATTAAATTTTAAATTCAACATTAATTCATTTCAGCTTGAAACTATTAAAAAAATCTGAAAGGGAAATATTAAACAAGACAAAATTGAACATGGGTGAAATGAAAAAATAAACAGACTACATGTAATGAAAGCACTAATAATAAAAAATCCAATGCTCAATAACATCCTATATAATGGTTAATAAAATATGGGTCAGTCGTCTTTAGTAAAATTTATATAAAAGGGTGATTGCTACCCAAATACACAATTAATTAATTATATATATTATATATTATACACAAACACACGCATATACAGGGTGAGATGGATAAATTGTCACCATTTTATACTTTTTAATTTTGTGTATGAGCATTGTTTGTTTTCAATTTTGTAAATTGTACAGTATAGTAGGGTCATTTGTGCACCATCTATAAGAAAAAGAGAACCATCACACAATGCACACTGCTAGAAATTTGAAAATGTTTTGTGTACTACTTGGCATTCATGCCAGAATTTCCAACACAAACATTTCAGAGTGTTTGGGTGTCAATCTGAGGACAGTGCAAAGAATTTGAAAAGAGCTGGATGAGTCTAATGGTGATTACAAAGGTGTTTACAGTGATCACTAGTGATGGTAACATTATGCCTCCATTCATCTTTCTACAGGGCCTCTGACTCAACACAGAGGCCAACATTAAGTGCTTTGAGGAGGTAGTGCTACCCTGGGTCAAGAGGGTGGCTACTGGAAAACCCTGTGTCTGCCAGCAGAATCCTACAATAAGCCACACATACAAGAGAACCTAATCATGGCTGTTAGACAATTTCAGCGACCACATCCCCCCACCTAACCCTTCGGACTGTAATCCCCTTGATCATTATATGTGGAGTGCAATTGAGTGAGAGACCAAGAAAACACCAAAGATGAACTGAAGACAAAGATTATGGCAGTATTCACCAACTTAAATGAGGAGATTGTCCAGAAGAGATGCAGGGGATTCCAAAGTCTTTTGGAGACCATGGTTGAAGCCAATAGTGATTTTATTGGGTAAATTACTATTTAGTATTTCAAGGTATTTTTGTATAATTTTGGTAAATATATCTGTTAAAAGATATCAGTGCTATTTTCATTTTTGTGTAATTTAGACAATGTTTTACCCATTGCACCCTGTATAACTAAGTACATGTCACATATATGAATTTTATTTCCAGTGTAATTAAATATTTACATTTTTTCATTCAATGTCCTGTTTTTTTTGCAAGAATGTGAGAGATCTTGTTTTCTAAAGATCCTCACAATAACTTCTTGAACACTTTTACCAAATTAGTCGATCTTTTGCTGAACTGAAAACCATATTTTCAGGGTTTTTCATAAATGCTTCTTGGCTCGAGTGGAATTCATAGAGACTTTGCTTTCTTTTGAATATCTTTTGACGTGTCTCACACCTGCAATAGAAACAAGTGCACTGCTTACAAAAGCTCAGCTATCTTTAGATAGAGATAAAAATTATTTACCTGGTCTTGTGAGAGAAGACTTAATCTCCACTTTGCAGACTCTTTCATCACAAATACAATGTTGCTAACCTTTATTTACGTTATCACTATTTCCATGGCAAATGTTTACATGAGTGCTTGTTATAACTCACTACTAACAGTTATAATATGTTTTAACTGACCCCAACAGTACTTTAATGAACACTATCAGAACTCTGTCCTAGAACTCTCTTTGAGTTCTTTATTTAAGGCATCTTGTCTAGTTCATTTGTATTACTGGGGATGTCTTATTTACTCTACAACAGTGCTACATCTTGTAGCTCCATGAGTTGAAACCTTTACAGCTAGGACTCACCATGTCACTTCCACAGAGTTGAACTATCATCATTTCCTTTGTACTTCATTATGTAAAGAGAAAGTTCCACCCAGAGAGTTTTTTTCCCAAGAATTGATACCCTGATACCCCAAACATTACAATCTGAATCTCTTCAAGTCAAGAATTAATTATTATCTATCTTCATTCTCACGATGTTCACTTCCTACCACCTCCTCTTTCATTCCTATCAATTAAGTGTGATATATGCTGAGGTGTTCATGACTTGAAAGAAACATGACTGATTGGGCAGAATATTTTCCAACAGTAGGTTGTCATTACTTTATGTGGTATACTGGTTCCCAACCAAGGCTATAGATCTCAATCTGTCCTGCTATTTAATCCATTGCTGGAGAGAGAAGCAATGGATTAATACCTTTCCTTTTCCCAGGTGGAATTCAAACTAGGCTCTCCAATTCCTTGTTCCAAGCCAATATCCACTGCACCACAACGCACATCATTCATATCACACACTTCCTTCATCAGAAACATTTTAGTAGTAATCTTCTTTGGTATGTGGCTCTCGAGCCTTGTATTGGATGAACTTAGGGTTAAAATACCATGCTGAATATTTTAATTTATTTATTGCAATTGGATTGGTCTATACATCTAAATGCTATGATGTAAGGTAAATAACTGAGTTAAAAAAATAATATCAATATTCTTTTTACAGAAGTCTTGCTCAAAGTGTACAACACTATATATTAGTATGACTAATTATGTCTTTCACTATAAAAAATATATATGAAGCAGAATTTCAGATATTTACATAGAAATAAAGCATACACTAATTTAGAAGGTAGTTTCTGTTGACATTATTGAAAGCACAATTACTGTGTATTTTTTAGTTAAAATAATGCAGTTCGATTTTTACAAATTATAGAACTGTTGATGTCTGAAGAAATGAAAATACAAAATGTATGATTACTCCAGTCTCCCTTATTATAAAAAGCTTCTTCTAGTTTTCATTTTTAATGACAACAAGCCATATTTGATTGGCCAGAAATTGTGTTAACGTGTGTATCAGAAATAGCTGCTATCTATTTTGTATTGATCCCAATTTAGAAAGCAGCAGTACAGATACATTTATAGATATTGATGATCTACCTTAGCCTGTTTCAAGTTCAATATTTAGTATATTTCCACTTGAGATAATGTTTTCTGACTGGAATATAATTAATGAAGGAAAGAGAAAGGACCAAAATAGAGGTTACTATAAAGATGAAGAGTTCTTACTAAAATATTGGCAAATCCATTTTAGGATAAAATAAATTAAGCAGGAAGTGAAACATCAATTGATATCTTGCCTCGTTTTTAAATAAATTATCATTTAATAAGTATTTGTCTATATTTCTCATATAAGGTAGTATTTACACTATTTACATTATTTGGACTATTGTCCTCATCTTTGTTGTTATTTATTCGACATTTTGGATGTTGTATGCTCTGACCTTCTTCAGGTGCTAGGAATTTTGAATATAGACGTTGGTTAGTTGCAATGACTTGACCCAAAAAGTTGTGTTCAATACCAGGCTACAACAATGATGAAAATGTAAGTTAACGAGTCCAATTAGAGGGAGATAAGTCATGACCACCAAAAGAGGCTTCACACAAGGAATGAGAATGATATACCCCAGGGATTATAATAAAGAGTTCAGTTAGAAATTCCTAGTACCTGAAGAAGGCTGGAGTGTACAATGAATGAATCGTCATACAAATGGCAACAAAGACGAGGACTATAGTTTGAATAATGTAAATAGTGTATCATTTAATAAGTTTATAAAATTCTATTTCAGTTAGTGAAATTCTGTCTATTGTGCTTATACAGTGTCTTGCAAAAGTCTACACCCCCTTTGAAAATTTATATATTTTGTACAGGAAACAACACATTTTTTCAATTCCAATGCTTGTTAAATAATAAGCAGATCCACCACACTTCCCTTTGATATAAAAATTACATTTTAAAAATTTCACACTGATTCTTAAAATCATATAACTTAAAAAAAATGTCTTTGTATAAATCTACACCCCCTTTGGAATGTTTTCAGCTAATACTTTGTAAATGATTCAGCTGTGTCAATTACAGGCTGCACACACCTCGGATAGCCTTCCATGAGCTTACTGTAGTGGTCTGCTGACAGTTTTTGTCATTACTTCATGGCAGAACTTCTCGAGCTGTCTTAGATAGGATAGAGAATGTTGGTGCACAGCCAGCTTTAGATCTCACCAGAGATTTTCTATAGAATTGAGGTTTGGAGACTGGCTGGGCCACTCCAAAACTGTAATTTTCTTGCTAGCAAACCAAGCTTTAGTGCTTGTTGACACATGCTTGGGGTCGTTATCTTGTTGAAACTTGAAATTGCAACCCAAGCGCAGAACTCTAGCAGACTTCAGCAGGTTTGCCTCTAATATTTCTTGGTACTTGACACTGTCCATGACACCTTGGATGGTTACCAGCTATCCAGGTCCTGCAGCTGAAAAACAGCCACAAAGCATGATCAAACCACCCCTATGCTTTCAAGTCTTCCTGTGTTGCACTAGGGTTGGAGGTTGCTTCCCAGACCAGTTTTGATATATAAATTTTCAAAGGGGGTGTAGACTTTTGCAAGCCACTGTACTCTGTGTGTGTGTGTGAATTATATATGTGTGTACGTGTGTTATATGTATGTGTGTGCATGTATGCATTATATATGTCTGTGTGTGTATTATATATATGTAATTTTGTGTGTATGCATTTATATACACATATATGTACTAGTCCCTTTATTAAGTATACTCTTCTAGAACTGGGTTGAACTTTTTGATGATCTCGGTTGGACACCCTTTTGCTTTTAAAACTACTTCAATTATTCTTTATATGGATGCAAAAATGTTCTGGAAGCACTCTCCTGAAATCTGGATCGATGCTGTTATTATGGCATCCAGCAATTCTTCTAGATAGGTTAACTGTGATCCAGGATTTGAATCTTCCTTTCTGCCACACTTTATGTGTCGAAGATCCAGTAACTTGGGATCCCACTTTAACAAAGAAAAGTCATTGCTATATTCTATGAACCAACCTGCGACTATTTTTCATTTATGACATGATGTGTAATCTTACTGGAAGCGGCACCAAGGGATGAATACACAACAGTCGTAAGCTGAGACGCATAGTCAGCCACAATGCCAAGGTAGATTGTGGCTTTTAAATGAGCCTTCATAGGCATCCCAGATCTTAATGTATATTAATAGAATATCCCCCATACCATTATAACACCACCACCACTACCAGCAGTCTGAACTATTGATATAAAGCGGGATAGCTCTATACTTTCATGTTGTTTATACCAAATTTTGGCCCTTCCATCTGAATACTAAAGTAGATATCTAAATTAAATGCAACGTTTTTTCAATCTTCTGTTGTTTAATTTTTGTGATCCGAAGTGAATATTAGTCTCCGTTTCTTGTTCTTATCTGATGGAAGTGATACTTGACATGATTTTCTGCTATTGGTGACTATATACTTCAAGGTTAAATTTGAGTTATTGTTGCTTTTTTATAAGTCTGAACCAGTCAGACTATTCTCCATTGACTTCTTTCAACAACAAGATATTACTGCACATAGAATGGCTACTCATTGAATTTTTTTATTTTCTCACCATTCTCTGTAAAACCTGAAAATTGCTATATGTGAAAATCCTAGTAAGTCAGCAGTTTTTTAAATACTCTGGCATCAGTAATCATGCCAGATCAAAGTTGCTTAAATTATCTTTATTTCCTATAATAAAGCAAGAAATGAAATTCAGCAGGTTGACATTAGCATATTTAAATGTGTATATCCAATAAATTTATATAAAAAGTATTTGGGATGAAAAGTTTTGTTCCTATGTACTTAATTAAGTGGCTAGTAAGTGTATATATATATATATATATATAAATTAGAGAAAATTTTCAAAATTCAAAGGTGTCGGATGTACATTTCGACATAGGATCTCTAATAGAGACTCTACTTCACGTCATGTCAGCGACATTGTTTTTTCCAAATGGTGAAGGCCCTGGGTTAGAGTGTGGAGGGGTTTTAGTTTAACAGCAGTTTTGTCTATTAGAGATCCTTGGTTAGAGTGTGGAGGGGTTTTAGGTTAACAGCAGTTTTGTCTATTAGAGATCCTTGGTTAGAGTGTGGAGGGGTTTTAGGTTAACAGCAGTTTTGTCTATTAGAGATCCTTGGTTAGAGTGTGGAGGGGTTTTAGGTTAACAGCAGTTTTGTTAACCTAAAACCCCTCCACACTCTAACCCAGGGCCTTGCCATTTGGAAAAAACAATGTCACTGACATGATGTAGAGTCCCTATTAGAGATCCTTTGTCGAAATGTACATCCAACACCTTTAAATTTTGAAAATTTTCTCTAATTTATATTGGCTCTGTATTCTTAATACATTGAGCTCTCTGCCTGCATCACTTTTTAATGTTAAAAATTTTTGATATTGATTAGGATCAGGTTCTTGGAATTTACCTTCCTACTCTTCCACTTCGGATTAAAGAAAAAAAAAAAATATATATATATATATATATATATATATATATATATACTTGGAGGAAATCAGTGACTCAAAGAGAGCCCACTAAAGATCCCATACTAGGAAGGAAAGTTTTCAATGCTTGCAATGAGGCAGAACATAATGTTTATCATATACTAAAACTCGCAAATATGACCAACCTTGATTACAGTTTTATGCACCTGAATGCAGTCATCAAAAAATCAGGTGCATAAAACTCTAGTCAAGGTCGGTCATGTTTGCAGCAATTAGTATATTACAAATATCTATGTCACTACCAATGAGGAGAATATATATATATATATATATATAGAACCTACACAATCATGACTCTCCACAGTTTATTGTCTTTTGTTACTCTCAACAATCCTTTCTATATTATAATTTCATTTTCTTTTATGGCAATTGTTCTTCCTGCTTTTGCTCAAACTTGTCAAGCAAATTACTGTTTTATTCTGCTTCTCTTGACTTCAGTGTGTCATGCAAGCATTAAATTCCCCAAGCCTTTTTCTCTCATTAAGGACATTTAAAATATAACAATTTTCTTAGTGCTGTAAGTAGATTCTTTAGTTTCTATTCTTAAAATCTTTTCATTCATCAGAAGAGCCATATTGTAGTCACTTTAAGTTTTCTCTTCATTTGCCATAAAATTCCCCAGTATACACTGACATCGAGATTAGACATCACATCCATGTTTTGCACTATTTTATTAATTTCTAATGTTATTTTTAATCCTTTAAAATCTTTCTCAGTTTTTGAAAACTACCTTTTCTCATTCCTGTGATTCTTTGAATTTCTTGTTCACATATTTCATTGTCTGCCCTGATAAATGAATTTCTGTATTTCTTTAAAAGTAATGACTTATTTAAAATGATAAATTTTGCAAATGATAATAATGTTTAAATGTGACAGCTGATGTAAAATGCCTACAGATAATGGTTGATCTGAAATGCTTACATATTATGGCTAATATAAAACCTATAAATGAAAAGACTGTAGATAAGTTTTAATAGGAGTCAGCCAGTTAAGTGTCATATGGGATGCACACTTGGGCAATCATGTCTCGAAAGAGACATGACTGACTGGGCAGAAGATTATTCACAGTAGGTTGCCATTACTTTTTGTGGTAGACTGGTTGCTAACCAAGGCTATAGAACCGAATCTGTCCTGCTATTTAACCCATAGCTGGAGGGAAGAAACGGATTAATACCTTTCCCAAGGGTAATTGCGCATAAGCGAATGTAAGGAATTCAACTGGAATACAAACTTGGCTCCCAAATTTCTCATTCTGAGCCAATGTCCACTGCACCACAATGAACATCCTTCATAGGATTAGAAAGAGCCAACTAATGCCTAGTTCCTGCACTCTTCCACCTTGAAAGTTTATCATATGACTACAATAATTAAAATGACTAAGACCAGTTTGCAAAAAAAAAATTAAGTCCTTCAACATTTTTTTTTCTATTACTCAGTTATCTCTTCTTTCTTTATTATTTCCCTTCTTCTAAGTTTTTGCTTATTAGATGGAATATTTGACATTATAGAAATGGATCTCTCTCTCTGCAATTGTCTTCAAATATTTTTGTCTTTGGTGACTTCAATGCCCACTATATCAAGTGGATTCATCAGTCTAATCCCACTGATCTCATCGGCATACAGACTTGGAATTTCTCAATTGCTCAATCTCTCACTCAAAGAGTAGATTTTACAAATTAATTCCCAAGTAATTCTGATGGACATGCTTCTTTGCTTGTTCTGTCCATTGCCTCCTCTCCAAACTCATGTCATGCTTTACAACTCTGTCCTCTTAGCAATTCAGACCATGCAATAGTGTCTGCTTATATCTCTTTCTGGTTATCTATTAGGTAAGAACCCTCTATTTACATGGCATCTTATTTCTACCAGTGAATCAATTGAAACTCATTTTGTGATTTTCTTCACAATGCACCTTGGAATTAAATTTTTAATTTTCCCATTGAAAATTGTACATTTGAGATTTCCTTCTGGGTTGAAAGCTAGTATTGAAGCTTTTATGCCAGATTAGCAATAGAGAGTGAAACTGTAATCTTTTTGCTTCATTCTTGCTCATTCAGGCACTAAAGCACAAGGGGATCACCTTTTCTAGTTATACCAATATAAGAGTTCAGGTCATAACAGATGTTTTTATGTATTTGCTTATAATACATGTAAGTATATCTGCGACGTGGCTAAGTTGCTGATAGACACTGTATAACCTCTCTCAAGTTTGGATTTTGAGATTACTCGCAGCTCTGTAAGAATGTGTTAAACAAGAGTAAATCCGCAATCTCTTCTCTCTTCAATCAATTTAAAGTATTGTCATCTACTGCTGATAAAGCAGAATGTTTGGCTTGGAAATTTTCTTCAAACTCAACTCTTAAATCAGGAGTACCTTTGCTTGAATATACCCCTAGAACAGAATCTGTACTGAGTGGTATGCACTTAACTCTGTTCGTGTTTCTGCTGCCATCTCCAAAATTAAATCCCCACACGGTATGTGACCATGATGGTATCCTTGCAATTGTCCTGAAGAAATGTGCTCGCAAATTAACTGCTGTTTTCTCGAAACTGTATAGCAAATACTTTGCAGCTTCTTACTTTTCAACATGTTGAAAATCCTAGTTCCTGTCTTTAAGAACTCTGATGAACCTTCTAATCCCTGGAATGAACACCTCACCAGTATTCTACCTATTTTTTGGCAAAGTACTGGAGGCTATTATCAACTCTTTATTATTTAAGCATCTCACGTCAAATGACCTTCTTTCACTTGGTCAACTGCCAATGCGCTAAAGATTATTACTGAATTTGTCTGTCAAGCATTAGATAAAAATGGTGAGGGTTGGGTTGTGGCTTTAGATATTTCAAAGGTATTTGGCATGCTGGCCTTCTGCACAAGCTCAAGGGCTATGGTGTCTCTGGATGAATATTTGGCTTAATCCAATCATGTAATAAAACGTCATGTTGAATGGTCCTGCTTTTAAATCCTTTCACATTAATGCATGGATCACTCAGGGCTCTATAATTGGACCTATACTGTTTTTTATCCTCATCAACGACTTTACCAATGTCATCAATTCCCAACTTGATATTTATGCTGATGGCATAACTATTTCCACTTGTCTGATTTGTTCAACATCTACTCTCAAAAATGACTCCCCAATTAGTTGTTAACTGGGGCAAGAAATAGCTTGTAAATGTTAAAAAATGAAGCTTCTGACTGTTAATCCTTATAGAGGAGCATTTTTGCCCTTTATTAGAGCAACTTACTGGATCTTCGTTTTGTTTTCTACTGCTTTGAAATGGAAAGATTAGACTGAATTGATTGCTAGGCTTAATAATAGGAAATTTGGTTTACTGTGTCATGCTAGAATCCATCTTGCATGTTTATAAATCTACTATTTATCAATGTATTAAATATTGATGCCATATCTGGTGCTCTTCAAGGTTCTCAACGAAGTCCAAAAAAGGATTTGTAATGTCATCAGTCCTGACCTGGCATCTCGACGTCATTTAATTTCCTAGTGCTAGGATGCAGCTTCCCTTTGCCTTTTCATGAAAATGGTTCTGATGGTTTCTCCTCCTTGGCACCTTGACTCCATGAATTTAAATATACTGTTAGAGTAACTTATAGGTTTTATATTTGACTGTTGAAATAGCTATGTATAAGCGGAAGTATTTAATACTTTAATTTTCCCTGAACTAAAAAAAACAACTGATTAAAGTATTTTTTTCAAAAATAATTCATATCATTTTAGAATTTATTAAATTAATAGTTTGATAAGTTTTCAATGTTCATTTACTTGTGTTTATAATCATTTCAAAGAAAATTTAAAATTGTTATAAAATTGACTTTATTTAAAAATTTAATGTAGAATTTAGTCAGTTCATATACTTTAAATCATTTATTAATCCAGACATGGTTAATAATTACATTTTGGGGTGCAATCCAGACATGTTTAATTGTTCTATTTAGAGATGCAATCGAGACATAGCTAATAGTTTCATTTAAGTACTCAATTCAGAGATGTGTAATAATTCCATTAGGGGCCTGTCTAGATATGAATAATAGTTCTTTTTTGTTGAAAGTAACTCATAATGCAAAAGATTCGAATCAGCTCTTAGCTTCCGACATGAAACATATTTTGCATGGTAATTTACAAAGATGAAGAACACCAACTTACAATGTTTTCAGTACAGGTAAACCACAGACCTATTATTTCATATTTAAAATTACCATTGAAATCAAGGTCGTCTTATTGTTTACAGGGATACACAATGTAATAACAGTTGCTGCTGAGTATTAAGACTGTCGGCAAGGAAAATATCACACCTTATCAAAGCAAGCCAAAATCTGAAATAATGAAATGTATAGTGCAAAAAATTAAGTGGCAAAGAAAAGAAAAACTAACTACTTAGTAATAATGGTTAATCAAACCAGACTTGTTAACCATTACCACACACTGAGACACCTTTAATAAGGATTAAAGTCACAAACCCAACTGAAAACAACACTATTATTATAATTATTATAATTTTTTTCACCACTTTTCCATAAGATGCAGTTAAAAAAGAAAAAAAAGTTAGTTTGATCCCCATGCAAAATTCAAAATTAAAAAACCCAACAAAGGTTGACATTTTATAAATATATTTTTACACACACACACACACATATTTATTGAATAAGTTGTTGTGAAATAAGCTCTCCAATATTATGAAATAAGTTTAAACTATATAGAATAATTCAATTGGTATGAAAATCAAATAAATTTATTTCTATTGAAAGCCCTACTTAAGTTGTTATATTGCGCTTATATTAGAGAAAATGGACTTCATTCTATGCATATGTGCGCATACACACAATAAAATGAAAGAAGAAGAAAAAATAAGAAAGAAGAAGAAAAACATTTCACCAATAAAAAGCATATAAATTATTTTTCATTCACTATAAAAGAAAAAAGAAAAAATACGCAGTCAATTGCTGATGTCTTATGACATTCACATTACTCCCACTCTGGTGTCTAACATAATTTCAAAGCTTGATGCCCCATAAGGCGAGCAAAGGTGACAGAAGCCCAATAATTGTTCTGAAGAACTATGCCCCTGAACTCTCCTCTGTCCTCGTCAAACCCTAGAAATACTGCCTCTCTGCTTCTTGCTTCCCTGCCTGCTGGAAGTTCTCTTCTGTGGTTCCTGTATTTAAGAACACCAGAGAACCCTCAGACCCCTCTAACTCTCTAATTATTGCCCTATCAACCTCCTGCCAATTTATGGCTAAGTGTTATCAGTGCTGAAGTGGTTCAACATTTCACGGCCTACAGCCTCTTCTCAATGTGGTTTCTGCTTCACCAGGTCCACTGCTGATATGTTAACGACCATCACAGAGTATATATACCAGGCTCTCGATATGAATGGTGAAGCTCAAGCTGTTGCACTCAATATCTCCAAAGCATTTGACAGAGTCTGACATGTTGGCATTTTATGCAAACTACAGAGCTATGGTATAACTGGACAATTGTTTGATCTAATCCAGTCTTTCCTTGCTAATCACATAATGAAGGTAGATACTAGCATACGAACATGGGTGCCAATCAAGGCTCAATTCTAGGTCCTATGCTTTTTCTGATCTTCATCAATGATCTCCCCGATGTAATCAGATCTCAAGTCGACATCTATGCTGATAACACAACCATTTACTCCCTCCTGACAAAGCAAACATCACTGCTGGTCTTGAAAAGGACCTCCACTCTGTGGTGGATTGGGGTAAGAAATAGCTCATAAATTTTAATGTTTCCAAAATGAAGCTGCTATCCTTTAACCACCATAAACAACCGCTATTATCCCCTATCAGAATGGATCAGGCTAGTCCCCCTGAAAGCAAAACACTGCACCTCCATGGCCTAACTCTATCAGAAGACCTCAAGTGGAATAAGTACATTGACTCCATAGCTGAATCTGCTGCTAAGAATGTTGGTTCCCTGTGTAGGGCCAGAAAGTTTTTCTCATCTGAATCCATTTTGCACAGATATCCACCGGTATATTGAATACTGCTGTCACGTCTAGGTAGTTGCACCTACTATTTATCTTGGGCTTCTTGACAAAATCTAAAGGAAAATCTACAATGTAATTGATCCCAACCTGGTAGCTCAACTCCAGTCATTTTCTCACCGACATAATGTGGCATCCCTCTGTTTCTTCTACAAATATTTTCATGGCTTCTGCTCTAATGAGCTTAGCTCCCTGGTGGCTCCCCTGCATGAATTTAGTCAAGCTAGGTCCCACCCTTTTATAGTGAAACTAATCAAATGTAACCGCAACTTATACTCTATCAGATTCTTTGCTTGCATTTCCTGCCTGTGGAATTCCCTTCTGTATACTTGCTTCCCTGACAGCTACAATCTCCAAGAATTTAAATGCAAAATCAATTGCTATCTCTTATCTTCTTGACTCACATCCTTTCCATGACAACCCTTGTATCATGTCCTTTCCACTCTACTCTCATGCTGCCCTAAAAATTTGTGCAGCCCAAAAGTTAAAAAAAAAAAGTTCCCAGCCTTAAATGACCCTGTAGCGGTTGATAGGCCGTTAAGCAAACAATCAATTAATCAATCTTCAAACCTGTATTCTCAGCCTTTTCTTAATCATTTTCTGACACACCTGTAACTTGTTCCTCTTTCTCATCACTCACCTCTTTTATATAACCCCCTGTGCACAAGTGGCAGTTCTGTCTTTCTTGGGGTGAAATGACTAGAAAAAAATGTAGACAGAGCAATTGCTGGAGCATCTGTCTATGAAACTGATAATAACATCAAATAGCTAAGTGACAAATTTTATCCTACATATATATATATATATATATATATATACACTTACAAAATTTTATGAAATAATTACAGAGTAAATTAAATGCAACATATTTTTTAAATATTGTTAGGAAAATGCTAAAGAATGCATATTTTCCTTACACGATTTCTCAATTACTCAGGCCAATAGATGTAAATAAATATACTGTTTAATTATAAAAAAACAGTGTATCTACTTGAATATGAATATCCATTAAAAATAATGTTTAAACAAATAAATTATATATATATATATATATATATATATATATATATATATATATACAGTAAATCTTTATGCATATGAAGGGTACACATGCACTTCTTGTCAAATAAGCATATACTCATACACACAGGTGTGCCTTTAATGAAACTACAGATGAGGTTTTATTTAACAGCACTTACTGTTGTTCTAATAAAATCAGTTTAATGACATTTCAGTACATATTTTAATGTCTATCCTGACATATGTTTGTATATCTAAATGTGTAGGTGTATGTTTAAATTTGAATGTAACTGAAAACATATTGTTATGTATACATTTTATTGCATAATTATTTACTCACAGATATATATGTGTGTGTGTGTGTGTGTGTGTGTGTGTGTGTGTGTGTGTGTGTGTGTGTGTGTGCATGCACAACTGCGAATACAGACTCATCAAACTCAGGTTACATTTTTTCTTGATGAACAATGATTGTGTTTTTTTTTTTTAACATAAGGAGAAATTCCTTAAATTCTGAAAACAATCAAACAAGCAGCATTTCTATTGTTCTTAAAGAATTTGGTTGGTTTTAAAAGGTGAACAGGAGATTTCCTTTTTACATTTGATGCTTCTAAGATCCTTGTTGGAAGTTAATTCAATTTCTAATATTCTCCAAAGTCAGTTCAGACTATCTTTAATTCACTTGTCATTAGATATTAGTGAAAAGTTGTATCCCTTTTCTTGTTTATTTTTCTCTATTTTATCAGTTTTCATTTATTCCTTACCCACTTACATCATCAAAACTTCCTGACTTAAATTACAAAAAGTAATGTTTGTTTTATTGGAATCCAGAAACTGATTTTTTGTCTAATTGGAAAGAGCACACTCTGAAATTTAATCATTTTTTTCTATTAAAATAATTAACAAAATTTATTGCAATGAAAAACTCATCAAAAAACAAAATTTATTAAAACATTTTTGTATCACAGATAACATTATAGAACTTGTCGCGTGTGTTTTTGTTTTCAATGTGCAATAAATGGGAGGAAGATAATAATAAAAGAGATGTCAGGAAATAATCTAAGGGTAAAAAAGGATGAAATTAATAGATGAGATGCTCTTAAGAGGGTCATTGAGGTTGCAGAAGATCCCCTCTCCTAATATATAAATGTCCACCCTACTTCTATAAGCCACCTAATGAAAAATTCCCATTCAACAATTTAAAAAATCTTTAAAATACTAAATATTATTTTTTTAAATCAGCAAATCACTTTTCAGTTATTTAAAAAGAAAAATAAATTATTTTACCTGCCTATATTTCTGAGATCAGAGATTGTAACCATTTACACTATTTACATCGTTTATACTGTTGTCATATTCACAACATTTTGGCTGTTGTACACTGTGGCCTTCTTCAGTAATTAGAATTTTGAACTAAACCATGAGGGCACATGGCCGAGTGAATAAAAACATTATTAATCTAGTAATCAAGTGACTTGATCCAAAGAGTTGGGAGTTCAATTCCTGGCCACAGCAAATATGAACAAAAACATGGTAAGTTTAGTTACAAAAGGGAAATATTTGAAACTGAGATATCTAGAAGAGGCATGGCACATGGAACTAGAACAATCTACCCTGGAGGATGAAATAATGGTTTAGTTCAAAATTCCTGTCACCTGAAGAAGGTCAGAGCATACAACAGCCAAATGGTTGTGAATATGACAATAAGGATGAGGTCAACAATCCAAACAATGTAAATAGTGCATATAAATTATTATGAATTTAAAAAATATATTTATTTTACATTCAAAAATATGTTTAAATACTAAACATTATTTTTTTTAAATTTGAAATGCACAGAACCAACTTGGAAAAAGAAATCAAATATGCAACATTCCAAAACTACACTATTTACATTATTTGAACTACTGTCCTTATCTTTGTTGCCATTTACATGATGTTTAGGCCATTATATGCTCCGGCCTACTTCAAGTCCTAGAAATTTTGAACCGAACCCTTTATTATAATTACTGGGGTATATCAATCTCATTCCTTGTGTGAAGCCACTTATGGTAGTAATGAGTTATCTCCCTGTAACTTAGCTCTGTAAGTTATTTGTTCACCACTACTGTAGCTTTGTATTGAACTTACAACTCCTTGGGTCAAGTCACTGGATCTTACCAACATCCAGATATCTAATGGGCCATGTGTCTTTGAGGTCAACAGCAAATGAATTTCTGGGACTTATAAACCTAATGTTTCAGTAACTTTTTTAACAGAGTTCATATTACAATTTTTTGATGTTAATGATTTCCTTTAGTATTTTTTACTAGAGCTCATATTGTAATCTTTTTTTTGACACTTATGATTTTCTCTAGCACTCCATATTACTGGTTCCCATATTGTATTCATTTCTATACTTGGTTGGCTCAGGAGATTTTTGTAGCCTAGCATATGTGCAGATTCCTTAAGTTTACATAGTTTCTAGTGGTGATTTCTATCTGCTATTTCAACTTCATCCCATAGGAGTGGTGATCCCCTTTTTCCCTCCATATATCACATCACTTGACATTCCTACACCGATGCAGGGAACTACAACTCATTCCTACATGCTTGGCACCAAGTCTTGCTGTCAATTCAAGGAGAGCTCGTCAGGTCACAGAAAAAGTAGGACACGCTCTAGTTTAAGAACGTATCCAGTACAACCAATGGATGAAACAAAAATTACATTCCAGTATTTTCCAGAGGCTTGAGGCCTTCCTCAGCAGGATCACTGATGAAGAAGACCAGAAAAGGATCCAGCACAAGCTGGACAAATCTGTCAGGCTAGAATTTGATGCAGTCAAGGTCCGCCAAGTACAGGAACTAAATAGATTAAAAGATCTGAAGGTGACACATGAGGCTCATCACCCCCCACCCTGTAAAGGCAGTTGTCAACAAAAGTTTACATCAGCTGAGTGCCTCTGAAGAGGCAGTGCTGAACAAGGGTCCCAACTTTGCAACAATCATCAGGCGAAAACCATACTTAGACATCATTGCCCGTATTGAGGAAATACCATTGAATATCCCTCAGGCTCAGACAGATGAGCTAAGATGGAAAGTGAGACAGACATTGGAGAAAGTCAAGCCATCCAAACCAAACATCATGAAAGAGGAGGGACTGGCAATCAGGATCCTACAGAGGAATGAGGACATCATCATACTACCAGCTGGCAAAAGCAATGCAACTGTAGTGATGAACAAAACTGAATACACCAAGAAACTAAAAGACCTCATTAGAAGTGGTAGTTATAGCAAGGTAAATAAAGACACCGTGCTGAAAATGGAACAACAGCTGTCGCAGATCCTAATCAAGAACAAGAATCACTTCCAGCCTAAGACATACAGGTACCCATGGTGGATGCACTATCAGTAGTCAGGGACGGACTGGCCTCGGACTCATCCCTAGGAGAATGTATCCGTATTCCATTAGATAACCTGATGGAAATGCTGACTTTCTGCACGCAAACAACACACTTTTTATTCATATCAGAGATATATCAACAGTGTCATATGCCTTCCTTGATAATAATCACTAATGTAATTATATGCTGATTCAGGGATATCTACATTCTCCACATCTATGGACAGATATGAGTCATCTCTCCTAGATCATGACAAATGGACAATAATAAACAAAATAAATAAGATCACTGTTCGATTGATATAATTGAACTGTGATCTTCCCAGGTCTGCTTCTTTATCAACACATGCACTGACTGACAATTCAAGGATGAACAACAAGGCAAAATGATTTTTGGAAAAAAAATTTAATATGTGAACAAAATATCAAAATAAAAAAAATATACGTATGAGTAAGAATGTCCAATGACCTGAATCTCAAAACTTATGTTGGAATACCAAATTAGTCGAAATAACAACTTACGACGAATATGAATGAATATGAAAGAATACGAATGCAGAAGATTAACACACAATCAAACATGGGAGAGGATTTATATAGTATTATTTAAACATGTGGAATGGTGTTTGCGATAACATAATATTCGTGGATGCATGTATATTTTTCTAACAAGGGTCCAAGAATATAATAATTTATCTTTATGTTCAGTTCCTTCTTTTTGTTTTACTGTCTTTTCTTTTCTCTCTTTCTTTCTCTTTTCTTTCTTTCTTCTTCTTTACACAAACTTGGATTCAAACACTGCCTGGCTGTAATAAATGCATCTGCAACTTTCTTTACTTCTTTCTTCAAACAAATGTTGTATTTTCAGCATCTTTCTTTCTCTCTTCTTCTTTACACAAACTCAGATTCAAACACTGCCCTACTGCAATAAATATATTTGCAATCTTCTTTACTTTTTTCTTCAAACGAATATTGTATTTTCAGCATACAAATATCTCTGCAAATATCTTCCTTGACTTAGTTCTTTATCTGAACGTTATCTTCTCTGCGTCAATATCTTTCTTTCTTTCTTGATGAACAATTCAGCCTAGTCTTCTCCTTATTATTTTAACAAACAAAAATATATACACTTATAATTCTTATCCGGAGTTGCTGAGATAAATTATTCGATTTACGTCATTACATCAATATGCCTTCTCTTTCTATTCATAAGCTGCCAGAGCTCAGCATATCGTGACTTGTACATTCGAAGTCTCACTTGCAACTGATCTCAATTCTCTGACTTCCTCATGACTTGTATTTGGTGCAAATTTTAGCTCCTGCTGCTTCATGACCTTATGTCTGGTCCCTGTCTAGTTCCTGTCTAGACACCTGTTACTAAGGGTTTTCGGGTCAGTCGACTTTTGCCCTGCTATCCCAAAATGACTCTAGGCTCCCACGTGACTATCCTCTGTTGCCAAGCGGAGACCAATCTTAGTATATGTGTGTAGGTGTGTGTCTGTGGCTATCTGCATTTGTAACAACAGGATGAATTTTTAGCAATAGGCTTGCCATTATCACCATCACTGGCTAACATATACATGGAATACTTTGAAGAGATAGCATTAGAATCCACAGCTCTAAAGCCAGCTCTATGGCTGAGATACATTGAAGACATCTTCATAATCTGGCCACACCAGGAAGAGACCCAGATGCTACTGGACCGTGTGAACTCAATAAGATCAGCAATACAGTTCACTATGGAAAAAGAGAGCAACAACAAACTAGCATTCTTGAATGTACTAATAACTCGAACAGAGAAAAGGTTCAAGACATTCATATACTGCAAGCCAATATTCACCAGACAACTTCAATTTCCACCGCCCATTCAATGTAAAGAAAGAGATTGTCCGCAGCCTGCAACATTGAGTAAAAGTCATAAACTGTGACCCAGAAACATACAAACAGGAAATGGTCAGTATAAGCAGTACCCTACAACGTAACAATTATCTAGGGTACATGACAACAACGCCAACAAACATTAACGGGAGAGTGCATAAGGATAACAACTCTCAGAAAAAAGCCTTGATCTCTGTACCCTATCGGAGAAAATACAAAGAATCTGTGGTCCATATAACACCAGGACAACCTCTCCCAACTAAGACTCCCTAACAGAGGTGGGCATGATTAAGGACTGTGTGTACGCCATTCCATGTAGCTGTGGAAAGAAATATAAAGGAGAAACAAGTCGCCCCCTTAAAATAAGGCTATAAGAACATTGCAAGGTGTACATGAGGAGAGATAGAAAAATCAGGCATAACTGATCACATATGGAGAGAGACATGGAGTCACCACCCTCTATGGAATGAAGTGAAATTAATAGATAGAGAATGCCACTGGAAACTACATATACTTAAGGAATCAGCGCATATGCTAGGCTACAAAAATCTCTTAAATCAACAAAGCATAGAAATGAATACAATACAGGAATATGGAGTGCTAGAGAAAATCATTAGCATAAAAAAAAAGATTTCAATATGAGCGCTGGTAAAAAATGGATAATGAATCATTAGGTTTATAAGTCCCAGAAATTCACTTGCTGTTGTTCTCAAGAACAAATGGGTCAGTGAACATAGACGTTGGTTAGTTTCAGTGACTTGACCCAAAAAGTTATGAGTTCAATACAAGGCTACAGCAGTGGTGTACAAATAACTTAGAGAGGTAAGTTAAAAGGAAATAACTCATCACTACCAGTGATTGTAATAAAGGGTTTGGTTTCAAATTTCTAGTACCTGAAGAAGACCAGAGCATACAACAGCTGAAGAAAATAGTTTGAATAATGTAAATAGTTTAAATACTACCAAAGTATAGACAAATATTCCAAAATTATTTACACAAAATCACTTAAAATGAAAACTATTTCCTAATTTTCCCTTCAAAAAAATTAAAAAACCCCTGAAAGAAATCCTTTATATCTTAAAATAGTGTTAAGTCAACTTCAAAGACAATTCTAAAATTTCTGCAATCCTGTAAATAGATGCTGCAAACTTTTTCATAAGTATTGACAGATAATCAATAATTTAATTTTTGATGTTAAATTTTGCCAAATAGTTTAAAAGAAAAACATTCCCAATTTTTCAGAAACAAATGAATTACCATGTGAAAACACCAATCATTTGCTAAATTCAGATGAATACATTAATGAAATGGCATTAAGAGCTACATTTTATCACCGTGAAAAGTTTTGATGAGCAGGTGTAAATGATAAAAGATTGTATTTAATGTATTTGAATAATAAAGCATGGCGACACTGAATAAAAAGCAATTACTGTTTCCCATCTGTTTAAATAGAAGCAACATTAAGTGATGGCACAAAAAATCAGGAAGCTTTCTGAAGTCTTCTTTGACACTAGCCACCATATTTATTATAAAAATAGATCCTAATGGCAAACAAACATGGTAACTGTAAACAGACAATGATTACTGCAACTAAAAATATACCAATCAAGAAGTAAATCTTGATATCTGAAGTAACGTCTTGATGAAGGAAGACATTAGCGCCGCATTTTTTACTTTTATTTCCTTTCTTTTCTTATTCTCTTATTCTTGTATTTTCATCTCATTTTCTTCAAACTTCTTTTCTCTTTCATTTATTCTTATTTCTTACCCTTTTCTTCTTCTTTTTCTTCTTTCCTCTTAATCTTCTTTTTCTTCTTCTTTCCTCTTTTTTTCTTTTCTTCTTTCCTCTTCTTTTTCTTCTTCTTTCCTCTTACTCTTCTTTTTCTTCATTTTCTCTAACTTCTACTTTATCTTTTTACTTTTCTCTTGCCTTTTATTTTCTCATCCTGGAAGCACATCTACTGTGTCTCCAAGAAGAGAAATGTTACTGCTCACACTTGTCAGGAATTATTTTTAATCAAAGGGCAACCTTGACATTGCATGCAGAAAACACTCAGCAGGCAGGAGATGTTGCAGACTACTTAACCCATATTATCAGTGTCACTTTTGCCACAATGGGATTCTCTGAATAGGATCAAAGTTTAGTATCTGTTCTCAGAAGCTCATTTTCAGGTTGCTGGCTGCCTGCAGCACTTGGTGGTAGGTGCGCAGGTTTGGAAGCAATGACCAACTAAGACTGGCTTTTGACCAGAAATGACAAGCAAAGATCAACTAAGACTAGCTATAACCAGCTAAAACTAACTTTGTACCAAATTACAGCATAATCAAGGGCTGTGTAATTTTTGACTAATAGCTTGCGCTCAGGTTTCCCACATAAAAAACCGACTTTGTGTCACAACTTGCTCCAGTGGGGGAGTAGGGTAAATGCTGGGTAGGATCATAGTGTAGTATCTGTTCTCAGATACTCACTTCCTGCTCTCTGACTGTCTGCAGCACTAGTCACCTGGTGGCAGGGGGTAGGTTTGGAAGCATTGACTAGCTTTTTACCCAGTTGCTGCATAAGCTGGGGCTGGGAAATCTTTAATAGTAATCCAAGCATTCATGCCTGGAGCCCAACTTTAAAAAACTGACCTTGTGTCACATCTCACCTCAGTCGGGGAGGAAGGGTAGATAACATTTTCTGGGCCCTGAGAGTAAGATCCTAGCATAGTTTCTGTTCTCAAATACTCACTTTCCATTCTCCGGCCACCCCCACCTAGGCGTACATTTAATTTACGATCCTGCTACCCGTGATTGACTTCTGGAGTGCATTACGTTTTACTTAGCAGCTGGTCGTGCTTTAGGTTTGACTCTGCTTTAAAGGTGAAATGGTTTAGTCTGGTTGAGATCCCATTACCTGTGGTTGATTCAGGAAAGGAGATGACATCTGTTCAAATCCAATTGTCATGGCTTTCACACGTGCTAGCTTGCAGCGACCTCAAATAATCATGGTTTAATCCGGCAAAGGAAACAAAACACGAGCTAGCTCACAGCTGCAACACACATGGGCTAGCTCGCCCACCTGCCTGGGGGTATGTATATGTGCTATGCCGCAACTGAACCTTTATTCCTTGGACTACATTCAAGGGCAGCTGAAACTCAACCACAACATTCCTGTTCCTGCTAGCTGACAACTTTCCCCGCTTGCACCGTTCTTGCTGACCAACAACTTTCCCATCTGTATCCCTGACCTGTATTTGGCATATTAGGCTGCCCATTTACTGATGACCATGCGTTCGGTTTTCTTGCAGTTTATTTGTAGTCCTTTCTTATCACTCTCTTCAGCTACATTCTGTAGGAGGTCTTGTAGTTTCCTTTCTGTGTCTGCTATCAGCACTGTATCATCTGCGTACCTTAGGTTGTTTAAATTGTGGCCTCCAATGACAAATCCAGGCATAACTTCAAGAGTCCTCAAAATACAAGTACAAATTGAACAGATCTGGTAAAAAGACACATCCTTGTATTATGCCCCTTTCTATGTATGTTGAATTCATTACCTGTCCATATACAAGCCGTTTGCTGCCAGTAAAGATTCCTGATTACTCTTAAGTCTTTCCCAAATATGTCAAGGCTGCCGAGCATCTCCATCAATTTTTTGTGGTCTATTTTGTTAAATGCCTTCACATAATCAATAAAGCACAGGTATAAGTCCTTCTTCATTTGTATTGCCATTTCAGAGAGAATCCTAATCATAAATATGGCATTGCTTGTTCCAGTGTCTTTGACGAAACTGTACTGTTCTTGTCCTATCTCTGGCCTTTCTCACTCTATTCATCAGGATTCAGACAATCAGTTTTGTTATATGGCTCATTAAACTGATGGTTCTGTGGAGTTCACACTCATTTGCTCCCGGCTTCTTAGGTAGTGCTATGAAGATCGACTTGCTGAGGTCATCTGGTATTACACCACTATTATAAATTTCATTTATTATTTCTGTAATTTTCTCTATACCAAATTCTTCCAGGGCTATCAGCAGCTCTATGACTATGTCATCTGGTCCAGCTGCTTTGTTTCTATTCAGTTTGGCTATTGCAGATTCCACTTCAGACTTTAATATTTCCGGTCTGTCCTTATCTTTGCATATTATTAGTTGTGCTCTCTTGTCATGGTAAAGATCTTTTATATATTCTTCCCATCGTTGCAGTATTTCTTCTTTCTCTAATATGATTGTTCCATCCTTGGATTTTATACATCCTGTTAAAGAGCAAGTTTTTTGTCCTGTCAGTTCTTTTATTTCTTTATGTATGTGTGGTTACACACATGCATGAAGAAAAAACTGCCTCATGCCAATAAAATGTGGTTCTTTTATTTCTTTATGCAGTGTGTGGTTACTTATTGATAAAGAGAACTGCTAAATCTAATTTCATCTTTATCATTAATTGCTTTGTTTACTGTATCCTTTAGAAAGGTATGGACCTAAAATGCAAAGAACATGGTTCAGAAAGACAGGAGATGTAAATCAGTGTTGCATTTAAATTTTTGAAGATTGTAGGTGGCAGAGAAGCAAGAACCCAAAGGAAGTTCCACAGATTAAAAATACATAAAAATGAACTATTAGAATATAGTTGATGGCTGCATCTTTGCTAGTAAAGCAGTGAAACTTAGTTGCCAATCTAGTAGCACATTTAAATTCATGTAGTTAAGGCAACAAGGAGGAAAGCTCATTAGAACATATGCCATGAAAATATTTGTAGAAAAGACAGAGGGAAGCCACACCTCATCTTTGAGAAAGTGACAACCATTGTACAACAACTTTCAGAAAGAGATGAATTACTGGACTTAGTCTGTAATCATTCTTGGTGGATAGAATGCCATGCCATATCAGGGATGTTCAGCTTTCCTTGAGTTCATGACCTTTAATAAGTAATGATGATGATATGTCTAAAGGTTACAAGAAGCACTCAGCAGAAGAGACTCACTCTAAGCTATCATATCTATGATCAGGAGATCAGGTGGATTTGGGGAAATTGGCATTGATACAGACAAAAAAGAGGCCCTCGGTCATGTGCAGAAATGTCTGTCATTACTTGTTACATTCAGGTTTTCCATGCTGACAGCATAACAGCTTGACATATCTAGATAAGGGCCTCTCTGCTGTTGGTTAGGATCCAGGTAAGCTACCTCATGCCAATAAAAGCAACAAGAAAACCAACAGTCAGCAGTAGGTAGTTGACATGACTAAGTAGCTTGTGAAGTTGGTCCCATTGGATTTTTGTTCCTAAAGTTGCTGTGCAACCCACTGTGTTTGAGTTTCTGAGGCAGTGTTGCTTTGTTTTCTTCCATCTCTTTCCCTTCTTTGATGTTACCTCATAGTTCTTGGGAGATTAATTGGTTGAATTTTTCCCAAAACGTCAATAAACCTTTTCCATAATCTACAGCATTTTAATTACTCACTACTGGTTTTCTTGGCTAAACTTGATAATTTGTTTTTTAATCATATCACCCCGAGCAAGGTGGTAATGCCACTGATGTGCAGGGGTCAACATAAGAGTAAAAAGATTAGATAGAAGAGAGTGAAGAGAAGGACGAACCAGTTAGAAAGGTGCAAGAGAAGGAAGAGAATACAGGTGTGATGACAGTTGCAGAGATGGAGAGAAAAGAAAGGATATACAGGGTGGTGAAGAAAGAACTAAGGTCAAGTGGTTAAGAGATGAGTATTGACCTTGCATTTAAATTCCTGGAGGTTGTAGCCATCAGGAAAGCAAGAAAAACGAAGTGAGTTCCACAGGCGGGAAGTGCGAGAAAAGAAGCTGAAGGAATAGAACTATTGCTGCATTTGGTTGATCTAACTGTGAATGTGTTAGACCCAGTTGCCAGTCTGGTTGCATGAGTAAACACCTGTTGCAGAGGCATCAGTGACTTCATTGGAGCAGAAGCCATGAAAGTATTTATAGAACAGACAAAGGAAAGCCCCATCCCATCGGTGGGAAAATGGCTGGGGACGAGCTGCTAACTCGGTACCTATCACATTACTAATTCTCCTTTGGAGCCTGTCAAGAACACTGAGATGAACAGTGGGGGTGCCTGACCATGTATGGTAGCAGTACTCCATGCACAGATGAATGGTTGATTTGTATATATGCAGGGTGGATTCAGGTGGGAAAAACATCCTGTCCTGAGACAGTGACCCAAACTTCCTAGCAGTGGATTTAGCTATTGACTCAATGTAGTGGTTCCACTTGAGATCAGAAGAGAGGGTAAGGCTGAGGAGGTGCAGTGTATTGCTCTCAGAAAGACTCGCTTGGGCCATGCTTATGGGAGGCAGGAGAGGTTGCCTGTGATGATTGACAGACAGCACCTTGGTTTTAGATGCATTGAAATTTACAAAACACTTCTTACCCCAATTCACCACAGAATGTAGATCACTCTCAAGATCAGCAGCGAGATTATGTTTTTCTGCCATGCTGGGTTTCTTACTTATGCAGGAGTAAATTGTGGTGTCATCTGCATAGATGCCTACTTGGCTCTTGATCTTGTCTGGGAGGTCATTTATAAAAATAAGTAAGAGCATGCATTGGGCCTAGAATAGAGCCCTGAGGAACATCAGCATTTGTACAGTAGGATGTGGATGCATGCCCATTCAGGACGACCTTCATTATGCGGTTATTTAGATTGGATCAGATTTAGCAATCATCCGATAATACTGTAACCCCATAGCTTGCATAGAAGGCCAGCATGCCAAACCTTGTCAAAAGCTTTGGAGATGTTCAGAGCAACAGCATGAGCCTTGCCTGACTCATCAAGGGCCTGGAACATGTACACCATAATGATCATTAGCATGTTGGCCGTGGACCTGACAAAGTGGAAGCCATACTGCCTGTCAGAGAAGAGTATATGGGCAGTAAGATGCTGCACTAATTCAGCATTAATAATGGCCTTGAACACCTTCCCAAAAATTGGTAGAAGGCTGATAGGAATGGTGAGATTGGGAAAAACAGGATGCAGATTAATATTAATCCATCTAAACAACAGCCAAATAGTCACAACCACTTCAAAAACCATTATAGACATAATCAGATCAACACCCATAACAATATTAATTCAGAAGACATATATAAAATAAATTGCCAAAATTGTTCCTCATGATACATTAAGGAAACATGCATAAATATCTATGAACACAAAAGGGACCTCATAAATAGCAATTTAATAAATGCAGGCACAGAAATAAATTTGGCTACAATTTTGATATAAAAAATGCTTTATGCATCAAAAGAGAAAATAAGTTACCCAGAAGGAAAATCCTCAAGACTGCTGCCATCAAATATTATCAAAATACTAACCTGTACCCCTAGTTTTTTCCCAATCTCACTTTTCCTAACTGAATCACTACTCTTCTAAGCTAATTTATGCAACAAACATATCAAAAATCAAAAGAAAAACAAACAGTTAAATCCATCATACCATAATACTTCAAACAAATACTAAGGTTAAGTGATATCTTATACAGTGTTTATATTTTCTTTACATGAATAATACTCACCTGTGTTAATGAACAGTTTCACACAGTACATTTTTTTCTAATCCCTTTGTAAACAGGGATTTTGTAAATGTTCATGTCTCAACCTACACCCTTGTGCAAATTAATTGAAACAACTACTTTAGCTTCCTTTCTTTTATCATACAGTCAGTTTTAGACCCACTGAAGTGACAGGGTGTAATCGATTTCTATTTTTTGTTTAGATTAGGTCATTTGCAGTGATGTACAGTAATATGAATTTATTTTTGGAGTGCATGAAAAAATTTGTTTGGCCTTGAAAATATTGTGCTATCTGTGATTGCATCAGATTTTTATCACACCAGACACTATTGTCTTGATTGCTGATTAGTTTTTCTATGGCCATTGTCTGCAGTGGATGTTACTCCAAGGAAGCATACAAAAATTGTAATACTGCAAAAAGATACTGGCAAGTCTTACAGAGAGATTATGAATATTGTTGGTGTCAGCCTTCTAACTGTCAGACATGTCAAGGTGAAGAAACTAACTGGATACATTAGTCTAAAATGTAAAGGAAAATGTGTTCAGAAGAGAAAAACAATGCCAAGAAATGATGTATAAGTCATCAGGAAAATGTTCAAAAGACATTAGGAAGACATTTTTCATTTTGTTTCAATAATTTGCACAAGGGTGTAGTCTGATTGGCTCCAATTATTGGTATACCAGTAGATTTAAGGTGCCACCATTTGATCATTTTTTATTTCAAAATCCTTATATTTACTTATTTTGTTATATTCTTTAATAGATATGTTTTTATCTGATGACACTGCCATCTTTATGGGAAGGCAATTATTTTTGTTTGAAGTTTTTACCACTTATATGATCTGAAGGCTTATTGGCATTGCCAAGGATGCATTCCAAAAGCTAAGAGTATTGAGAGACAGGAAAGTTTTGTTGGAAACTGGATTGGTATGTGATGTCTGTCCTTCAATATGGCAGCAAATGTTGGACAATCTCATCAAAAATGAAGAAAAGACTTGAAGCAATGGAAATGTGGTTCTACAGAAGGATGTTGAGGATACATTGGACCAAACATGTGAGTAACGATGAGGTTTTGGAGAGGATGGAATGAAAAAGAAACTGAAACTTAATATCCAGAAAAGACAGCTAAAGTTTCTGGGATATGAAATGAAGAAGAAGGGCTTGGAAAATCTGATACTCACAGGACAGATAGAGAGAAAGAGAGACAAGGGAAAGCAATTCATGATATACTTGATGGATGGTAAAGCAGGTTTGGGAGGGGTAAGAAGAGAAAGAGTGTTAAGAGCCACTTGGGGCAGAGAGATGTGGCAGGTCATGATCATCTACATCCTGAAGAGACATGACACAGAAGAAGCATAAATGGCAATGTAAAATAGTGATTTCATGACCTTTGTTCATGGCCTTTGTTCATGACCTTTGTTCATGACCTTTGTTCATGGCCTTTGTTCACACCATTTTTCAGTTGATGTCATACTGTTTTTTTATTGATTTTTAATATTGTTCAGTCAGTTATGTGCGTGCCATACGTGATACACACTTGGGTGATCATGTCTCAAAAGAGACATGACTGACTGGGCAGAAGATTATCCCACAGTAGGTTGCCATTGCTTTCTGCAGTAGACTGGTTGCCAACCAAGGCTATAGAACCCAGTCTCTCCTGCTATTTAACCCAGAACTGGAAGGAAGAGATGGATTAATACCTTTCCCAAGGTTATTTGCGCGTAAGTTAATACAATGGATTCAACTGGAATTCGAACTCGGCTCTACCGATTTCTCGTTCCGAGCCGATATCCACTGCGCCACCCACGCACATCCTTATTATTGTTACTACTACTATTATTATATGCTAAACATTTGCTATTTTTCTCTTTTCACTTTCCTACTTTTTTCTCTCTTATCAACGAGGTTTTTCAAGCCCCTCAGTTTTTACCTTTTCTTTCAAAACCTTTAGCCTCTCTTTCTTTTATCCAACCTGCCTCTCTTTTCTTGACTTCTTTTCCCATTTTCCTTGTACCTCTTCTTTCTTTTTCCTCATTCTCATTTTACTATATTCTCTTTACTTCTTTTTGCCTACTCATCAATTTGCTATTGCTATCTTCTTTATTTCCTTTTTTCCACCCTTACCCTGTTCTCCTTGACTTTCTAATTATAGGTTTAGATATTTGCTTTGGTTATTGTAATTTGTACTAAGCATTACCCTCCCACTTGTTAACACATGTTTCATGGGCAGAGATAACCAAAAATGATATCTGTACAGACATTTCCTGACTTGTCTCCTCAAAGACATTTCAGATTAACTTTCATCTTCATTCAACCTTTTTATATAATCTGCTTCCAGTCATTGATATTAAAATAAATATGAAGCTATTTATAATCCAAACATTTCACAGTATTGAATCTAATTCATCTAATTTTCCTAAAGGGAAAATTTATACACAGAAAATAAAAAAGAAAAATATTGAAGTGTTGCATTGATTTTGATTTTTATCTGTCATTATTATCTTTTTTTTTTTTCTTGATTTTCTTAATTTTTCTTTCTCCTCAAAAACAAATACATTTTATTCCAATTATCCATTATTTTCTTGACTCTTATTCTGGGGCCATGGTCAAGAATTTATCATCTTGTCTTCGTTCCTCCACAGGTTTTAAGAAACAATGATACTTGATTATTAATAATCTTTGTTATATTGCACTTTACTGAAGAGCATGGTAATTTGCAAGTTCATTCTGTCTGAACATTTGTATGTAACAATGGCTTAAGATTTGTTCGTTATATTAAATGTTACAATGTAAAGTGTATTCTGACATGTTCTTTTCATGATCACAAGTCCCATGACTCATTGGCACCACATGTACTGCAGCCGTAGCAGAAGTGGTGTGCCTTGGGCAAGATAGTCTGATAGAACTCAACCCTCAAGATAGCCTGATGGAACTCAAACCCTTTTCATGATCACAAGTCCCATGACTCATTAGCACCACATGTACTGCAGCCATAGTAGAAGTGGTGTGTCTTGGATAGCCTGATGGAACTCAACTCTCCTTTGGGTGATTTGAATTTAGATTTTTTCTTCACCTAGACTGGTTGCCACCCAAGGCTATAGTACCCAGTCTGTTCTGCTATTTAATCATAGCTTATTATTATTCTTGTAAATAAATAATCTAATAAATAAACAGTGTCTAATATTTTTATTGTAAATTCTCAACAACAAAAAAAATGTATGTATTTTCTTTTGCCATATGTTTAAGTTTTATTCCAATTCCAATTTATTTTTTAAAAGAATAAAAAAGATAATCAAAACCTTGTCATGAAAAAAACTTACTTTTAACATTATGTCTTATTGCAGGCAAGTTTCTTCATAATTGCCCAGGATTTATTATTTGTGGATGAAATCTTACTGGCATAAGATCTGCAGATACACCATGTTAATAGCAGACACAGACAGGTAACTTGGCCAACTGATGCCATGATAAGCCAACCAATTACTAATTCTCCTGCCAAAATCAAAGCAGATATGCATCTAAATCATTCAGAAATGCCTCTAAACAATACTGTTCACCCCAATGTTTCATATGGTTAATACAAAAGGAATTTGAGAATATCATGGATGAGGCATGGAAGCAACAAGGAAGTTTTAAGGAAAATAAAAACAAAAAGACATACTTAGAATCAGAAGCAGATTGTTAAAATTTCTGGGAAGTGTAATGACAAAGAGTTTTTGGAGAATATAACACTCACAAAACATACTGAAGGCAAGAGTTGTTGTGGGAAACAGTAAGTTAACCTAACAATTTTATAGAAATAGAAGGGAGAACAAAATCTGAGAGATATAAGGTGGGAAACATTAATTAAAGTTACAGAGGATAGAAAATCATGGTGATCTATGATTGCTAATGTCCTGAATGGATACAGCATGTAAAAGAAGATTGCCTTTGGTATAAATCAATCTCTTTTCTCCCGATTAGATAGAATAGTAAGGTAAACTGGCCATTGGTCTAAAAGAAAGATGACTGAATTCTAAATTAAGGGTAGCATAAAGGAGGAGCTGAAGTTTGCAATCTCACCGAAGTTATGACAGTTTGACAACAGACTGGATTCTTTGTATCAAAGTTGAAATTGTTCGCACTTTATTCATTCATCTGAATTTATCAATAGCTTCTATTTTATCTCTTTATTTTTACATTTCTTTTTTCCTTCATCTAATTTTTCAACTTTTTAAAAAAATTTTCTGCTGTATATTTTCTTATATTTTTTCCATCAACATTCTTCATTTCAATCCTTCTTTCCTATTATTCCTCCTCCTCCTCTAATTCTTTGTTTTCTTTTTCCGTTTCTTTTATTCGTCATCATTTTTCAATCCTTGTTCTAATCACTTGTTTTTCTTTCTTGTACCCTTCCTTGTCCCTTTTCTTTCTTTTTTTTTTTCTAACTTCTATTCATTCTCTTCCTGTTATTTCTATAAAATATTACTTATTCTGAATGTGGGTTCAGCATAACATGATCAGTCCTAACTTGGCAGCTTGACTCCAGCCACTTTCTCACTGGCGGAATGTGGTTTCCCCTCTGTCTATTCTACAAATTTTTTTCATGGCATCTGCTCCAATAGAGCTTAGTTCACTGATGCCCCCTCCACAAGAATTTACTTGAGCAACCAAACTAGCAACAAAGTCCCACCCTTTTACAGTTAAATCAACCAAATGCAGCAACATCTTCTACTGCAACAGCTTCTTTTCTCGCACTTCCATTCTGGGGAACTCTCTTCCATATACTTGCTTCCCTGATGGCTACAATCTCCAAGAATAATGCCAATTTCCATCCCTTGTTCACTTGATTCCAGTCCTTCACTTGTCCTTTTCCCATCACCTTGTGTATTTTGTTCTTTTCCTTTCTCATTCTACCCTCGCAACTGTCTTCACACTAGTATTCCTATCCTTCTCTTTTCCTTTCTCCGACACCTCCTGTAACTACTTCATCTTTCTCTTTGCTCTCCTCCTGCTTAAACTGTCATTCTTCTCTTGTGTAGCCCCCTGTGCACCAGTAGTGGTACTGACTAGCTTGGGGTGAAACGATTATTTTAAAAAAATGTGTTAACTTTCTATTATGGAACAAAAACAATTTTAACTCATAACTTCTACACTATTACAAGCAAAGATCTTATTCAATAATGCTTTTCTTTAGTATCAGGTCAATTCATAAGGTTAATTTTATCACTTAATCTGGATTTTTCAAATCCAACTTCATTAGGGAACAATTAAAATAAATAAAAGTATTTCTCAGAATGTCAGTCTGAGGGAAATTTAGAGTTGCAGATGTGTTGATGCCAAATAATATTTATTTGGCAATATGCCTTCACCTTTCTGTTTGCTTTCTCCAAACCCACACAAATTTTCATTTTTTTTTCTCTTTTGGTGTGTAGCAAAATCACTGATTATTGCTTAGATCTCTTGCTTTGCACTATCATAGACTTAATGATCAAAATAAATATAAGAGAAAAAAATGGCTGGTGATATTCTTTCATTATTTTGCTATTCTTGTAGTTAACCATGACATTATTATGTCATGGTTAACATTATTATTATTATTATTATTATTATGCATGGTCATAAGTAAAAGGGTAGCCTAATATACCAAATACAGGTCAGGGATACTAGAATCAAGCAGGTACAAAAATTTAAATACCTGGGAAGTGCTATAACAGAAGATGGAAAGTGCGACACAGAGATCCGAAGGCGAACTGGCACGGCGAAGGAAGCATTCCAAAAGTTGAGTAAAATATTAAGAAACAGGACAATTTTGCTAGAAAAAAGGAAGAGAGTACTGGATTGCTATGTGATGTCAGTTCTTCAATATGGCAATGAATGCTGGACAATATCATCAAAGATGAAAGAAAAACTTGAAGCAACTGAAATGTGGTTCTAGAGAAGGATGCTGCGAATATCATGAATCAAGCATGTGAGCAATGATGAGGTCTTAGAAATGATGGAAATAAAAAGGAAATTAATACTGAGCAGCAGGAAAAGACGGCTGAAGTTCCTGGGATATACAATGAGGAAGGAGGGCTTGGAGAACCTGATACTAACAAGCCCGATAGAGGGAAAAAGAGACAGGGGAAAGCAACAGATAACATATTTGAAGGACCTAATCAGGTGAATGATGGAATGAGATTTGCATGGTGTAACAGGAGAAGTCGGGCTCAGAGCCACCAGGGATAGGGAGACGTGGAAAGCCATGATCGCTAAACAGGTTACTTGTTTCATGGTAATAAAATGACAACATAATAATGTCATCTTGGAATCAATATATTCATCTGATATCTCTGTATTTTCTATATAAATTTAAAAATACACCTGCTTAGCTATTATCATTAATATTTTTGTATTTACTTGGCTAATTAACTTTTGTGCAAAAAATATCTTTATAATTATTATGTGCTTGCAAAAGTTTCTTGGAAAAAATCTGTTTATTGTCTCTTCTACTTCTATGTGCCATGTCCCTTTAGGATGTGAGCTTCATAGCTTTCCACAATTTCCCATCATTCAATGCTCTGAGTAATGCTTGCCTACTTACTATCTCTCCCAGACTTTCATATATATATATATATATATATATATATACAAGTATTGTTGGAATAATATTCCTTGTCAAAAGAAACACTATTTTTAAGAAAGTGCTCAATACAAAAGTAGAGCTAATAATATTATTTATTCATAAATTATAACATGGATATGTTACAATATCACTACAAAAGTAGCCATTTTGTTTCAACACTTTTGTGTCTTTTCAAGTGATGTGATGGATTTTTAAGAACCATCACATCACTTGAAAAGACACAAAAGTGTTGAAACAAAATGGCTACTTTTGTAGTGATATTGTAACATATCCATATTATAATTTATGAATAAATAATATAAATATATATATATATATATATATATATATATATATATATATATATATATATGCAAGTTTCATTAAAAATATTATTTTTGAATTTATATGCCCTTTTAAGAACTGAAGAACTAAGTTTTTGTGGTGTAATGCATATCAGCTCAGAATGAGAAATTGAAGAACTTAGAATTCCAGTCAAATTTGTTTCACTCACTTATGGGAAAGGTATTAATCCACCTCTTCTTCCTCTAGCTATGTATTGAATAGCAGTAATTCAGTTAAAGTGCATTGTGGGTAAAGACCTATTTAGTTATTTTGTCACTCAATGTTTCTGTTGAATCTGTCACTTCATAAACAAAATCTGGTTACCAGCCAACAAGGTGAATCCTTTAGCCTTTCATTTTTGGTTTGAATCTGATTCTTTGTTTTTGTTGTTTATTTCTTTTAGAAACATTTATCTGATATTCATTTATTTGATAGACAGTTGTACATTTCTGTCTACTAGTTATATAAGTCAGCCAACTGCCATACATGATACACACTTGGGTGATCATGTCTCTATCAATCCATGACTGAATAGTCAGAAGATTTTCCCACAGTAGGTTGCCATTTCTTTCTATGGCTATAGAACCTATTCTGTCTTGCTATTCTAGCCAGTCAATCAAGTGTCATAGGTGATACACACTTGGGTGATCATGTCTCTTTTGATTCATGAATTACTAGGCAGAAGATTTTCCGACAGTATGTCGCCATTTATTTTTGCAGTAGACTGGTTGCCAGCCAAGGCTATAATAGAATCTAATCTGTCCTGCTATTCAGCACATTGCTGTATGGAAAAGTGATGGACTCATACCTTTCCCAAGTGCATTTGCAAATAAGTGAATGCAATGAATTCAACTCGAATTTGAACTTGGCTCTCCAATTTCCCATTCCAAGTCAATATTCATTGCACCATAACACACTTCCTAGTTATATACAAGTATAATTGTCCACTGACCTCCTGAATTATCATCCTCACCTTGGTTTATATAGTCACAGTGTTTTGGTTATTGTACCTTTTGACCATCTTTATATGTTCATCATAGCTGCAATATATGGTCTAATTGAGAAGTTATGAAAATCATGAGTACAATTCCTGGGTTATATCATGCTAAAAGTTATATATTCATATTAAACATCACAATGTCATACGAATTCCGAAAAAACAAAGTGATACAAAATATGTTCTAGGATAAACAGTAGACTAGGAACAATCTCCCTGCATAAGAATTTGGTTTGGCTGTCAATAGCAACAGGCACCTAAAGAAGGTTGGAGAGTAGAAAAATCAAAACTGTGATAATAAGTATCAAGATGAGAACACTAGTCTGAGTAAATAAGTTATTTAATAAAAATAATTCCTTCTCTCAGAAATACAAAAAAATTATTCAAATAGAATTTTAACAAATATGTTTACATGTACACCCTTGTGCAAATTAATTGAAACAACTGCTTTAGGTGTAATCGATTTCTATTTTTTCCTCAGTTCATTTGCAGCGGTTTGCACTAATATGAATCTATTTTCAGTGTGTATGATGAAATTTGTTTAGCCTTGAAAAATATTACATCATCTTTAATTGAATCAAATTTTTATCATACCCAGACACTATTGTCTTGACTTTTGATTAGTTGACTTATTGTCTGCAATGGACATTATTTCAAGGAAGCATACAAGAATTGTGCACGAACACACTGGTAAGATTGTTGGTGTCAGTCTTTCAACTGTCAGCTGTGTCATCAAGGCAAAGAATGAAACTGGATTCATCAATCCTAAACGTAAAAGAAGCAAGAGAAAACAATAAAGAGAAAAACAATGCCAAAATTAATGTATACTTGATCAGAGAAAGTGTGAAAAATCCTAGGAAGACATTATTTGTTTTGTTTCATTTAATTTGTGCGAGGATGTACATTCATATAAAGATAGGAGCTGAAGTACTCATCTGCAACAGATCAAAGGTCAAATTGATGTTGGTTATAATAACAGTAAAATAGAATTTTATTAATGTAAGTGCTAAGGGTTCTTTTCATCATTTTGGCCCATTTGTCAGTCAGTTAAGTGCCATACATGCAACACGCTTGGGCGATCATGTCTCGAAAGAGACATGACTGACTGGGCAGAATATTATCCCGCTGTAGGCTGCCATTGCTTTCTGCAGTAGACTGGTTGCCAGCCAAGGCTAGAGAACCCAATCTGTCCTGCTATTTAGTCCATAGCTGGAAGGAAGAGATGGATTAATACCTTTCCCAAGGGTATTTGCACATAAGTGAATGCAATGAATTCAATTGGAATTCGAACTCAGCTCCCCGATTTCTCATTCCGAGCCGATATCCACTGCACCACAACGCACATCCATTGGTAGCAGTTCATAATGAACCATTTGATGAACTGTCCGCCAGACAAAAAGCATGATCTTGCGTGGGTGCATAGGTGGTCTTGCGGTGTGAGGGACAGCATCCCGAGGAGACAGCCAATGTCTGGAACACTCATACAGAACCCACTTTTCATCACTGGTAAGCATTCGATTGAATAAGGATGCAGTATGGTGGCTAGAAAGCAGCGATACGCAGACCACCACTTGTTGTCCCTTGTGGACCTCCAACAGCATTTGCGGAATCCACTTGCACAGTTTGTATGTCTTACCTAGGCGGTACAGGTGAAGTCTAAATGTTTCATCAGAACCATCGAACTATCCTTTTCAATGGCCGCCTTCAGGACTCTGTCATTCAAAACCTGTGGTCATCCACTGTGAGGCTCATCATGGAGAGACAAATCTCATGACTTGAATTTTTGAAACCAATGCCTTGCAGTACGTTCATTCATAGCACTATCCCCAAACGCTAGACATATACAGCTGCTGATAAGCCCACTTTGAAGTCATAAAGCAAACAGCCCCAAACGAGATCTCTAGGAACTTCCATTCTTCTCACAGCTGTCTGGCTTATAACTGATGGCTAGGCACAGTGGGCATATTTTTTATAACGTCACATGTTCCTACTTCCGGCTGTCTGAATTTGAAAACAGTTGCTACACGCATTTTGTATATATTTCAACTTCATTCAATGACTAATCAAAAAACGGACAGAACTGTTTTGGTTAACTTGTATTTTAAAATCTATGTTATTTAAAAATAAATTAATCTCATTTTTCACAGGTATCATTTTCAATAACACCAATCATTCATAGTAATCAACAATTAGTAATGTAAAAAAATACTATGAAAAATAGAAAATATATTTGCAACAGTGATTGTTCAATGAAATTGCTTTTTCAAAGTACACAGATATTTTTCTTGCCTGGATATTAATAAAAGAGAAATTATGTTCTTATTATGAAAATTTACAACAAATATCTGTTATTAGTTTAATAATAAATGCTCTTTGTAACTTTCCTAAATAATAACAAAAATAGAGATAAATCTTCATTTTCCTCAAGTGGAGCCATTTTTTTCTTTCTTAAAACCTTCCCCTAAAGTGAAAATATGCTTAATTTGAGGGCTCTGCAACAAATAATGGAATTAATGATTCTGTATTGCTGCAATATAACATTGCATTATATTAATAAGTTAATAATTAAGAAAAAAAATCATGTTCAAATAAGAAAAGAATGAAATGTTTACTAAGATTGTAAACAAATACATTATATTGAAAGAAACTGTAATACTAACAAATATTTGATTTCTTAAGACACATTCTGGATGCCTTGCAAAGGACTTTTCTTATGGTTTAAATTCAAAAGAGTATGTCCTCTTCATTTTATTCGTTGACCTTGACTGCAGGAACAAATGCTCTTTATCCCAACCAAGCATTAATCATATAAATATAATCAACAAGTTTTCTCTTTAGTGATAAAATAAAAAAAGTAAAAGTTAAGAATATACAAGATCTGATGAATATGTTTCTCAAGAAATGGATTTTTATTTTTAGTCTAACATTACTTCAAATGTTACTGAATACACATATTTAAGTAGAACATCCTTTATCTAACAGTGTTCATTTCATTTACAAGTCTGCATACAAGAAAACTAAAGAAATTAGAACAAGGAGAGGTATATAAAGGCAAATAGAATCTTGCCAGATAAAATGGTGGTTTCTTCTACAAAAGTGGATGCAGGTGAAATTTCTTTAAGTTCTCTTGAATGCACAGTCTGGTAGATGAAATAAACATCATTTAAGAAAAAATAATGCCTTAAAACTACAGAGAATGTTACATAAATACATGTATCCATTAAAAATAACATTTGAAGCAATTTATGTTCACAAGATAAGATAACAAGACACAGGTGATCATGATTCTCCACAGTTGTGTTTCCTATATTTGTAAACTTTACATGCTTCATTATCTTTGGGCAAGATGACTGAGTGGTTTCTTATTGACTTCTCTATAGTTTGAATTTGAAGCTTTTCTTTTAAATTTGATGCCTTAGCAACATTAAAGAGTTTCACTAATAAATGAAGGTGGAAGAAATAGATTAATGTTTTCCTCAAAATTCTTAAGACAAAATGAATGCACAAAATTTTAACTTCCATTTAACATGCCAATAAACATATCACCCTAAAAAACATTAAATCTGTGATTGAATGGGGTAGGAAATGGCTCATGAATTTTAATGCCTCCAAAATGAAGTGGCTCTTTTTTAATCACCATGGAGAAAAATTCCTGCCTGCTATCAGAATGGATGATGCTAGTCTCCCAGAGAGCAATACACTGCACCTACTCACTCTCTCAAATGACCTCAAATGAAATGACTACATTGAATCTATAACTATATCTACTGCTAGAAGATTGGGTCACTGTGTCGAGCCAGGAAGTCTTTCTTGTCAGAACCCATTTTGCACATTTATATATCTACCATTTGTCCATTCATTGAATAATATTATCATATCTGGTCATGTGCTCCTGCTATTCATCTTGAGGTCCGCGACAAAATCCAAAGGAGGATCTGCAATATAATCGATCCAGACTTGGCAGCTTGTCTTTGGTCACTTTCTCACCAATGTGATGTGGTTTCCCTCTGTCTTTTTTCATTTTTTTATCATGCCATATAGATAACCCATCAGCATTCATAACATTTTGCTAGAGATTTTCATTTTTTTGTCATGCCATATAGATAACCCATCAGCATTCATAACATTTTGCTAGAGATTTTCATTTTTTTATCATGCCATATAGATAACCCATCAGCATTCATAACATTTTGCTAGAGATTTTCATTTTTTTATCATGCCATATAGATAACCCATCAGCATTCATAACATTTTGCTAGAGATTTTCATTCTTTTATCATGCCATATAGATTCTAATAAATGGTCATTACTCAAACAATAAAAACTTGGTCAGCACTCCTGGCAAGACCTTGAGAAATTTGTAAACACAGCCCCCTCAGGTTTGTCGAATTTGGTGTTATTTGATGTAACACTGGTGTTCAAAATCATTGAATATCTGGCTGCCATTTCTGTTTCTAGTAATGTTTTGGAAGTCTGATTAAACTGTAAGAATGAACCAAAATGACCTCAGGTCAGATACTACTACCATGCAGAGAATACATTGTTTCTTTTACCCTCTCTGTCTCTAAATAATTCCCAAGAACTAAGATACCCAAATCTATTCCCTTTTCTTTCTCTGCTACTATTTCTCTTTCCCCTACTCTCTCTATCTCCCTGACCCATGCTTGACCTAAAGGATTGGCCAGTCCCTCTCTGGCTTCTAAGCAGGCAATGTGTTCTGTTGCTAGCAGACACTTAACATGAAAGTATGTAAAAATAAGAAAATAAAATATTCCTCTCAACGCTAATATTTGTATCCCCTTCTTTGTCAATTATACCCACAAAGATACCAAAATATTACAAAACATTAGCATTTTCTGTGACAACAGGTGTCATTGAAATTATGTCAACTTCACAACCCAATTTGTTCAATAACATTTCCAAAAAGCTTTTTTTTTTATATTCACAAGGTTTTGAATGCTTACCTAATTACACTATAATGACATAAATAAACAATTCTATATATATTGTTATAAAGTTCATATAACAATATATATATATATATATATATATATATATATATATATATAATATTATTTATTTACTACATAAATTGTAGTAAATAACCGTCAATATTTTTCTTTTATTATTACTATTTCACTCTAAGCAAGGCAATAAAGTCACTAAGATGCAGATATTACTGAGTATGGAAGAATATAAGGAAAAGAAAACATTAAGGAACAAGAACAATAAAAAAACAGAAGTTAAGAAAGGAAGAGATAATGATTGACATTGCATTTAAGTTTTTGAAGATCAAATTTGACTGGAAAGTAAGAAGCCAGAAAGGAGTTTCACAAGTGAGAAGTATAAGAGAAAAAACTGTTAGTTAGAGCTTACAGGTACACCTAGCCATTTCAACACTCCTCGCAAAAATTTGCATTTCAAGTATGTATCGTTTCAATAAGTGCAAATTTTATATGTAGGTAGATGTTATCATTGTTTTGAACCACTTGATTTTCTAACATGAAAAGTAAAAATGGCAGACACAGTTAGGGACTGGAATCTATTTATTAGTGTGAGTTGTGAATAGAATTTATATCAAAAGAACGAAACATTACTTTATGGCTAATGACATTAGCAACACACATACAAAAATAATTCTTGTTCTCTCTAGTAGTGAAGATGTAAATGCTGACTTTAATGTTTCCTTCCAAGACTGGTGATAGATCTTTTCAGAAGTTGTTAAAATTGGTACAATTGTCCTAATCCCAGTCCCATTGTTCAGAGGTACAACATTAATTATTGTATGCAACAGGCAGGTGAGTCAATTGCAGAGTACTATAACTATGTCAAAGTGACTGAGAAGAGGCTAAGGTATGAATGATATCCATATCCAACAGAGCTTGTTGAAGAAGAAGAATTTTAAGTTTTGAAAGGTGTATATGTTAGTGTTGAGCATTCAGACAGCAGCTCAACCGGTTCAACACTTAGGAGCTGCTATGATCAAGCAACAAGTTGAACAAACCACCCACCACTTCAAGAAGAAAATCCAAATCATTTGACAAGCTGAGAGAAAAAATGCTACAGCTGTGGTAATAGTTAGCAGTTTGTAAAAGAATTTAATTATTGCAATGATGTATGAATTTTTTCTTTTCACATTCTTTTCTGTTTCTTATCTTACCTCTTCTGAGCGTGATTGGTAAATAAAATCACAGGAAAAAGTCACAACTTCATTTTGCCAGTGACACATATATGAGTATATATACATGAACCATTGTAGCTAATTTTTGAACCACACTTATTATTACTGTCAATAATTTTCAAGTGTTGTTGATCCACAACAAGACTGATATCCAAGATTTACACTAATCACACTGTCTACAGGTTTAGGGATACAGCTTCCTTTTTTTCCTGAATTTTTTTACCTTTGCCTCCCTACTTTGTGGGGTTTGAAATAAAGCTTTTTTTCTTTTTTTGCTAACATGCAGGCTGGTTATTATTTAAGAAAGAAAAAAAAAGAAAGAAAAAGGAAAAACCTCCTTTTACACATCCGCACCTGGTTGCAGGTAGCAGTCGGTGTTGCGGAATTATTTCTCACACATAATGTATGTAAGCACACATACATTCCCACATACAAACTTCATTGGAAACCCAATGGCAGAAGGCCACTGCAGGAACATGTGACAACCTCCAATATACAGAACTTTCTATCAATGATTCTTCCTTTCAGAACAAACTTTATTTCAACCAACCTATTTCCAAGAATTGGAATTGACTTTCTCTCAACTTTGCAGTCTATAGGAGAAAACTCTTTCCCTTTCTTTGTACTTGTAAACAGTTATATGCATGCTTTTCTCAAACTATTGTATATTTGTTAATACATGTCTATATTGGTTACAATTGGTGTCATTATTTTATTTCTTGAGTCTTGAGAATCATCTAATCACACTAATATAAATATTGTGAAGGTTTCTGAAATAATTTTGAAGCCAAATCAACGTAATTGGTACATTTACAATTTCTTGAACCAGACGTGATTACAAATTATTGATGAAACCCTTTACACTACTAATCTGTGCAAGTTCTGGTATATAATCTTGCAATCTTGTAGTATGGGTTTTTAGAAACCATGATGAGTTTTAATGCCTTATCACCCAAAACTGGTGCCTTATCTCAAATCTTATCATTTCATTAAGAATTTTTAGTTTCAGTTTAGGTTTACAGCAGTAAAAATTCAGAAAAAAGAGTAAAGAGCAGAATTAATTTGACTTGAAAAATTAATCCTCTTTATTTTGGTACAATGTTTTTTACTAAAAAAGGTTTTAACAATATTATTAGCATATAATTTGTTGGTGAAGGTTTGACATCATCACCTCCCTTCTTGTTATTAATGGTGTACAAAATATTTTATGCACTTAGAATTTTAAATCTTTAAATAAATTATATATGTTAAAATTAAAAATGTTTAATCCAACAAAAAATAGTAAAACAATTAATCTAGAATCATGGGCCATATTTGCATGTGCAAAAACAAAAGTAGAAAATTTGCTAGAACTTACTAAAAAAAATAAGTTGTTTGCAGAATAAAAAACTTGTGAATATTATTGCTACAATATGACTTTGGTATCCAAAAATTGTTCTGATGGATGTATTAATTTGGAGATATCAAAACCAGCTGTAAGAGAAAAATAACTTTTAGAAAAGGCTTATGTTTTTCATAATCAAACAATGAAGAACATCTGGTTTCATCTAGAAAATGTTTTTTCAGAGAGAAAGGAACCAACAAGTCTTCACACAAATGGGAATATATATCTGAATATATATTTCAAGAAAAAATGTATTTGAAAATATATTAAAAACTATAAACGTTTGAATTTTATTTTTTTTAACTTGCAATTTTGTGCACACAAATTAAGGTTTTGATTCTAGACTTTTTTTTAACATTTATTGTTTAAAAATATATTGACAATTGTCATGCTGACCTTTTGTCATAAATATATTTTTTAATTATTAAAATTTAATATGAATAGAGAAGGAGCTTAAAAAAAAACCCAAAAATATGTGGTTTTGCAGCAAGGTTAGCGTTACAAAAGTACACTAAGTTTTTAAAAATATCAAATTATTTAAACTTATAAAACCTCTGAAGGTATCTTGAGAAAGTGAAAAGAAAGGACAACATATAAACTGCAAGAAAACTGAATGCATGGTCATCACTAAAAAGAGGAGCCCGAAATGATAACTACAGACTGGGAATCAAGCAGGTATAGAAATTTAAATACCTGAGAAATGTTCTAACAGAGTATGGCACTGAGATCCGAAGGTGAATTGGCATGACAAAGGATGCATTCCAAAAGCTAAGTAGAGACAGGAAAATTTCATTGGAAACAAAGAAGAAAGTACTAGATTCTCATGATGTCTGTTTTTCAATATGGCAGCGAATGCTGAACAATCTTCTCAGTGATGAAGGAGAGACTTGAAGCAACTGAAATGTGGTTCCACAGAAGGATGCTGAAGATGCCACGGACTGAACATGTGAGCAGCAAGGAGGTTCTGGAGAGGATGGTAACTAAGAGAAAACTAATACTTAACATCAGGAAAAGACAGCTGAAGTTTCTGGGGTATGTTATGAAGAAGAAGGGCTTAGAGAATCTGATACTCACAGGTTAGATAGAGGGAAAGAGAGACATGGAAAATCAATGTGCAGTTCAATTCAAGATTGTAAATTCACAATGATATTATATTGCTAATTACTGTCCCAAAAATATGCATTAAAATGATTTCATGCAATAATACTAGATTTAAGAAGAAAGACGGCTAACTTAACAAAACAAGTTGTTTTGATTAATTAAAATTTCATGCCTCTACTGGAGTCTATAGTTTACTGATCAAATATAACAATTTGATAAAAATAAGTTTAAGTTTCTTGACTGTATTCATCCCAAAACTAATTGAATTTGATTGCACTTTATAAAGATAGTTTCTATATGATTTGCAGTTGCATTTGGAAATCATTTTTTTTCTTTTCTGCAAATTTTTGTACAGATTAATATTTTTTAATATGTTTCTGTAAAAGATCAGTTCATTTCCGCATTCATTTTCTCATTTGTTTGTGCCAAACTGAAATTCAAAAGATTTTTCATCTTGAAATGCAAAAAATAACCTCTTATTTTCTCTTGAACATGAAAAACAAATAATTATAATTGCTTTCTGGAAATATATTAACACTTGTATAAGCAATGCTAACAGAAATCTTATTAACATTTGAAGTGACATGAAAAATCTAACTTTTTTGACGCTTCTTAAAAACATAACAGAAGACAAAAGAATAAAAGAAGAAAATGTAAATGCCTTGAAATTCTTATAAAAAATAATTGTGTTTCGTTAGCGATAAAAGCCAGATGTGTGTTATGGTGTAACGGATATCAGCTTGGAATGGGAAATTTGTGAAGTTGAGTTCAAATTCCTGTTGAATTCATTGCATTCATTTGTGTACAAATACACTTGAGAATCCATCTCTTCTCCCTCCAGTTAGAAGTTAAATAGCAGAACAGATTGTTTTCTATAGCCTTGGTTGGCAACTAGTCTACCATAAAAATGAAATGGCAACCTCCTGCAAAAAAATCTTCTTCCTAGTTATTCATGGATCAAAAGAGACATGATCACTCAAGTGTGTATCACGGATGGCACTTAACTGAATGACTGAAAGTGAAAAGTAAGAGAACATAAAACAAACATTATTTTTATGGTATCTGTGGCAGAAAAGAGAAAGTGAATGGAGTCACAAGTTCAAACGTTAAGCACATATTTCCCATTTTGTATATACTGAATATTTATGAGGAGTCATCAGGTGTAGTTTCAGTAATTTTATCTGGCTTTCATCATTTGCATTCAACTGATTCTACCAAATACATCAAATGTCATTGCCAGAAAATTTGCTCATTAGGAATACTGTATTAACACAGATAAATATCTTCTCATTCAAAGAATTGATCTCAGTGTGGCATTATAAATACAAGGAATATCCAAGGATCTGTCAAAGAAAATGGTCAGGAATAAAGAATTACCTTCATGTGACTGACTTTGGAAACAACAAGAGACTGAATCAAAGAATGATTCTTGTAAATTCTTTAAAACTCTTGAATGTGGATCTGTCATCATCTCCAAAATGAAGTAGCCATTGCTGGACATGGTTTTCTGAATACTACTCAATAATGAAAATTAACAATGGATATTTGGTAGCTTCCTTATGCTATCCAACAGAAGAAAGCTAAGATGTATATTCATCTAAGATGGAGACATACTTATTATCTGAGAAAATGTCTTCTCATTTTCTTTCAATCCCAGGGACCCCCTGTGTTTTAATGATATCATCAACTTGCTTGGGGTGAAATGATTAAAAAAACAAATGTCTAAAATTACACATGACAATTCAATACTAAAAGGAGTCAGTATCTACACCCTTGTGCAAATTAATTGAAACAACTGCTTTAGTCTCTTTTTTTCACCATACTGTCAGTTTTAGACCAACTGAAGTTACAGGGTGTAATTGATTTATATTTTTTCCTCAGATTAGGTCATTTGCAGTGGTTTGCACTAATATGAACCTATTTCTGAGGTGTATAATGAAATTTGTTTGTCCTTGAAAAATATTGCGTCATCCATGATTGTATCAGATTTTTATCACGCCAAGACACTACTGTCTCGACTGTTGATTAGTGATCCTATGACCATTGTCTGTGATGGACATTACTCCAAGGAAGTGTATGAAAATTGTAACGCTGCACAAAAACACTGGCAAGCCTTATAGAGAGATTGCAGATATTGTTGGTGTCAGCCTTTCTATTGTCAGTCATTTCATCAAAATGAAGAAAATAACTTCATCCATCAGTTCAAAACATAAAGGAAAATGCGATCAGAAGTGAAAAACGATGCCAAGAGATGACATATACGTGATCAGCGAAAGTGTAAAAAATCCTAGGATGATGTTGTTTTGTTTCAATTAATTTGAACAAGGGTGTACTCTCATGCATTAGATTTTAGTTCTTAGTAAAAATTAAACAACTTTATTTTCTTCCTAATTAGCTTGTTTCTTTTGTTTGTCACTACAAAAGAGTATAATTGAAATGTTGCTCATGGTAACTAAGTCGGTAGAAAAAAGTTGAAACTGTAACATCAGATAGTCTTATAAGCATTTTAAAGCATATTAAAGTAGTTTAAATATCTTCTCTGAATATTTAATTCAATAATATAAGTGAATTTTGAAAAAATTACTTTTCCTTAAAAAGTAATGAAAAATATATTTGTTTACAATGGTTGTCTGTTATTTATTGAAAATCAAGGGATCCGTTTTTCTTAGCTATATGTGATGAAAGTTCACTTAAATTTATGAGCATCTTATTGGACTGCAGAAGTATGCATGGCCCTGATAATATAAAAAAAAAAATTGATATTTCTCAGCTAAAATATGATAAAATATGATATATATGTGATAAAAACTGATATTTCTCACAATACTAAAAGTATGCTCCCAACATTAAATCACTGTTATATGACAATATATAATATAAGAATTATTTTAATCAACAATTTTAATAATAGAAACAAAGTTAGTGTGAACAGAATTGGATGAGTTGGTTTGGACAATGTAGTACGTTATTCATCTTTTATGTGACAAGTGTTTCAATTTTTTCTGAATTCTTTACTATGAATTGCTGATGAATTTGAAAACTGAAGAATATATCAGCTAAAAGCATTTTAATAAAAATCAATATAAAAAAGGATGAAGAGTTGAAAATAGGTTAAAAATAAAAATGCTTCTGCTAAGAACGTTACAAAACTTAAAAGACTTTAATCTTAGTAATGATATTCCCTGCTGTCCAACAATTTTGATTATATTTCTTCATTTTTTGAAATGGCCTAAGAGATGTTCCAGTAGGCATGATGATTTTAAAAAAATCTTACATTACTATATTCGGCTCTTTGAAATATATATATATATCTATATCTATATATATATATAGATATATATAGCTATATGTGTGTATGCATGTATCTATGTAGATATACAGACAAAATGTTAGCAAAACAAGTCTTGAATAATTTGAATAATTTGAATTGACTTGAAGTTACCCACTATATCTCTTGTCTTACAGAAATTTCCCATATCTTGAATCCCACCACCAAGAAACAAACAACTTCATTTTTTATCAATTCTTTTTCTTTCAGGATATCATTTTTCATCTTATGACCAGCAAACATTTGGGTAACACCTTACACATGCATACACAAATACACACACACATACATACATATACAGAGATAAAATAAAGTCATACTATATTAGAGTAAAAGTGCTCGATATCAGGGACAGAGCATGAGTAAATACAAGATTGGACACTTTGGCCAACCCCAGGTGATAACAGTTTGTTTCATGCATGAAAGCAATCTTTATTCAGACATGAAAAAAACCATCTCTCCTTGGTGTTGACTTCAATGTCCACTCTGATATCTATATAATTATTTCATATTCAGTGTGAAACATGAGCCTCATAAAATATACAAAAATAAAATAACTGACCTTCCTGATAAACCAAACAAATCAAAAAAATATATAACAATACACCCACTAACTCTATCACAACTACAATTGAAAAGATTTTATCAAAACTCCACATAAAATTTGTTAAAACTACATCTAAAACAACAAGACTTAATCAATTCAAAACAAAACAATGAGCCAAAAATTAGAGAAGAAATTTACTGTAATGATTACCAGAAAGAATTTATTGAAGAAACCTCAAGAAGTTCAAATAAAGATATTATATGAACACAAAAGAAAAAATATGTTAAATGCATTACTTGTTCACTGTGACAAGACTGTCCATTATTTTGATATAAAAATGCTACTCTAATTGAAAGAGAAAGCAATTCACTAAGACAAAAATGCTTAGAAAGTGTTTTAATCATGATTTCATCCATAGTGCATTTGCATCCAGGTTCTTGCAACAATTCAACATTCTTGGCAAGTTATCACAAAATAAAGATAATGGAAAAAAAAAATCTAAATTGATTAGATTATATACCTAAAACACATATAAAGTAAATAAATTATTTTTCTAAATTTAAAATTCCCAGCATCTCTCATTCATGTGTATGTGTAGTCACATCAATGTAAACAAACCTAAAGGATGAAATGCATCACACAAAACCGTTTTTCACTTTGTCATACATCTTTGGATAGGCATTTTGGTATAATGGATATTGACTTGGAATGAGAAATCGCAGAGCTGAGCTCGAATTCCAGTTGAATTCATTACATTCACTTACATACAAATACCCTTAGGAAAGGTATGAATCCATCTCTTCTTTCTCTAGCCATGAGCTGAATAGCAGGATAAATAAAGTAATGGCAAGCTACTGTGGGAAAATCTTCTGCCTTGTTACTCATGTCTCGAAAGAGACATGATTGCCCAATTGTGTATAATATATGGCAATTGACTGACATACATCTTTCCTTCAAAATACATTGTGTAGTAGTTTTTGGGTAGTAGTTTTTAATTTATACAAGTTTAGTTAAAGATCAATGAAATTTTTACTTACATCTTTTTTTCTATATTTCAGTCCACTTTCATAATTTCTGGTACATATTTAAATATAAATGACCCAATGTCTAAGGATTTTTGGTTTATCAAAGCCTTTTTTGTGCTATGTCTGTCTTATAAAATTTAGGAACAAACACACTAAAGATATTTCATATAAAAAAGAACCTACAATAACATGGAGTGTCAAGATATTTGAAAATGATGAAACTGACATGGCACAAAAATCAAAACTCTTTGATTATAGCTTATAAAAGCCAAAAATTCTCAGACATTGGATAATTTATATTTAAATACTTGAATATTTAAATATGTATTACAAGCCAGGAATATAATCTAAAATATACAGAAAACAAATTAAAAAGAAATTTAACCAAAACTTGTGTTTGTTTAAGCACACACACACACACACACACACACACACACACACACACACACACACACACACACACACACACACACACATATTGTTAAATTGTAATGGTGTGTTTAGTGCCAAAATTACTGGGTTTTTTTTCAGTAGTTTACAGGTAGAAATGCATTTTAGGAAAAGCAGATTTTTTGATATACAGTGATCAATTTCAAGATAGGAATAGATTATTAACAGAATTAAGGTAGAGAAACTTGTCACTTAGCTGAACGGTAATATTTTAGTCAAAGTTTTGTGACGGCATAATTGTAACATCTTCACTCTTCAGGGTCAGTTGATTTTTTTCTCTGCTGCTATTTCCAAATCTTTTTGTATTTATATCAAGTTTAGTATAATTTGATTTTTTTGCTTGATGAAGATTTTATTATTTGTTTATCTTTGCTGTTTCTTAAATGGTGTAGGATCTGTGGGTGGTTAATTACTTTATACAATGTTGACCCCTTTTTCACATAATTGAAATAACAGATTATATATATATATATATATATATATATTCTAAACATATACTGTTAAATATAAGAGACAATGAACGTCTATTATGTATAATCATGAGCCATTCTAAACATCTTATTTTGAGAAGAAAATTGATAATATATAATATATATAATAGTATTTTCTTCTTCTGTATATATAAAAGGCAAGATGTCTGTGTGCGTGTCTGTTTATCTGCCTGTATGTCTGTATTTTTTCAGCCCTTTTATTTTAGTTTTTGCTTCGGGTTTGGTTCTAAGTAAGTATAATTGTAGTTCTTAGTCTCAGCCATGATACCATTTACTCAGAGGACGTATTTAGCCTCCAAAATTCAGTTTACGACAAAAAGACTTATTTGATATCGATATCAGGAAATCAAAATTTGACTTCCATCCATTCATTTTTCTTTCAGTCTACAGTTTCACTTTAACTGAAAATAACTATTGCTTTTTAGTTTTTCGTGCCAACGTCCAAAGAGTCTGAGCTTCAGAACCATGGATTAGTTTTAAAGCTTTCATTACACCCAAGCAACGCCAGGCAATACTGCTAGTATATATATATATATATATATATATATATATATATATACAAATGAATAAAGAATGAAGAAAATAATTGCAACCTTCAAACCATTAATTAAAAACAATGCTTAATATAAAAATTGAGCAATGGATATTTATTTGTATACTTTAGAACAAGTACAAACTACAGTTTGTGTATGTTCTAAAGTATAATATATATATATATATATATATATATATATATATATATATATATATATATATATCCAAGTGAATAAAGAATGAAGAAAAAATTAACAACGTTCAAAACATTAATTTAAAACAGTGATCAATATAGAAATAGAGCTATGAATAATTGTTATAAATTATAGTTTAGAACATATACAAATTACAATCTACTACAAAGTGTACATTTTGTTTCAACATTTATATGTATTACATCTTAGTATGATTTATATTTGTATTGTTTAATAAATATTTTAATGTATAATTTCTTTATGAAATTAATTTCTTGAGTTATTCTATTTCTTCAAATTAAGGTGTTAGTATATCAGTGATATACTAATGCCTATAGTGGTCCTTGCATAATAGAGAAAGCCAAAATATTTTCTTCTCTTTTTCCAAAATTGTTAGGAAAGAATTACATGGCCTTGTGAATAATGAATTAATTTCTTCCCTGCAACCACTGTATGAGAAACAAGACATTACTAGCCTCTCACTACTCTGCCACTGTTATTATTGCAAATCTTCAAATGAGATACATTCATTAATTCTACCATGTTCACTGCATATTCTCTTAGTATTCATTTGGGAAGGAATAAGTTCCATTTAGGCATCTACTTCTTCAGTTTCCTTCCCAAGAACAGACTTCCAAGAGAATTTTTCCAACTGCTGCAATCTTAATCTTTTCAAGTCTAGAGTTAATCGATATCTATCGTACATATCCTCATAATATGCAATTCTTAATCCCTCATTTTCTCTCCCTTACAACAACCTCACTCTGTAAATGGGCCTTGTATTGAGTGAACTAAAGCAAAGAAAACATGCCTTTACAAAAACTGATTTTAAATTATCACTTTTATTTGCATAAAATTCTTAAATCATGAAGTGCTGAGTAAACATTAATGACTCAGAGCATTTTCCTAACATTGCATAAATCTTCAATGAGAATTTTCTTTAAACATGATATACAGAATCTTAAAGTTGTGTGTGTGTGTGTGTGTGTGTGTGTGTGTGTGTGTGTGTGTGTGTGTGTGAAGAACCATATTTTACTTGTCTCTTTTTTCTTTCTTTTCTCCCTGTTTTTTTTTTTTTATTTTAATCATTAATTGGCCTATTTAGATTTAAATTCCATAAATTCAGTTTTAGGCATAACAGCTCTGCTATCAAAATGATGAGTTATAAAAAGGGAAAAAAGAAAAAGTTTCAGAATCAACTTCATAATCAAAGACACTGGCTTTACAATTTACTTGTGCTGCAGGGAACCCAGTAAAATGCACAATTTAATCTATTGAAAAGCATTTCCATATCTCATTATCAAACACTTTACAAAAAAAGAATTCTTGAGCAGAGATTGGCTCTTCTGGCTGATATAACTCACAAATATAATGAATTGATGGCTTTAAATGTAGGTGCAGTAATCTTGATAGATAAAAGAGAATTTGCTTTCAACTTCTTGTCACGGTTTTGCAGAGTATATTCTTCTTCTATATGACATGTTCATTCACAATGTGGGCGATTATGGTTCTCCACAAATTCCCATGTTTTATAGTAATGTTTCTCTTTTTGTTATCTCTTCTGGTCTATGTTCTGTTAGTAATTAACACTAGCTTGTTATGTAAATTAATGACTGCTTTCATCTGCCCCTCTTGCCTTCAATATGTCATCTGAGCATCAAATTTTCTAAGCTCTCTTTCTTTATGTGCCCTAGAAATTTCAGTTCACTCTTTTTGATACTAAGTATAAGTGTCATGTTAGTTTCTATTTTTCATAAAATTTCATCATTGCTCACGTGTTTAGTCCATGGTATTCTCAGCATCCTTCTGTAGAACCATATTTTACTTGCTTCAAATTTCTTCTTCTTCTGTAAGAAGATTATCCAGTATTCACTCTTCATTTAGGATGACTTATATCACATAACAGTCCAGTTTTTTCTTTTTTCTAATGAAATTTTCCTGTTTTGTTAATACATTGCTTAACTTTAGGAAGGCAACTTTTGCTATTTTTCAGATTTCCGTGCTGCATTTTCTATCCTCTGTTAAAAACACTTTCTAGGAATATTTATTTAACCTTTCTTTGTGGTGATTAAAAAGATAAAAAACTTGTGTCTATATTTATGAGATGAGGTTTTGTAACTGTTTACACTATTTAAACATGGTCCTTCATTTTTATTGACATATTCACAACATTTCAGTCATTGTATACTCCAGCCTTCTTCAGGTGATATACACTGGAATTTGAACTAAACACTTTATTTAGTCCATGGTGGCACATTGTTCTAATTTCATGTGCCATGTCTTTAGATATTTCAGTTTTATATTGTTCAGACTGTTGTCCTCTTTACTGTCATATATACTGTGATATTTTGTGGTATATCTAAACAATTACAAACAGCCTGGGAATTTTTAACTGAACACTTTATTCAGTCCACAGCAGTAGATTGTTCTAATTCCATGTGCCATGCCATTTTTGTATATCTCAGTTTCATTAAATTCAACTCCAATTTCCAAGTTTTTTTTCCTCTTTGTGTCAAGTCACTTTTTAGATTACTCAACCAACGCTTTTATCCACTGCAACATGTGTACTTAGGGTGAATTTTGGGGACTTATAAACCTGATGTCATAGTAACCATTTTTTAACAGAGCTCATATTACAATTTGGTGCTATTATTGTTTTTTGCTAATACTCTATTTTACTGGTTCCCAAATTATATTCATTTTTATGCTTGGCTGGCTTAGGAGATTTTTGTGGCTTAGCATTGCACTGATTCTTTAAGTTTACATATTTTCCAGTGATGTTCTCTATGGATTATTTCAACTTAATCCCACAGATATAAGAAATAACTTGCTTTAAAATTTTGTTAGTTCATTGCGCACCACTGAAAATCCATTGAATTATAAAAGTAGTTATTGAAAATGATCAGTTTATAAAGACATCTTATTCGATTTTTTGTTGAGTGGATAATTGTGTTCAATTTTTTATTCATCAGAGGAGGAATGTTTTTTTTTGTTTTTTTTTGCATAGAGTTGTGTATATAGTAAATAGAATACAAAAGATGCCATCTACAACACTAAATCAATTAAATATTCGATGAGAATTTTTGACAATTTTCCAACCAGATTTAATCATATGGTTAAAGCATTGTCAGTATTTACAAAGTGCAATGCAGCTGTTTTTTGACAGATTAAATTTGCAATAAAATCATTTCAAAATTATTTTGGTTTAATACTTTCAAGAAAGATTAATGGTACTTGAATATTCAATTGATAGGTTAAATATCTTTAAGGAAGTTATGCCTTTCCATTCATATTAAAAACTACAAATATTACAGAACCAAAGGAATATTATAATATGATTAGTTTGTTCACTGATATTAATGGCACTGTTCACTGATATTAATGGTAAAATGAGTTACTTCTCTATAGAAAATATTCAGTAATCAGTGACTGAAGAGTTAGTGTTAGTGTTAGGTGAAATTTATAAAATCTTTTCATTAAAACAGTTTTTCAGAAAACTAGACTTATTAAATCCACTATAAATGTTAATTGATTTCTAACATTTCCTTTCAATCTTTTTGTTTTTTTTGACAAGTTAACATCTCAATTATATCATTATTTTCCTTTCTCAACTGCTATGCATTGTTGTTGCTGCGGTTAAATTGTTTAAGTAATATGGTTTTTATTATTTAGTAAAGCTCTTTGTGATTTTATATCATCAATATAAAGGATTTTTCATTCAGATTTATAGATTAATTTATTTGAAGCCATTGTTCTCAGGAAATGACACCATGAATGATATTTAAAAGATCGTCAGAGAAAGAGAGAGAGTGGAGGTAGTATTTACAATATTTACACTGTTCAAACTGTTGTCCTCATCTTTATTGTCATGTTTACAAACACATGGTCCAGTGGATATAGGTGTTGGTTAGTTTCAGTGACTTGACCCAAAGAATTGTGAACAAATAACTTAGAGATTTGAGTTAAAGGGAGATAATTACATGGCATCTGAAAGTGGTATCACACATGGAATGAGTATTATATACCCGAGTGATTGAAATAAAGGGTTCATTTCTAAATTCCTAGTACCTGAAAAGGGACGAAGCATACAATGGTCGAAATTTTGTAAACATGGCAATAAAGATGAGGTACAACAGATGTAAAGAGAGATGTTTTATTAAATGGTAAGGGGAAAATTGCTGAGAGGTAGGTATATATTTAATTCCCTAATATGGCTAGTAGTTTATGGCCATGCTCATAGCTGATCTTGTTTAACGATAACTCTTATGATGATGTCTTCTATTATTTTTAGATAATTATTTGCATTTAGAGGCATATATTATGTTTTCTATGAGTATATTGCATAACAAAGTGGGTAAATTTTCATGTTGGTTAAAATGAAGTTTTGGTTAAAAAGATGCGAAGTCAGTAGTTTTGATTAGTGAATTTTTTTTGTCAGAAACACTCTTTCCTATGGAACATTTTAATTCATTGGTTTTGTATATTTTATAGTTCTTTAGAGAGTTGTAATGTAACGTATTTTTTAATTATCTTCTTCTTCTATGTGCCCTATCCTTTCAGGATGTAAGCGATCATGGCTTTCCACGTCTCCCTATCCCTGGTGGCTCTTAGTATGTTTTCTCCTGTTACTCCACGCAACCCCCATTCTGTCATCCACCTGATCAGGCTCTTCAAATATGTTATCCGCTGCCTACCTCTGTCTTTTTTTCCTTCTATCTATCCTGTCAGTATCAGGTTCTCCAAGCCTTCCTTCCTCATTGCATGTCCCAGGAACTTCAGTAGTCTCTTCCTGATGCTCACTATTAATTTTCTTTTCGTTGCCATTCTTTCCAAAACCTCATCATTGCTCACATGTTTAGTCCATGATATCCGCAGCATCCTTCTGTATAACATTCCTTAAAGTGAATTTGTTTTGTTTATAATTAGTATACATCTGCTTCTAAAAAAATATATTACTTGAGAATTTAAAAAAATATCTATCAGTAACTTACATGTCATTCATAACCAAAACCCCTGCAAATGCTAAGTAGATTAGCAAAAATTGCTCAGAATGAACAATCAATAGGACAATTTCTACACACACTAAATCCCCCACCCACCAAAAAAAATTTTTAAAAATTTAAAATTTGGCATTCTCACATCTGTATTTTCCCTTTATTATAACCAATGTTCATGTTTATATTTCTCCC